>CM063504.1:70741161-70753661 GCA_032207245.1 Pardosa pseudoannulata
TTTCCAAGAGAATAATTATAATTCATGAACATGCAAGTATAAACAACAGCAACATATCAATTTTCCTGTAAAACAATGGCTTTCAATGTGTGTGACTTGCTTACCTGGGTAGCCCCAACCACTAAACAGGATGGTATTACACCAGATTTTACTCAAATTTCACAATCTTATTTATATATTTTTCAAAATTGAGTTCTATAATTCCTGATATTAAGCTAAGACAGAACAAACTAATAATGAGATGGTTTTTAAGAGTTTCACTATATGACAGGATGAACAATTGGTCTTTTCACCAGAATGTTTCATTTACTGTTTTAATGATTTAATTTTAATATTTTAATGAAATTTAGGAGGGTTGGAGACCACAAGTTCGAAACCAACTGCTGATAAGGATGTTGGTATACATTCTGATTAGATTTTAAGAAGGAAGTACTGGAAACTTTTATGTAGTAAAACAAAGATAGCATGTTTTTGGCCCAGAGCGTGTTTTCAAGTTTCAAGATGCTTCTTTTACGGAAGTATGGCACAATGCTTAAATTACTGTTAGTTTGTCTTCCATTAAGTACGAAAGTGTTGACTGGGGGGAGAAGAGGAAAAAAAACCAGTTTAGTCAGTGCGTAACCAGACGGCAGACTTTTAAGAGGATGGTTTCGTCTAGGTCGCTATGGTCTACCATTTTGCTACTCGAAGGATAATATGATCGATACCCACTGCTTAAAACAGATTCCGAACGGCTACGAACACCCATGCCTTTGTGGGATTCAAACCACGAACTCTGGTGTCGTAGAATTGTGCTCTACCTATTCGATCATTGTATGGTCTTATTAAGATGTAATTCCTACTATACGATGAGTGGTTAGATAATAAAATAAATTATATTTAAAAAGGAGAGTAAATTAAAGGCTTTCCTCTAAAAGCATAAAGGATAAACAGTAAACTTACATGTTTATAATGATACTTAAAAAACACACCTCATAGAATTCAGACTACTATCAATAACAAAGTTATACCAAATAGATATTGCTTGATCAAATAAAGTTTTGCAAGTATTTTTTGCATTGATTTAAAACAATCATTTTTACTAAACAGTAATATGCAATATAAGATTAAATATTCCATATAATATAATTAAATTATATTTAATTTTATCAATACATTTTTATGTTACTTAGCATGCGTTTTGTTTATTTTTACATAAAGTATAAAAAACTATTAATGCTTACTTTAGTCTTATTTTCGAAATAAATCAATCCTAGATGACTCTTTTTCAAAACAGCACTTTCAAAACAGTACTTTCAAAACATTACTTTCAAAACAGTACTTTATAAACAGCACTTGCAAAGCAGTAATTTTACACAGGGTGATTTGGAAATAATGGTTAAAGAATGTTATGGTACGTAACTCGTCTTATACACATATTTATTTGTATAACCCTTTAAAATAAAAAAAAGTTGTAAAATGTATCTTTAGCTCCATGAAGAAAAAATTCCCAGAATCGCACATAAAAGTAAGTTAAATTATTATTCGTCTACAGGTCAAATATAACTGACAGTCTTATGACGCTACTTTTCAGTAATAGAAATGGTTTTAATTAGGCATGAATTTGATTTCCAGCTAAATCGACAGTGTAAGTTATGCAAGGTTTTCCAGTTTCTTTCATGAGTATCGCAAATATCATACGAATATACAACTTAATACCATTATGACATCTTTAGAAAGATAACTCTTCCCCTTAAAAAAATGATTTTGAAACTAAACTGTGTTCCGTGGTTCACCAGTGCCTAAAGACAGATAGTCATGCGTGTCAGTAGGATTTTGGTAAATAGTCTCTGGGTACTATATCGTTAGTGCGGAGTTTTCTGTTTGAAGTGTGCCATTTTCTTTTTTTATTCCTATTTCTATTTCACCATTTCAAGCATCTTACTATTTATTTGTCCCTATCAGTAAGAGTAATGCTTTCTCTTCACACAATGAGCTTTGCTATCAAATTGACGAAGAGGTATTGCGTTTTGGAATTCTGATTGAAATTTTTATCTGCAAGTCCACCGTGCAGTTTTTCTATTAAATTTTTCAGTACGTACAAGAAGGGGTTGCGTGTCACTGTTATAAAGAAGAGTTGAATAATACTCTTGATTTTTACTTTTTTGTATCGGTAAAATCCAGAATATAACAGTAAAGAAAAAAATTATCTGCAAGGAGAATGACACGATTTTTAATATAATACAAAATAAAATACCCCTGTGGACGCTCCTTCAATAATTACATACTGAAGTCTATCTCTCTTTCTTTGTAAAGTTGATTACTAAGGAATAGATATCAACATGATAACTCCACTATGCATTACTTTTATTACTTTGAAATGCTATTTTTAATTCTTTTTTAAACAAACTTTTCAAGTTTACTTTTCCCATGCTTTTGTTTGATATTATTTACTTTGAAAAATGTTAATTCTTTAGGGGATTGATATTATTTTTTAGATGTTATTATATTTTTAGGTGTGCCACAAATAATTTCAGGTATTTGTAGTCTACTGTTAACCAAAAGAGGTTGAAAAAGACTGCCTTAAACTTTTGCAAATACAGACTCATTGACTATGATTGACCGGGGGTAAAATAGGAGCATGGAGACGAAATGTATGAAGTTAGATCATTCAGAAGTATGAGCTTATTCAGGATTTTGAAACAACCAGCTGCTTCAGTGATTAGCAATAAAACCTAGCCTTATGTCTTTGCAATAAATCACTCTTTTCCAGCTGTTCTTTTAAGGATTTATTGCATAATGTTTTCTGTCAAACTAATAAGTAAAGTAAAATAAGTAAAGTGATACGTATACTAATCAGTAAAATAAGTAAATAATTAAGGACTTCTATTTAAAAAGAAAAATATCCTCATTTTCTATTTCCATGGCTATTTCTTATAGAAAACACTAGTTACTATTGCTCAACACGATACACACTCCTTTAAAAACACCAGAATCCAGTAAACAAAACAAAAGAAATTTCCAGCAATCATTAAGGATCTCTTCCACGTGTTCTAACAGGTAATTTTCTAATTTTTTTTTTGGCCCCAGACCAGCAATTACATTACATTTTTCAAAACGGCGATAGACAACCGATTCCCGGCGTGTCTGCCTGACCCACATACTTCGTAATTGAGCGGAGCTGGTATCTGCCTTGTTGTTACTATCATCCCGCGAAGGAAAGGAGAGTGTTTTCGTCTGACAAGAAGAATTGCATCGAGAAACAAAAGGATTTTCACCGTTAATTTCCTCTGAGAATTCGGTGCTTATTTAGTATTGATGCGTTTGGCAATGGGAACGGTGCAAGAAAAATTGTCGAGTATTCGTAGACGGGAGTGTAATTGCGTTCGAGGATCAACACGCGCTGTCTGGTAATTTCTGAGAAAGGACTTACTCTGGAGTTTCTTCTAAAATTGCTATTTAGAGATAAGAGAGGGCTGGGGGTAAAATAGGAAGTAAAGGAATGGGAACGACAAGTAAAAAGCTATTATTGTTTATAAACCTTATTATCTCTTTTTTTTTTAAATCGATAATAACTATCATTTTCAGATCAGTTCTTTACTCTAAATTACGATTTTTATTCTATAAAAAAAGAAAGAATAGTTTGATAAATATAATATGGCATTTAATTAATGTAATATTGTCATATTATGATATTATGTTTTAATTTACTCATTCATTTGTATAAACTATATAAACAAGTCAAAACTTTTTCGGATGCATTATGAAAGTATATACAAATAATAATCAAAACATAAACATATAATTCGTAAAATGCAATAAAATAGGATTATATTATAATGAAATATTATAAACACTTTTGTAGAAAACCATGAGAGATCAATTGAGGCACTAGTGTCCGATAAACCAGATTTCTGTCTGGAACGGCTCTTTGTCTCGTAAAATACTTGTATAAAATGTGATTCTTTATAGTCTGGAAACCTAGAAGGCAATTATTTTTTATTAGATTTAATTTTCTTTTGCAATGATAACAAGTGTAGGAAAATATGTAAGACAGAAGTATATATTTTTAAAGAAAGATTACGCAGCACAGTTATTTGCAAGAACAAGTACATAAAGAAATATAGGTAGATATGCTTGTAGATATCCAAGGCAGATTTTGTGGTCTACAGATATTTAGGATATAAAGTGTAATAAAAATATATATTTCAAGTACTATTATATATAAAATATTTCTTATATATATGTAATATATTGAAAGTGAACAATTTTTCTCCTAAAATCGATTGTAGGCTCGTTTTTCTGTAAAAATTACATGTACATTGAATGCAAGCTCACTCTCTGTCTCTGCACACACACACACACACACACACACACACATATATATATATATATATACACATACGCACTCACATGCATATATATATATATATATGTATACATCTTTATATATAAAATTCTAGTGTCCGTGTGTTTGTAATAGAACTCCTCTTAAACGGCTAAACCGATTTTGATAAAATTTTGTGTATGTAATTTAGTTGATTCGAGAATTGTTTATATACACAATTTTACTGGATAGAAAAGGTTTTTTTTTTATTAAAAATCCAGAATTGAGCTCTTATTGAGATTTTTATAACTCCATTTGAAACCCTGCACTGCCACCGTATCTCTGGCGCAGACAACGTATTTGTGGTGAAAAGTCCAAGGATCGAATCCCCGTACAGGCGATGGCAACGTGGGAGTTTTAATTTAATCTAATTACATTTGTGGTGACTGTACGCTTGGCAGCGCCAAGTACGTTTTAAATAATTTTCTTTACTTTTTCATCAAAATGGTCCAATTTATAATCTATTTAAAATCATTTTACAATTTTTGAATTTACAGCGTTAAAACAGGACAACATCTATCTGTCTAAATATATATATTAAATATATATATATATAAATATATATATATATAATATATATATGTATGTATACAAATATAAAATATAAATATATATATATGTATAATATGTATATATAATAAAAATGTATATATGTATGTATAATATACATGTATATACATATGTTATATATATAAATATATATATAAATAAATTATATATATATATATATTTATATAATATTATATATGTATTTATATATACATATATGTATATATATATGTAATATGTATATAAATAAATAAATAAATAAATTATAATAATAAATAAAATAAATAAATATATATATAAATATAAATATATATATATATATATATATATATATATATATTAGCATGCCTATGTATTTCAGAGCAAAGGAGTAGTAACAAAATTTATATTGTAGAATTATCTTTCATTAAATCTTCTCATCAACAATTATACAAACATTTCTGATGAAAACATTTCTTCTAAAAAGAAATGATGATATCTCAAACATTATTTTTAACTCAGAATATATTAAAAAGAAGAAAGGAAACAAAAATACAAACAAATTAGAAAGTAAATTAGAAAAAAAATAAGAAATGTTCATTTGTAATAATGTATTCTTCAATTGGTTTAGAGAAATAAATTACTTTCCATTCATAAATAATGCGAATGGGAATAAGTAGTTAATTACCTATGATTAAGTGCACTCCATTTTTTAAATTTAAATATTTCTCCGACGTATTCAATTTCCTTCCGTTCGTCTTGCTGAGAAAATTAATGGCGAGAGATTTCCATTACCAAAATTATATCCATTAATGAAAGGGAAACTAGATACTTCAGCAAGATTTATAGAAAAATTTCTCGTATTGGAAAATAATCCAAAAGGCTTAATAATGTTTATAAATCATAATAAAATAAATTAAATGATAAAAGACATAAATATATAAGTGAAATGATATAAAAGACAAAAATTTGAGTTTAATGAAACACTAAATAGTATAAAATTTTCCTTTATTTTACTAATTTATAAAGTCACTTTGCGAGCAAGTGGGTTTCTATTTTTTTGGTTTTATTTCTTCACTTGGTTTGGTTTGGAACGCTACGGTCTATTGCTACACGTGGGTTAAATAAATTGGAATCTACTACTTAAAGCCGATTTCGAATGGCTACAAACATCCCTATCAGAACTTGGTTTCGAACACAAGAACTCCGGTACTGAAGAGCAGCTAACTGCCAGTTCAACCAGTCATCTATCGTTAGGTGCTCATGTATTTTAAGAGTTGGCCATGCCTAGTAAAATTTTAGAATAGTCTTTTGCTCAATTAGAAAATGCCAAATAGGAAAATGTTTCCATCTGCGTGGTATTTGTACTTTACATGCTAAGTTTAGAATACTCTTTTGTGTGGTTAGAAAATGTCTGATAAGAAAATGTTTCCATCTGCATGGAATTTGTACTTTACATGCTAAATTAAAATACTCTTTTGCCCTGTCAGTAAGATAAGAAATATTTTCATCAGCATGGTATTTGTACTTTACATGCTAAGTTTAGAATACTCTTTTGTGTGGTTAGAAAATGTCTGATAAGAAAATGTTTCCATCTGCATGGAATTTGTACTTTACATGCTAAATTAAAATACTCTTTTGCCCTGTCAGTAAGATAAGAAATATTTTCATCAGCATGGAATTTGTACTTTACATGCTAAATTTAGAATACCCTTTTGTGTGGTTAGAAAATGTTTCTATCTGCATGGTATTTGTACTTTACATGCTAAATTTAGAATACTCTTTTGTGTAGTTGGAAAATGTTTCTATCTGCATGGTATTTGTACTTTACATGCTAAATTTAGAATACTCTTTTGTGTCGTTAGAAAATGTTTTTATCTGCATGGTATTTGTACTTTACATGCTAAATTTAGAATACTCTTTTGTGTGGTTAGAAAATGTTTCTATCTGCATGGTATTTGTACTTTACATGCTAAATTTAGAATACTCTTTTGTGGGATTAGAAAATGTTTAAATCTGCATGGTATTTGTACTTTACATGCTAAATTTAGAATACTCTTTTGTGTGGTTAGAAAATGTCTGATAAAAAAATGTTTCCATCTGCATGGAATTTGTACTTTACATTCTAAATTTAGAATACTCTTTTGTGTGGTTAGAAAATGTTTCTATCTGCATGGTATTTGTACTTTACATGCTATATATATATATATATATATATATATATATATATATATGATATATGTATATATATATGAATATACATATATGTATATACATACATATATATATACATATACATATATATATATATATATATATATATATATATATATATATATATATATATATATATATATATATATATATATATATATATATATATATATATATATATATATATATATGTGTGTGTGTGTGTGTGTGTGTGTGTGTGTGTGTATGTATGTGTGTATACATACATAAAGAATGCAAAATTTGTTAGTTAAACTTGTCATAAAAGAAAAAATGTAAATAATTTTTTTTATTTGAAAACTTCATACTTCATTTATTATTCCATATATGAACTTTATTTTTTTCAAATTTAATTAAGTTTTATCGTTAACAATTCTTTCTCAGTTACACGGTGAATTTCAAATTTTATAAAGCGACGCGCATTCCATTTTAATAGGTTCATTAAAATTTAGCACGTTTCTTCTTTTTCTCTCGAATAATTCTTTACTACTATTTCTTTCTTTTTATTTCTCCGAAACATTTCTCAAAGCTTCGATAAGCAGTTCTTGGTGTCTTATATAAAAAATATTTCTTGCAGGAATTTGTTCTTTTTTTTTTTTGAACTCGTTGTTCTAATAAACTGTAAACAAAGAGAGTGATTTCGAGGAAAGAAAGAAGTGCGGTGAAAAAAGAACCGAAATATTTTATTATTTTTTTCATTCTTATAAGAAAGTTGTTCTTTCTTTGCTCAGAGTTGCCAGAACAGAGTATGTTTCTTAAAAAAAAATAAATAGATATCACGTAGAAGACAAATTAAAGGATTTATTTTTTAAATTGAATTTTTTGTCTTATTCCGGAATCCAATTTTGGATGACGTATACTAAGAATATGCAAGCTTGTCATGTTAAAAATTAAATAAATTTTCTCTAGAACTTTCTATATGTAAGGAGACAACGAAATATTTCTTATTACGATATTTCCCGGAAAGTAATTGCTGGTCATGAATTAAAAAACAATGCGTTTTGATTAGAGTTTTTCTACATGCCATGTAGAAAAGCAATAACCATAAAATATTGAGTATAATAATTCCATATTTCTATTTCATACTTCATTAAAACTTACAGTTGTTTACAAAATTTGAGAAAATTTCCAAACTTTTCTGTTAAAAAATCAGCTTTATTGAAATATATGCAAAACAATAATTTTATTTCTGCCTATAATAGAAAATGTAGCAATATATTTAAAACTAGTATATAGCCCGTCATATGACGGGATCAGAATTTTTTTTTTTATTTTTCAGAATTGTAAAGTACCCTGTTGTAATGTACTCACAACCATAACGCCAGTGTTCGGTTACAAGGGAAAACACAGTAAGAATATAATACTCTATACTGAAATTCATACATTTATTCTGTACATTGATTTACACATTGCTTCTTGGTTATCATATATCATAATCATCAATTATTTATGTCTTATATTTACACCATAGTTATTACAATTATCTTTATAATGCGTAATTATTCAATTACAAGTTTAAATCATTAATAGAGATCTAAGTGACTGTAAATATTATTTTATCTTTACCTCCATTAAAGGCATAGGGGAGCAGGCAGGGGCTTTCCTCATGTGGTGTTGGTCGGGGTTCACGGGAGGAGTTGGTGATGGTGAGAGGGGCTTCGGATTCTATGTCCCACTTCTCTCGAATCCCGATTTCAACTCCTTTCCTTAACTTTGTTTCTAAATTCCTCACCTAGGTTTTAACGCCCCCTTTTCTTCCTTTCCAATCGCTTGTTTGGGGAAATATTCCCACATCTGCACCCCCTTCGGGAGTTTAGGTGGGCTCATTAAAGTAGCCCCTTTTGTGCAAGCTGACATTATTTTTAGCCCCTGCCTCCATAACTCACGGTTACATCTCTGTACGAGCTTGACCGTTACGCTTGTGCCGTTCCGTGATCTATACCTTCTCTGCGGGGGTCCCTAAACTAGACGTACACAATTGGAGTCCTAAATTCCTCTAGGAAATCTCCCCCACAGCTGTGCATGTACGTGTAGACCATCGTGGGAAAGTACCTCGGTACATACCCTATGAAGCAATTAAAAATGGTTTGTTTTGGGCTGAGAATTATCTGGTACACGTTCAATGACTTTTATATCTTCATACTCCTCTAAAATTTCCCGATACTGTGAATGCGGTTTTGAATCAAGCTGAATTCAATTAGAAAGATAATTCAAAGTTTTCTTAGCTACATCGAAATTATCGTGAAATTTTTCCTATTTTTTTTTGCCACAGTAATTAATGCAAGTAAAAGAATGAAACTATCATTTGTACTACACCTTGGAGGTAGATAGAATTTTTTGTTAACCCTTTTTATCCTGACGGTACTTATAAGTACCGCTTCAATCAAACAATATATTTATAAATTTAAAATTATCACATAAGGACATGAATCTGCATTCAGCAGAAAAAAAGAAAATTATTTACATAATATTTAAATTCAGTGATAAAACGTATGAAAATAATGCAGACGATATCTAAATATTTTAAAATAAGAAATGATTAAATGAGATAGTTAAAGGAATATCGTCATAATGCTAGAAAAAAATGATATTTTTACCTATTTATTATGTAACAAATTGATGAATTCAATCGCTTACTCTTCACTTGGGAAAATAGGGCTTGAAATAAGGGCATTAAATGTTAGAAACAGAGGGAAGGTGTGGATTTTGAAGGTTACTAACCCTAACTCATCAAGAATCCAATATGGATGCCTCTATGCATTCGAGGTACAACCGCTTCATCAATTCGAGGACTGATGGACAAATAACTTGGGCTATTATTATATAAAGATAATTTTCTCCCTGAAGTATTTCTTTTTAAAGAGGCACATCATCTTTAAACCATAAAAAATTTGGTATTTTAAAATTTAAAATTTTTAAAATTTCTACACATTTCTAGATAGTTAACTGAAGAATTTGAATCAGGACAATTACATTTATATTTTATATTATAAATTTATTATCAACCTTTTCATTTATTATCATAGTTTTCAAAGAAAGTAAAAGACTTAAAATGTAATTTACTGAAAGTGGTGTTTTCTATCTTGCCTAATGTAAATAAAGAAACAATCCCATATATTAGTTTCAAATTTACACAGTAAGTACACTATAGACAAATCACTATCTACTTTGTTTTGTTTTTATTTACTTTATTTAATATTTATAGTAAATGAAATGGAATTTTTTAGCATTATTTTGAAAGCTTTTTTGGAAGTTTAATCCCCTGGTGCAATACTTCTGATACTTTTTAAAAAATTAAAAAGGAGGAGAATGGAACCTAATAATTACTGTTCACCATAAAGCAAAAATTATTTATGAAACACATTTTGTGTTGCTGTAAGTCTGCGTTGAGTTTATTGTTTGCGCAATTGCATTTCTCTCTATATACAGGTATACAGGTAATTTTTAAGCTTCATTTTGGAAGCTTTTTTGGAAGTTTAATCAGCTAGTGTAATATATTTGATAATTTAAAAAAATTTAAATAGGAGGAGAATGAAATCTAATAATTACTGTTCACAGAAAAGCAAAAATTATTTATGAAGCACATTTCGTGTTGCTGTAAGTCTGCGTTGAGTTTATTGTTTGTGCAATTGCATTTCTCTCTATATACAGGTAATTTTTTAGCTTCGTTTTGGAAGTTTAATCCCCTAGTGTAATATATCTGATAATTTTTCAAAATTGAAATAGGAGGAGAATGAAACCTAATAATTACTGTTCACCATAAAGCAAAAATTATTTATGAAACTTATTTTGTGTTGCTGTAAGTCTGCTTTGAGTTAATTGTTTGTGCAATTGCATTTCTCTCTATATACAGGTATATATGTATTTTAATATAAGCATACTGTAAAGATCTACTGACTGTACTGTAAATAACTACTACTTCTCTTAGACTAACTGTTACTTTTAAAACGAGATTCAAGAAAGAACTACAACTTCTACTTCTCTCGTAGAATATCCTTTCAATATTTTCGTATATTTTGTATATATTTTTTGTTTATATTTCGTTTCTTTTTCGTATAACTGTTACCCATACAAAGTAAGGTCTGACCTTTTTATAATCTTATATATTTTCATTAAACTTCCTTTAGAATTTTTTACCTTTAGAACTCAATGTATTTTCCACTCTAACAACTCGAGACATTTTTTAATGTTTTGGGAGAATATCCTTTCAAGATATAAATGTTGTTAAAAACAGTTGTTGCTACGATCTATGGTGAATTGATGTAAATTTATAAATTTCTACTAAATTAAAGTATTCCCTACATAATAATATCCTAAGTTGTCTGTCCACGAATTTATGAAGCGGTTGTGCCTGGAATGGATACATCAATGTTGGATTTTTTGACTTAGGGTTAGCAAAATTCAAAGCGAGTAAAGTTTATCTTTTCCTAAACTATAGATACGATTCTAAAATAAATTGTTATGAATAAGCTTCGTATCACAGCGAAAAATACTGTCATATTTAAAACGTTCGAAATCCACCCCAACACTCCTTTTCGAGCGTTTAATGCTATTATTTCAAGTATGGAGCAGCGATGGCGGAGCGTAATATTTAAACTGGACTGTGTTTACTGAACCTCTTATACTCTAATTAGTTCTTTCATCGTCTGCAGGCCTAGCGTGTTAGGTAGAGGGTCGTCGTACTTGTCGGGTTGACGGTTCTGTCCCCGAAGCAAACCAAATTTTTCTAAATGTCTAATTAATTTAATATTTTCTGCTTTTTCTTTTAAATTCTTATTCCTAAAGTTGTTTTATTATTTTAAAATAAATGTTTACTATTTTTTCAACTTTTTATGACTTAAACTTTCTTTTCGTAATGTAATAATAGCCTAAGTTGTCTGTCCTCGAATTTATGAAGCGGTTGGACCTGATATGGATAGAGCATCCATACTGGATTTTTGATGAGTAAGGTTTAGCAAAAATCAAACCGAGTAAAGTTTATCTTTTCCTAAACGATTCTAAAATAAATTGGTATGAATAAGCGTCGTATCACAGCGAAAAATACTGTCATATTTAAAACGTCCGAAATCCACCTCTTCTCACTTTTCGAGCGTTTAATGTCATTATATCAAGCCCTATTTTAGGAGCAGGCTATTAAATTTATCAATTTATCACATAATAAATAGGTAAAAATAACAATTTTTTCTAGCATTATGACGTTATTCCTTTAACTATCTCATTTAATCATTTATTTTAGATTATTTAAATATCTTCTGCATGATTTCCATACGTTTTATCCTTATACTTAGATATTATCTAAATAATTTTCGTTTATATTTGGCGTAAATAATAGATTAGGTACATATGTGGTAATTTTAATAGCTTATTTTTGTAG
>CM063504.1:70758661-70768661 GCA_032207245.1 Pardosa pseudoannulata
TTAAAATGTGGTTTACATTGGAGTCTGGACACATATCTTTAAAACAGAAATATAAAAGTTATTTAACAATTTCTTTAAAGGTAATATTTTATTACATACTATGTGTGACCAGTTTATAGCTGGAGATCACTTGACTGTTTTATTTTTTTCTTGTATACAATGTCAGTCAGTGGTATCGAGCCTATGGTTAGATACCCACTAACGAAGACATTTAAGTGACCCCAACATTTTATTTATAAAAATTTTTTTATATCACAAAATAGAAACAAACATTCGAAACTATTAAAAAAGAAAACATTGATATTCATATAGGATTATATGTATGCATACATACATACACACACACACACACACACATATATATATATATATACATATATATATATATACATATATATATATATACATACATATATATATACATACATATATACATATATATAATATATATATATATATATAACACATATATATATATATATATATATATATATATATATATATATATATATATATATATATATATATATATATATACATACATATATATACATACATACATATATATATATATATATATATATATATATATATATATATATATATATATATATATATATATATATATATAATATATATATATATACATATATATATATATATATATATATATATATATATATATATATACATATATATATATATATATATATATATATATATATATATATATACATATATATATACATACATATATACATATATATATATATATATATACATATATATATATATATATATATATATATATATATATATATATACATATATATATATATATACATATATATACATATATATATATATATATATATATATATACATATATATATATATATATATATATATATATATATATATATATATATATATACATATATATACATACATATACATACATATATATATATATATACATACATATATACATATATATATATGTATACATACACACATACATATTTGCTATATATATATGTAATATATAGCAAAATTGTTTAACTTTAATGTTTAATTTAAAACCTCCTCTCTCCCATTCTAAGCCAAACGCTGGCCGATTGATTCGGGCTCTGATCGTCGGTACTGAAGTTCGTGGATTGGAATCCCACTATGGTATGGATGTTCGTAGCCGTACGGAAACGGCTTTAAGCAGTAGGTCCCGGTCTCATTAACCCTCGTGTGCAAAACAGTAAACCGTAGTGCTCCAAACCAAACCAAACCTCCCATTGTAATTCCTTAAAATCTTTTTCCCTGCCTCTAAATGTCTTAATTAAAGGAGCGTCCTCAACTTAAAATTCTTTCGATACATTTTCCAAAGATTTCTGTCCTATAGATGTAAATTTTCTGTCTATTTAATACATTTTTCAGCTGTCGCCAGTAAATGACTTGGCTCTTTATTTTAACAGTTTAATTCGCTGAGTAAGTTTCTTGTCCCTTGGGATACACACACACACACACACACACACACACACACACACACACATATATATATATATATATATATATATATATATATATATATATATATATATATATGTACAATATCGTGAAAGGAAATTATGTCTCAGATAATTGAAACAGATCTTTCCTATTTCAATTATAATGACTGAATAAAAAATTTCCAGTTTCCTTGGCTTGTGTACTAGTTACTTTGAAAAAAAATTAATTATTAATTTCTTTATCTTGGGAATGAAAAATACTGGTATTTCTGATTATCATATCATTGTTGTGAAAAAAATGGATATAAAATGGATTAAATATATAATCTTTTCCGTAGATGAACTCTATGGAATCTCTGTGCTATATATTTCAGATTCATATATTTTTACTACTTGTTTCTTTACTTCTTTCTTAATTCATGTGATAAATGAATTTCGAAACTACATTAAAACACTATCTACAAACTGTTTACCATTTTACTTGTATTACCTTCATCTAAGCCGGCAAATAAAGTCCAAAGATTTTCTTTCTAGACACATGAATTAAGTACGACCGTTAAGTGTGTCGTGATCCTATCAAGTGAACCTTTTAACCCTAAGAGTGACCTAAAAAACGTCAGCCGAGCCAAAATTTCGGATCAAATACCATATCAAACCTTATATATATATCTTACATAAAAAAACTGAATCTCCAAGATATACTGTATTTTGAATGACGTGTCAACGTTATTCTATAATGTAATGATACTTTCGGAAATACGCAATCAGCTTATCAGTCGAAAAGCTAAACCGCTAAGCAGTTACGTGAAGCAAAACCTCCCGGAAATTGGGAATTCAAAGCTAAGAAAAGTGATATATGGTGAAAGCAAATAAATTAAAGGATTTGGTTCCTTGTAAATATGTATTAAATCCTCCGCTATCGACTTCCTGTCGTTTATTTTGGGCGAAAATAAGTATGAAAATGATTACGCAGTTTTTGTTGCATCCGAAAAAGATAAATTGTTTTAAAATATATAAATAAACATTCGTTCATAAATAAAAAAATAAAAAAAATAAGATATAAGATGCGTTGATGTAAAGAAATCACAAGAGAGTTATTTTAAATGTCGTGAAGCTTCTTTTAAAAACATTAGAATAGAGATGTTGTTTTTCTTTTGTTTTATATCTATTCAATTATATTTAAATAGGTTAGTAATTCTACCGAAATTATAATGGGTAAAATAAAATGATTGATATACTATATTGGTAATTCTATTCTAAAGATATGAGATTAATTTTATTATAATAATGTCAAAATACTAATTATAAAGCTCATATAGTTTAGAATGCTTATTACATTATTATCTATATAATAATCAACTCTTCAACAGAAATCCAGCCAAGCTGATATTTTTAACACTTTAACTGTCAAGTTATTTTGATGATTTGGGTACACAATTTTTTTATTGCAAAACCCAAATGTTTACTACAAAATAAATTATACTTAGTAGTTAAAAATTTATATTTTGAAGTACATGATATATATTCGGGTATAACAATAAGATGCATTAATAAAAAATTACCCCGAGTAATACTCGGGTGTGACATTTTCGAACACCAATGCTGTGCCCGAGATTATCTCAGGCATGACAGTTAAAAGGTTAACAGCTGTAATAAAAATAAGTAGCAATAATTATGTGTACGTCTAAACAAGTTTTTTGTCAATTATTACAATAATATATTGCCATTACTATTTTAATAATTGTATTAAAAAATAAACTTATTGATATGCTTTGTCTATACCTAGAGACTATATCATACCGCCTACTATCTCTATTTAGGACTTACACCCAATTTTTACTTTTTTTCTATTTTTAAAATTTGTTACTGATAAGGTGTGACAAATAACGTAGAGTACCTCAGAGACCAGATTAATTGCTATCTGGCGACACGGAAGTAAATTTTCGGGGCCCCTCATTCTTTCTTCAGAAAGACTGTATGAATGACCACCTGCGTGATAGGTTGGCATTGCCCAACACCGTGTCCTTGGTTCGAGAAAAAAAAATTCTGTGTTTATAGGTCAATTCGTGAAATACTTGGGGATTGCGAAAAAGTTTATTTTTACTTTTGTATTTTTGAAATCGAAGGTGGGAAGGGATGAAAAAGGAAGTTCTTCGGGTCAGAAGTTCAGTACACCCGTTTGGATTCCTTTTATTTTATTTTTAATCTATGTGTCTGTTACATGTATTTAGGATCATTGGTAACAGTACTACAGCCGTTTAGGATGTTAACATGAAAAATCACATTCTTCCAATGTTACAGAAGCATGAAACCTGATTTCTCTAGTTTACAATGTAGGGGCCATAAGTGGATGAAATATATCAGTTAACTCCAGCCACTGACTTTTACAACGTTTTTCTTTATTAAATTATGAAGCAATTCTAACACAAAAATTAGGGGAAACACTCACTACAAATATAAAATTTTGATACATTTTATTTGACTATTTTTACTTGAATGATTATTTTTCTTTACTAAATTGTTTTTTGGATCAAACATCCTTATTTTTAAATCTGATCGTTGGTATGGAATCAGTGTCTATGAAATATTCCATGTGCATTTTTATTTCATGGTCTTTTTTAAATGTTTAGACATTGTCTGTTAATATATTTGTAAAAAAACTGGGTATGCTTTTTTAAATTATAAAGTACTTTCTTAAATTGCAGAATGGTTAATTCTGTGAAATATTGAAAATAATTATTAGAAATCGTATATAATTTGGAACAATTGTTTTAATAAAAATTTTATTTAAAATATGTAAAAATCCATACCCAGTTTTGTATCTATATAAAAGATGAACATATAGTGAAAAAATGCGTCATCATTTTTAATAGCTTTGATAAAAAGCTCTTTTTATACGAAAATCTTTTTATTTTGATCAAAATTCTTTTCTGATACATTTCTGTGTCTTATAGTTTTTATATAAAAGTGTTATTTATGCTTGGTAAAAGAATAAAATATTAAATATTTTAAAAATTGAAACTCAAGCTTCTTGCACAAAACAAATGCCTTGAGTAAAAAGAACACATACTCTGATTTCAATTCCTTGGTTCTGATTTGTTTACGTTGTACATCTGTTTCCTAATGAAGCCTTGTATCAAAGAATGCAAATGACACACCTTTCCTGTGGGGCGAATTATACTTAGAAATTTGCTTAACAAATAAGAAATCTGTACAAACATTTCACCTACGGAATTCAAACCCACGGACTTGGATACTAAACCGCAGCTCCTTAGCAATGCTGTTATCGCCATGTAAAATCTTTTCAAAAGGACGACAGATTGGAGAACTTGACAATGAGTATAATTTGGGTGATCGGGTGAATTTACCAGGATTTTTCTTTTCATGTTGTGTAATACAGGTAATACAGGTATAAGCTTGCTATGTTTCTAAGGCGTCTGAAGAATTCACTCTTCTTTAATAGGAACTTCTTTAATGCCGATTGGTTAGGGTGCTGGCCTTCGGTACCGGAGTTCGTGGGTTTGAATACCGCAGTGGCATGGATGTTCTTAGCCGTTCGGAATCGTCTTTAAGCTGTAGGTATAGGTCTCATTAGCCCTCGTGTTGCAAAAAGTAGACCGTAGCACTCCAAACCAAACCAAACTTTCTTTAATGGGTTCACGGAGGTGCATTATTTATTGTAGTAATAGGTTTACTGTGGTGTATCAAGGTGCAACATGTAAAGGAAGAGTGTATTATAATTCTTTATTTTTACGAGCGAGTATTTAGCAGCATTGATTACATACTGGAGCTTAAACTACATACTGGAGTTAACAATTCTCACTTGGACAGCTGAAAAAATATTCCTAGACAGAATGTTGTGAGTTAAAAGCAAAATAATAAATTATCTAGCGCTAATCGAAATCGGATGTGTTATCAAATGTTTTATTATCGAAAAGGGATGGTAACATATCCATATGGTATTTGTTAAGTGTTATGTGGAATGTATTCAACTCTAGTTTCTCCCGTGAAAGTAAATTATGTTCTATAATACATGAAACAACCGGAAGTTAAAATTATCTGACACTGAGAGCTTAAAAAGGAGACAAATTTTAATAATATTTTTACAAGACAGAACCATACATAATCTACTTATTTATCCAATATGATATTTATATTCAAACTTCAAGGGTGCTTTTTGACTAAAAATAAGAATCAAACTAAAGAAACATACCGTGGTTTATCATCTTCTAGTAGTGTTTGCCGAATCTCCATCGCCATGGAAATGATATTTTGAATTATGGATTCTCTGAAGATCAAATTCAGGGAATATTTCCTTTTAAACATATTGTAGTATTTGTACATGCATGGAGTGAGAAAGCTGCGGGGAGGAATAAGAGTTTAAGCTTCTTACTGTCCGTAAGGAAGAAGCTTATTATGCTCAGCAAATAGACCCTCCGTCTACAATGTTTGCTTTATTCTGGGTATATACAAAGAGAAATGTCTGATTCAAATTTAAACAAATATTTATAAAAGGGTATTAAAGAGGAACCCCCTATTTATAAGAGTAAGCTATTTAAAAGACATTTTAATAGGAATGCAGAAAACTGAAGATTTTATAGACAAAGGAAAGTATTTCTTCGTATTTAAACAAACACATTTATACTTGAGCGCACGAGCGCATATATATATATATATATATATATATATATATATATATATAGATACACACACATATACATATACATATACATATATACACACATATATATATACACACATATATATATATATTATATACACATATATATATATATATACATATACATATACATATACATATACATATATATACGCACAAGCACGCACACACACAGATATATATATATATATATATATATATATATATATATATTTCCTTATATATATGTAAAATATGTATATAATATATTGAAATATTATTATATATAAATATCTTTAAAAATCCTATTATTATATATTTCTTAAAATATTTTTTCCAAGTTACAAAATATCTTAATCAAAGAAGTATCCTCGACATCCCAAAGCTTTCTCTGCAATAGATATAAATTTTTTGACTATACAGATTTTATGTTATGTAAATGGCTAATATCGCTATATATCTTATAATAATTAATATTTCTCGAATCTCATTGGTATATACTATATATATACATATTCGAAATTCGATTACTGTAACTTTGACTGATCCTTTCATATTCATATAGACAAACTAAGGACCAAGTATATAACTAAACAACGGATACTCGTAATTGATCATAATACCATATGCTTCGTATATATATTTGTCTTGTAAACGGAGATTGGTACCGTATATATATGGGTAGGAGTTGGTTTTAATACTTTCTTTAAATATTTCGTCTTCATATATTTATTGTTGTATATTCTCTCGTCTGCCGTTGATCGGTATAGATATCTTCTTAAGTCCCCAGTAAAGATTTAAATTGTTCTAAGAATTGAGTGTTCTCTTTCATTGTAGGCACTACTGCTTTATTCATTATAAGCAAATAGCTTAGAGTTCTCTTTACGAATATAAAGTAATAAAGAATATTATAATTATTAATTCGTCGTTTAAATATATTACATGTATATATATATATATATATATATATATATATATATATATATATATATATATATATATATATATATATATATATATATATATTATATATAATATATATATATATATATATATATATATGTATATATATATATATATGTCAGGTTCCACTAAATGACACTAGAGTCCTGAATACATTTTCATAGCTTTATTCAAATCTCAAAGCACACTACTCATCAATCATCTTCAATGGCTCAGCACATTCGAGCCTAACTTTTAACTTAGCTGCCTCGGGTGACCACAGCTTTGTCTGTGGAATGTGCACACTGCTCTCTGCTCAGATCACTGGGCGTGAACCGTATTTATGTGGCTAACTCCTCACGCCACGTCACTCTCATTAAAGAATCAATCCCTACTTAAAATCTTTTAAAATTATCTACAGTTTAAATCCTGACATACACACACACACTTACAGACACACATACACACACACATACACACACACACACACACACATATATATATATATATGTGTGTGTGTGTGTGTGTGTGTTTAACAATATTTTAATAAAAATAACCAACTGCATTATAATTTTATTCTAAAATAAATATCTGGCGATTCTTAAATTACAGTCTTTGATGGAATGTCTTTCTCTTATTCAACTGAGGTAACCTTTGAGGACTTCGAGAACAGTAAAATTTATTTCTGCTGACATCAATTGCTATATAACTCATTTACTTAACTTACGTGTGATACACGGTATCTTAGTCGGCAAAGGTAATACTCTCGTAACTGGAGGGTTGCGGGTTCGGAGCCCGAGCCGGCCTAAGTTCTGCCGGGTTTCGTAACTGGGCACTTAAAATATGTTCGTGATCACAATGTTCTCCAAGTTCTCAGTACTGAGTTCTGAGTTCTGAGCACCGAGTTCTGAGTTCTGATTACTTCCAAGTTCTGAGTCTGACCTAGGGAGTGGCAGACCAAGCCTATGGATCTTCTGCTTGGTCCCTGCTTCAAAATTACGAGGACCCACTTGAGCAAAAGGCTTTCTTTCACCATTAAGGTGCTAGTTAAAATGGAAGAAAACCCTTTGCCTTAATACTAGTAGTTTATAGCTCAATAATGCTTGGTTTGACCAAGTGGCATCAAAAACAACAACAGCAACTTAAGTTTTATATCTAGTCCATATCTAGTTTCATATCTAGTTCATATTACGTTACCCATGTGATTAATCTTAACACTTCGATTACGTAGCTCTCTTTTGTATCCACAATAGTATATAAGTGAATGTAAAGCATTTACTGAATGAAATACGTTTACAGAGCACCAAAGATGGTTTATTTGAAAAACTCTATTTACCTTTAAGTTTTGTAGCATTCTTTCACAGCTTAATGGGCGCATTTTATTCATCATAACTTTATAAGTGTAGTGGGTAAAAAGATATTTTTCTTTGGTAAAGAGCATTTGGCGGCCATTTTGAGACGGTGTCACAGGAAGACTTCAAGATGAAACAAAGAAATAATTAAACGCCATGGCTACGTTTATGTTTTCTTACGTTGAGCCTGACACAAGCGTGCGCACATGCACATATTTATATAAGTATATATTAAATATATTAGCTTAATATTATCAGTTTCAACAGTGGTGTGCGGTAGGTGTTCATGAAGGGTGTGCAGAGAGCAACAACAACAATAATAAAATCATAAAAATGTACATGAAACACTTCTTTAACGTTTATTATTAATTTGTACACAAAATCCATACTCTATCTGTATTATTAATAAAATAACGAAAGCTTATATTTTCCCAAAAAGCTTATATTTCCACAAAAAACTTATATTTTCAGCAAACGTAAAACGTATCACCACACTGCGCCCGCCGCTGCGCTGCCTCATCAGTATGATCATTCGTGGTGACAAACCGAAAGTCTAGTCCTCGTGCAGAGGATTTCCCTGCACGCTGGCGCAATAGAACGAACTATTTCTGGTTTGGTCAGTGGATTAAATTATATTTATTAATTGTTTTTAACATTTGGAATTTATATATTCTGCGAAAAACATCTTCACGTTTTTTAAAAACAAAACCAGGGATATGGTGTTACAGATATAACTTATATACTGTCTGTAAAACACAATGAATGGTAAAATTTGGACTGTTCTGTTAGAATTCGTTTCTTTTTTGTTTAACAAAACAAAATTGTTTTCCAGCGAATTATTTCTATAAATATAATACATCACCGAAATTACTTTACCACACTAAAACATTTCCCTTTATATTGATGAAATACTTCTTTTATATATCCATGAAAACAAAATCTTACAATGTATAAATTTAACCATTAACCGTCTGCAAAATCGTATGGACAGTTAATCAGTTAAAAAACCAAAAGCGCTTCAACACGTAAGTCACCGCTCTAATACAACGCTTAATAAACCGTACCTTCGGATGATTCTGAATGCCAAGTGCAGGAAAAACAGCTGCACTTGCCTCAGAACTATAGTATGCTGTGCTTCTCCAGTAGCCCGTACATATAAAGCATGATTTTCTATCAGTGCGAAATGCGTACACATAAAAATTTCTTATGTTTGTTTGCTTTTGGACGCGCTACGTGGTGCAGCACCTATAGTACCGCACGCACTGCGAGAATACAAGCAAGCAAATCAACATAATATTTAAATATATTATAAATAATATTTATTATATACCTTAGATAGGTGACACATGCAGAAAAATATTTATATAATTTTGCTAATGTATTAAAATATACTTGCCGCATATATTTCAACCTAATGGAGAATTCCATGTCTTTTTTAGAAAGTGAAGAGTTTTCTATTTAGAAATAATCACATTTTTAAAACAAAGCTTGCAGAGTCATTAATACAAAACAATCTTTATTCTTAGTTTATAGTTAGTTACGTTTAT
>CM063504.1:70778661-70836161 GCA_032207245.1 Pardosa pseudoannulata
TTTAAATCTAATTTACAGGTATGGATAGGAACAACAGACTGAATAATAAAAATTAGAAAAATGAAAAAAACTACTATGTTATAAAAAATAATAACTAGACCGAATTCATGATAGGCAATAACTTTTAGACAATAATAATTACATAATACACTTCATTGCTTCGTATTATATCTACTTTAAAAATGTGATTTATTGTTACTCTTAACAGTTAACGAATGATTATTTTTTAAAAATTGCGAGAATCATTCACAATACAAATTTTTACCGAATTAATATCTTTTTATTCATAGCTACGCAAGTTATCTTGTTCAATATATTATTCAAAGTTGCTCTAGTACAAGGCTAAAGTATTGCTTATATTTTAACACCATGGGTAAAATGATCTACTAGAGATATTCAATTTCTAGGATATATTTTTCAATATATTTGACAGCAAAGTCTTACTTTTGTTGTATAAGATCATTTCTATAATTCCTGGTTTGAATCCAAATTTCTTATTTTAAAAATTGCTTCTGAATGAGACCTCTTTTGTTTCTTTAAGATGCCTTACCTGATTCAACATCAAAGGAAATAAATTTTTTCATCTCAGTATTTCCTTCCGTCTGGAGTTTTTATTGACCGAAATGCTTTCGCCCACTTCGACTTCTTTCGAAATTCAGTTTTGAGGCTCAGTCAAAACCAATTTTGCTTCCTTTCCGTAAAAAGTGAAAGGCTAAAAAAGGAAAATGGCTTATAAAAGGGACATCCAATTTAAGCCATTTTCGGAAAGTATTTCTAGTTCTTGCTTACGACCGTAAAATAGGCTTCTAACAGAAATGCTACAGAGAGATTCTTATGGGGTAAAATTCTAAAGTGCTTTTTGTAACTACTGGAATTCTTTTGCTATTTTTGGTCCCAGATAAATTTAGTAATAGACTTTTTTCATATTTTGCTATTACTACTCAATTGATCTGTAATGCATGTCATCACTCATAGGAAAATTTTCTCTTATAATATTTTATGCTTACTCACACTTAACTGTTGTACATACTTAGGTGTCGTATAGTTTTAATTATATATAAAGGTTTTTAAACGTAAAATTCTAAAGTGCATTTTGTAACTACTGCAATTCTTTTGATATTTTTGGTCCCAGATAAATTTAGTAATAGATATTTTTCATATTTTGCTATCACTACTCAATTGATCTGTAATGCATGTTATCACTCAGGAAAATTTTCTCTAATAATATTTTATGTTTTCTAACACTTAACTGTTGTACATACTTAGGTGTCGTATAGTTTTAATTATATATAGAGATTTTTAAACGTAAAATTCTAAAATGCTTTTTGTATCTACTCAAATCCGTTTGCCATTTCTGGTCCCAGATAAATTTAGTTATTGACACTTTAATATTTTGCTATTACCACCAAGTTGATCTATAATGCCTTTCATCACTCATAGGTAAATATTCTCATTTCATATTATGTTCATCATCATCATCATCATCATCACCATTTCTTTTAGTGCTTTGTGGCATATAGGTAAGTCTTCTTTTCCACTGTTTCCTGTCCACCACAGCTAGTCTTACTTCCTACCAATTGGGCTATCCAGCTTCTCTTTCTCTCTGTATTTGCCTTCTCCGTGTTGCTTTTGAGCTTCCTCTTTTACTTCTTTCCCCCGGTGTCCACTCGTAGTCAACAGTGGGGTTCTGTAATGCCTTTCATCATTCATAGGTAAATATTCTCATTTAATATTTTATTCTTCATTATCATCATTATCATCACCATTTCTTTTAGTGCTTTGTGGCATATAAGCAAGTCTTGTTTTCCACTGTTTCCTGTCCACCGATGCTACTCTTACTTCCTACCAACTGGACCATCCATCTTCTCTTTCTCTCTCTATTTTCCTTCTCCATGTTACTTTTGGGCTTCCTCTTTTACTTCTTCCCTCCGGTGTCCACTCGTGGTCAACCGTGGGGATTTGTAATGCTTTTCATCACTTATAGGTAAATATTCTCATTTAATATTTTATTCTTCATTATCATCATCATAATCACCATCACCATTTCTTTTAGTGCTTTGTGGCACATAAGTAAGTCTTGTTTTCCACTGTTTCCTGTCCACCACAGCTAGTCTTACTTCCTACCAATTGGACCATCCAACTTCTTTTACTCTCTCTATTTTTCTTTTCCGTGTTACTTTTGGGCTTCCTCTTTTACTTCATCCCTCGGGTGTTCACTTGTGGTCAACAGTGGGGATCTGTAATGCCTTTCATCACTCATAGGTAAATATTCTCATTTAATATTATATTCATCATTATCATCATCATCATCATCACCATTTCTTTTAGTGCTTTGTGGCATGTAAGTAAGTCTTGTTTTCCACTGTTTCCTGTCCACCACAACTAGTCTTACTTCCTACCAATTGGACCATCTAGCTTTCTCTCTGTATTTGTCTTCTCCGTGTTGCTTCCTCTTTTCTTCTCTCCGGTGTCCATTCGTGGTCAACAGTGGGGATCTGTAATGCCTTTCATCACTCATAGGTAAATATTCTCATTAATATTTTATTCTTCATTATCATCATCATCATCATCATCACCATTTCTTTTAGTGCTTTGTGGCACATAAGTAAGTCTGGTTTTCTACTGTTTCCTGTCCACCACAGCTAGTCTTACTTAATACCAATTGGAACATCCAGCTTCTCTTTCTCTCTCTATTTACCTTCTCCATGTTACTTTTGGGCTTCCTCTTTTACTTCTTTCCTCCAGTGCTCACACGAGAGCAATAGCTGGGATCTCATCTCTACCCATTCTCAAGACATGGCGTGTGAAAGACCATCTTCTTACTTTTATTTTCTCATCTATTGGTTTCATCTTGGTTTCTTTCAATAGCTTGTCATTGGTTATTGTATTAGGCAAAAAAATCTTCATTACTGATGTAAGGTATTTTTTGAAATCCATTTAGCTTGTTGGACCTGGTTAGTTGGTGACTTCCATGTTTCAGAGTTACATAAAACGTCTGATTTTATTAGGGATTTGTAGAAATTTAGTGTTACTCTTAAAGTTATGTTTGAATTTTTCGTATTTTATTTAGATTTCTAAAACAGTTGCGGGTTTTAACAAATCTGTTCTGTATGTCAGTTTCTGTTCCTCCTTGCGTTTTTAATACTGCAGCAAGATAAGAGAATTCATCAACATCTTCTGTTTCTTCTCCATTAAGATAATAGAAGTGTTATTTTTACTATTAATTCTAAGGGATTTTGTTTTGTTTCTATTTATTTGTAGCCTTGAAATTTTTGTATATTTGGAAGGTCAATTTTTCTCTGCAAATCTTGTAGTCAGAAGCACAATATCACCTGCAAAGTTTAAGACTTCTAGGCGAGAGGTAAAAGTCCATCTTATACCTAGTCTCTCCTTTGTTATTTTCCCTTTATCCAGTCTACAGCTATAATAAATATTAGTCCGACTAAGACAGACACAACCGTGTCGAACTCCGGTTTTAGCCAAAAACAAATTAATTTTATGCTTTCTCATACTTAACTGTCATACATACTTTCTAGTAAAGATTTAATGATTTAATTATTTATAGAAGTTCTTCAGGGTAAAATTCTAAAGTGCTTTTATAGTAACTGCAATTCATTTTTTTTTGTTTATGGTCTCCGAAATACATAGCAATAGTTTTTTATATTTTACTTTTATTATTTTAGCAATTATTAATGCATATTGATAGGAAAATATTCTCAGTTGATAATATGTGCTTTGTCACACTTAACTGTGTAACGTATTATAAAGTTTTAATCCAAAAAATAAAACCATTTCAACCTTTTTTGAGGGATATATACTGATGAATATTAAGTATAACTTATTTTGATTAGTCTTCGGGAGCAAAACAGAAGACTGTAGAGTTCCAAACCTAACCAAACCTAAGTTATTATGAATTGCAAAGAGTTAAAAAAAGGAAATATGAAATTCAAACAGCTTTGAATATTACAGCATGTCCTCATAAGTGATTAGATGTCACTTTAAACATCAGAAGACTCCATTTATAAAAAAACTTCCTGATAAGAAATTTATTTGGTACCAGGTGTAAAAATATTGTAAAATTAAGCTTATAATAGATAAACATTCCTGTTAGATTGTACCTGTAAGGAAAGAAAATTTATGTGCAAGGTTTGAAATATAATAAAATGTTGATCAGAAAGATAAAATTAAAAGCACATATAGATCCTGAATTTAATAAATTTTTTATAAGATTGCCATCTATCATTGCTGAAGAGATGAATGGATAGATTTTATTCCGACGATAAAATAAAAATTCTACAAACTATATTTAATCTGTATCTAAAAGGAGATGTTAAGCATTAATGGATCACCAAAATACCCTAGATGCCTGAATAAATTAATTCTATCCATTAACTGATATTTATGTAAATAATGTTGTTAATTATAGCCATTAATGTTGAGTTGTTTGATTGCAGGGAGTTTTAGATTGAAGCAACCCGCAGTATGAAGAAAACAGATTCCAGTAATTTTATTATACATTTAAGGCTTTCGAAAGGTTCACGTTATGCTGGAAGAAATGTATAGATCTGTATGACGACTTAGTACAAAAGTCTTAAGAAATAAAAATTAAGATTTAATCTTGATTATATTTTACTATTAATTGGAAATTTATGATACCCCTTTTTTCAAACAAGAGCTCGTTGAACTGAAGAAAAAAGCTACTTTCCGCATTTGTTTATAAATTAACTATTTAACCCAGAAGCCTGAAAATCATCTAGTTTTTCTAATATGCCAGGTTTTAATTCGTATCTAGAATAGAAGATAAGAAGAAAACTTTTTTTTTAAAGATTTGAAACGGAATTAGTTGAAGGTTGGCAGCATAAAAAAGGCGGAGTTTCAGTCACTGAAATTTTCTCATTTGATAAGAAAATTCGACAACTTACTGCTGTGTCTAAAGCCAAAACGAAACACAGGAAATGTGGTTTAAGAATTTATTTTTATTTATTTAATAACCATTATAGATCATTTATATTTCAATAATATTCTTTACAATAAGTATATATATGACTTAATTCATATTTCAAGTTTATTAGCTCATGATAAATTTTAAGTTCATAGTTACATTTTTGCTATTTTTAAAGAATTAAATAAATCTTTATACATTTATATCGACTACCTTTATATATATATATATATATATATATATATATATATATATATATATATATATATATGTATATATATATATATATATATATATATATATATATATATATATATATATATATATATATATATAAGCTATATATATATATATATCTGTAATGAGACGGACTTATCGATGGGTGGTTACAGTCATGGCCATAAAAATAACACCGTTTTAGCTAAAGACCTTTATTAAGATAACTTTGGATAACGGGTTCCCACTTCATCATAGGGACAGTAAAAACTGAAGGGCCAGCTAGCATGAAGTTATATGTACAAGACACGTAACACCTGGGTCAACATCTGTGGGAAAATATCTACCCAACGACATAGTGTATCTTCTTTTTATTTGGAAATTTCATAAATTGTCCGCTAGGGCCATGTAGAGTTATAATTGGTCAGGCCCCTTCTCTGAAGGCGTAAACTGTAGCCCCAGTGGTCAATTTAGGTTAGGGGTTAAAAAGGGGAATGCAAAAGGACGCGGACATTTTTAGACCTTGATTTAAGTTTTGAAAACCCCTGAGAATTTTCCTTACACACACATATGTATGTGCGTGTATATACATACATACATATATATATATATATATATATATATATATATATATATATATATATATATATATATATATATTATATATATATATATATATATATATATATATATATGTATATATATATATGTATATATGTATATATATATATATATATATATATATATATATATATATATATATATATATATATATATATATATATATATATATATATATATATATATATATATATATATATATATATATATATATATATTCACATGTATCTTATGTATAACGCTTTTAAACATAATTAATTTACCTTTGTCTTATTTCTTTTTTGCTTTCATGATTATATGAAATTCTTACTTTAATATTATTTGTACTTTATCTATGATTATAAACATTTCCTGTTTGGTTTGGTTTGGACCGGGAGCTACAGTTTAAAGCAGATTCCGAACTGCTACAAGCACCCATAGCAGCGGGATTCGAACCCACGAACTCCGGTTCCGATGAGCAGCGCTCTACCATTTGGCCATCGTTTGTCCATTTCCTGTTAGTCTGTAATCCTGGGGGGTAATGCTGGATTCTTCAACGAGTGTTATAAATCTTATATTTTTAAACTGTCTGAATTCGATGCTAAATTTTAATGATCCTTCAGTGAAATTGGTTATTTATGTAAGCAGGGAATTTTATTTGCTACGTACTAGTTAAAGTCTACGAAAATATATTTTTTATGTAGCATTCAATTAAAATATCATTGATAAATTAAACCCAAATGGGCTAAACTATCATTTCATGCTGATATCACTAAGAGAAAAAGTTATTTTAATTTTTAACTGTGCAACATTCCAAAAATTATTATTTACTTTAAGGTTACTGAGGTATTACATTTTTATACTCTTAAACATGCATCTTATTTTAATACCCTTGAAACTATTTGTTCATTCATTTGCTCTGGGGATTTATTTGAACTTTATTACACAATGTATGGCATTTTTAAAGACTTCCTTTTATTTCTATCAAATCCCTCTCCATTAGTTTGACTTCTTTTTTCTTGAATATTAAAAAACATAATTCATATGAGCTCAAAAACTGCAAAATGTAAAGCATTTTATTTGTTAAAAGGGCTTTAAACTAAATGACAGCCGAACATGCAGCATCTCAGATTAATTTTAGAGATGGCTTTATGTTACGGAATTCCTAATACAATATTTTATGAAATACTTTTGAATGCTATGCATTTCTTCAATACTTAAATATTATATGTTGAAATGTCGTTTATTAAGTACTTTTGAGTCTGCTCTTCTCATTTTTCCTTAGGGCAATCGATTTCTAAAAAGACGTCGGAGAGATTAAAATGTTTAAAGTGTTTGAGAGGTTTGTCAGAAAAAAAATCCCGTGTGATTACAATCTTTGTTTCATTTGTAATTGGAGCACTTGCAATTTAAAAGTCAAATAGAGCCTCGTATCGAAGATATTTTTGCTATTTTAAACAATTCTTTCTTTGGATCTATATTTCTTTATTTATAAATTTAATACAATACATGCTATACAATTTGTATTCAATTTTTGACATGGTATTTAATTTCTTACATGTTATCTACTCGATAAAATTTAATCCCATTTTAAGGAATTAGGGACATTTTAAACCAAAAAAAATTGCCAAAGTTATAGATATTGTTTATTTAGCCATAACTTTTCTGATGTTGTTTGATATCGATAAAATTTTTTAATAAGAAAATATTGTATTTGTAAGTATTTTAAAATAAGATATTCATGCATTGATTTATTAATACATTTTGCGTAACAAAACAAAATAATTTACTTTTCGTAGTATGGAAAGTTTGGAACATTGATAATATCAAAAACAAATTTCTGAAAATTCTAGCTTTAAATACCCAGAAATCTTCTACGAAGCTTAAAGAAAATTATGAATAGAATATACTCATATTGACTGCCACACTTGAAAAAAATTGGAAACTTTATATATATATATATATATATATATATATATATATATATATATATATATATATATATATATATATATATATATATATATATATATATATATATATTATATATATATATATATATATATATGTATATATATATATATATATATATATATATATATATATATATATATATATATATATATATATATATATATATATATATATATATATATATATATATATATATATATATATATATATATATATATATATATATATATATATATATATATATATATATATATATATATCAGATAATAAAAATTTTCTATATTTAACTTCATATTAAAACATTTTATAACATATGTATCGGTAAGTACGTATGCAGGTGAAAATAATTAAATGAATGATACAAATAACTTCACATATATGGTTGAAAAAAGTGAACCCATTTTATACAAACATCGAAGGAAATAGAAGCATCCGTAACATAAGTTTTAGCGTATTTAACCTACAATATTTATTTTCAAAATCATTTTCCTATATATGTTAAATTCCCAATAAAATAGGATCTGCATATTACTATTTAAGATAAAAATGTGTAGTAAAAATAAATAATTGAGTTTTTATCCAAAAGAAATGAGAGGGATTAATAATGTTGGCAATAAAAAAAATTTAATTGGACATGGAACACAATGTTTCGGATGTTTAGTGTTTCAGAGGCAAAACTACACACATTACATACATTTATAATCAACAAAAAAGACTACATTTTTAATCTTTGTATTGAAAATTAAATTTTAATTTCAGATCATACCAATTACAGGAGCGGGGGATTAGAAATCCCCCGCTCCTGTAATTGGTATGATCTGAATACTGGTTCTACGTGAGCTTTGAGAAAATGTTCTGAAAAAACTTTCACTCGCTTTTTACAAATATGATAATTTGTTAGGTACATGATATTTTAATATATCGATAGTCTAAATGCAAAGGACAACTCAAAATTCTATATTGGCTAAAAGTATTACAGTTTTAATGTTAAATATTTCTTAAAAAAATTACTTCACATTAGATGTATGTATTTTACAAATTTCAAGTTTATGTGATGCAAATTGAAATGTTTAGAACTATATGTTTAGAACTTCAAGTTGTTCCCACTACAACCGGGCCGTCAGTATTATGTATTATTTTATTTTAAAGCTGTGCTTCAGAAAACAATGTAAAATTCTGAGAGAAATTATCCTTGGATTTTGAAATGGGAAAAAGTCATTGCTTCTAACTAAAGAATAACGTTATCCACTAGATGCATAAGCCTTAAAAGGACACAATGCATTTAAAGTGACAAGATCGGAAAAAAATACTATTTTCTCTTTTGTTTCTGAAAAAGTGAAATTATTAATACGCTTCCTAATTAAAAAAATTTTCAAATTGAATAATTAATTCACTAAAGGCTGTTTATTATTTGTATATATTTTTTTCATGCGTTAAATATCTCAGTCGTGCTCAAAATTTTACTCATTGTCTATACATTGCGTCTTACTACATTTTAAGTGTAACACTACGTTTCACTTAAGTCTACACTTTGTGTCTTAAAGTGTTTGTTATAAAACTGGGCATGTTTTATAAAATCGTAAAACATTTACTTGAGTTACAAGGTAATTTAATATTGTTAAAGAAATATAGATGACAAAACATTAAAATTTAAAAATTCTCCTTTTTTGGAAATGACATTTAATTTACAAATTCTTAGAAGCAACAAAACTACCTTAAAGTGTAACATATTGTCTACCCCTTGTGTCTTAAAGTGTTTGTTATAAAACTGGGTATGTTTTATAAAATCATAAAGCATTTAATTTTGTTACGAAGTAATTTAATATTAATAAACAAATAAAAGCTGACAAAACACTGAATATTTAAAGATTATCCTTTTTTGTAAATTACATCTAATTTACATATTTGTAGAATCAACAAAACTACCTTAAAATGTAACATATTGCCTACACCTTGTGTCTTAAAGTGTTTGATATAAAACTGGGCATGTTTTATAAAATTGTAAAGCATTTAATTGAGTTACGAGGTAATTTAATATTGTTTAACAAATAAAAGCTGACAAAACATTAAAATTTAAAAATTCTCCTTTTTTATAAATTATATCTAATTTACATATTTTTAGAAGCAACAGAACTACCTTAAGCTGCTAAGCACCCCATTAAAAATTCAATTTTTTGAGGGATTTTTGCAGCCCTCTACCCTTAAGAAAAGAGATTTTGAACATTAGAAGGTAGAATTAATTTTTCATCCTTCTTCTCCAAAACTAACCACTCCCAATTCAATAGTTTCCTAAAAAGATTGCTTTATATTTATAAAAATATTCACGAATATATTTCCCATAGGATTAGAGTTGTATAAAATTTTTCGGTGAAACCGATTTTCTCAGAAACAGAGAATAGACTGTTCTCATTTTTCCATTATATTTTACATGAAATTGCATTCCTTAAATAATAAAATGCAAATTTTTCAATTTTTACTCTTTTAGAGATGAAACTCTTTTAGAGATGAATAGATGCATATCAATGTAACAAAAAGTAGCTGATATAATAAATTCATTGGGAAGAATTTCTCTTACCCAATTTATTTTCTTTTACATAGTTAATCCCCATTTTAAAAAAATAAACAGCCTTAAGGCTTTTGAAGGTCCAAAATGATGATCAAATTTAAAAAGTTAAATTTAAATACCTAAATGCATAAATTAATACATTCTTGGTTATTAAAATCAAAGATTCACGTATGTCATTCGTTAATAATTTTATTATATTAAAATATTATTTTACTGCTCTTAGATATTATATTATTATATTACTCTTAGGTACAAAAGATACAGATTTATATTCATGAAAAAATTCAAAATAATTGGCGAAAGAAGATGAAATATAAGAAAATTGAATATTTTTCTTCAGAAAATAATTTTTTATCGCAATTTGTTTTAGAAATTATTTTGAATATTGAAACATAAACCTGAAATTTTTAAGATAGTTTTTTTAAATTCAAACTAGTATAACTTCATTGAAATACAGAGATTCTACTTTGGTTTATGTTGTGTATATAAACATATTTATTATAAGCTTTCTATATTAATTGAAACACCTGAAAAATAAACATGAAACATAACCCTGAAATTATAGCACTAATTTTGAAAGAATTTATGAAAGAATTCAAAATAATTTGCGAAAGAAGATGAAATATTAGAAAATTGAATATTTTTTCAGTAAAGTATTTTTTATCGCATTTTGTTTTAGAAATTATTTTGAATATTGAAACATATATCTGAAATTTTAATATGTTTTTGTTTATTCAAAGTAGAATAACTTCAGTGATATACATAGGTACTACTTTTGGTTATGTTGTATACATATACATATTTATTATAAGCATTCTATATTAATTGAAACACCCGAAAAATAAACATGAAACATAACCCTGAAATTATATCACTAATTTTGAAAGAGTTTATGAAAGAATTCACAATAATTTGCGAAAAAAAGATGAAATAATAGAAAAATTGAATATTTTTCTTCAGAAAATAATTTTTTATCGCATTTTGTTTTAGAAATTATTTTTAATATTGAAACATAAACCTGAAATTTTAAGACAGTGTTTGTTTATTCAAATTAGAATAACTTCAGTGAAATACAGAGTTACTACTTTTGTTTGTGTTGTGTACATATACATATTTATTATAAGCATTCTATATTAATTCAAAAATTAATATGAACCTTAACCCTGAAATTATATAACACTGATTTTGTTTTTTTCAAAGGAAACAATTTCAGTGATTTACTGAGATACCTCTTATGTATGTGATTGTTTCATACATACATACATACATACATACATACATACACACATATATATATATATATATATATATATATATATATATATATATATATATATATATATATATATATATATATATATATATATATATATATACCTATATTGTATGCAATGATTAACAATATTGTATCTAACAATGTATGTATATTGTATGTTATAAATAGCAAAATTTGTAATAAATATATGTTGTTACATACATATATTTATTACATGCACACTGTATACACCTGAAATACCGGAGTTATAAACGAGAAAATACAATACAATTTTTATTTATTAAAAAAACGCTATTTCGATAAAATACTGAGGCACTACTTTTGTGCTTGCATGTATATATTTCTTAAATGCATACTACATACACGTGAAACACCTGAATATATATATGTATTATATGCATTAGAATTAAGTTGGGGCGGCCCACAAGGGCACCAGCATTGCGGCTGTATTATATGCATACAAAATATACACTGGTATAAAGCTTTTATATTTTAAAATTTTACTTTCATGGAGATATAATATTTATATTTATTCTAAATTTTTAGAAGTTTGAATCGAACATCAAATTATTGGAAGATAATTAAGGGCCGTTAGATTATCGGGAATAAGTGAATATTGGCTGTTCTAGTAGTTATACAAAAATAAAAGTTAATATAACCCAAAAAAAATTAATCAAGCAACTGCAAGGATCATAATTACCCTCAGTAATAACAAGCCTGATAATATTCACGCTTTAATAAATAAATAATTCTGAGAAAAATTAGGAATCAGAGTTTGGGACTAATTAGAGAAGCAATTATGTACCAAAGAAAGAATATCGATTTTTTTTATAACTGAATAACTTTTAGTGTTGCAATTTGGTACTTGAAATGTTTTATAAGTAATGAACTTAGAAATGCTATTCAATGCGTATTGTTCTTTTTTTTTTGTAACATTGAAGCTGAGATAAGAATGTAGCCTCTAAAAACATAATTTTAAAGGGGACAAAGGATATATATTTTGCTGAATAGAAATAGTTTTATCCCGAAATAGAAAAAAGCTAGTTACATGCTTTCGTAATCGAGTACAAGTTTTCTAATCGAATGATTTTTACCTCCGTATACGACGAAATAAAGATGCAACGAAATAAAGATGACTAAGTAAAGATGAAATTCAATGCGTATTGTGCTTTTTTTGAAACGTTGAAGCTGAGATAAGAGTTTAGCTTCTAAAATAGTTTTAAAGGGGACGAAGGATATTTATTTTGTGTAGTTGAAATAGTTTTATCCCGAAATAGAAAAAAGCTAATTATATAATTTTGTAATCGAGTAAAATTTTTGTAATCAAATGATTTTTACCTCAGCATACGACGAAATAAAGAAAAAATTGCAATTACGAAAACTTTTGGCCTTACACATTTCATTTAAAACACCCGTTTTGACCATGCCTAAATCCATTTAGAGTAATTATTATTTTAGTTATGCATGTAGAAACATACAAGAAACCTTAAATATTTTCTAAAACAATCCTTGAGTATATTTTGACATTAGTTTTGTTATGACTTGTGTACTCATGTATATAATAATGTATCTTACTTTACTCAAAAACGATGTGCTGTAGAATATTGAAATTTTGTTTTATGTCTGCTGTAGCATCTAGTGAAATACATCCTTATTTGATTTCAATATGCATGAAATAACATAACAGCGATTTGCAATATAACGCAAATCCTTGCTGCCGGGACAACTCAAAATCAATAGCTTTTTAATGTTGACAATTTGTATTTAGGTTTGTTGTACGTAGTTGAGAATCGTCCCATTTTATTGCAAAGCGTGCTCTATGTAATGAAAAATCTAAATACAACTGGTGTTAAAGCTACATGTCTCCGTTCTACAACAGTATATCAGAAAGAAATTGATAGATCAATGCATATTATGCAGTTTAAACATTACTTTTAAGGTTAATTCGGACGAACAAAAATACAAATCTATTAATTGCATAGAATAATTTTGAACTTTTACTGCTTTTTCGTACGTCATTGTGCGGAGTAAAGGATGAAAAGGAAGTCAGATGGCAACACTTGTATACTTTTAAGGCAATACCGTTACATTGAGAACCGAAACTAACTTTGAACCTTTATGTCAATGAAAAAATGATAATTTTAATAACCCATCAACAATAAAAATAGAAAATTGTGTATAATTTAGGAGGTGAATGAAGAAGTCTAATGGTATCTATATCAGGATCATTAGAAATGTGAGTGAGTTAAAATAAAAACAAACTGTGCTATAATTTTACTTGTTATGTTTTACTTTAGTTTTTTATATATTATAAAAAACTAATAACATTTTGAAAGTTAGATGCTCTAAATATATTGAAATGCGAAAATATCATTTGTAGCCTTTAATCATCTATTAAAAAACAGACAAAACATGTATGAAACATGTATGAACTTCTTCCTCCTACGCTTCTAAGCATTAATTATGTTATTTTGAAGTTCATATATATTTTTTACCATTGGCAGTTCATTATAATTTAGATTTGAGCTATATCTATCTATCTGTCTATCTATCTATCTATCTATACACACAAATATATATATATATATATACACACATCATTAAGATCTAAGAAGAAAGAACTCAGATTTATCTTACATGCGAGGATACCACGAAAATAGGAGACAGCTAATACCCTTTCTTCGGTATTGAATCAAAGTCCTGACTAATTCCAGTCATTTCTCGTATTGAAAAAGAATTTTTTAATTCATTTGTTGACGTTTGGCTTAAATAAAGTAGAATACAATGTCCGTAGCTTTTACAAGAAAATAAATATACTGCTTCAAAATACATTCATTAAAATATATCTGCAGAGATTTAGTGTTCATTGCAAAAGTAACAGGACATGAAATTCATGAAATTTTATTCTTTTGAAGTACAAAATTTATGAATTATAGTTGAACACAACATTTTCAATATTTTCAAGCATATCTAAATATTTTTTAATTAACTAAAACTAAGATTAATACGTTAGTCTGAAATAATCTAAGACTACTGTTAAAGCAACAAAAATAATCTACATAAATATATAGTAGATAAATTTAGATACATAATATAATCTTTATACATTATTTTCATATTTAATTTACTAAAGGTAAAAAATTACAAATTATAGATCTGGAAAAATTACATTTCATTACCACATTTCTGAATTAAATATTAATATGTTCATATAAGTTGGTAAGTTGAATTTTTTAGATCTTGGGGGAATTTTGTAATTGGCACTTAATTCTTTCAAGTAGATATGTGAGACCATCAAAGCATGAAAATTTTTTAATCGGAGATATTTTAATACTTGTTCGAAAATGTTTAAGATTATGCACTAATTTTCCCTTCAGGTTAATATATATAAAAAAGATTGTTCTACTGAATGAAATTACATTTCAAAGTTAATATTCGTTTTTGTTCATTATAAAATAAAAACGATTTATTTGTACCATTTAATTAGAATGTTTTGGTTTATTTAGGATATTCTTATATGATTCTAGAATTTTTTATTTTTGAAATAATAATTATTATTATGATTCCTTGGTACATTTTGATATATTTCATTTATATAGCAGGACATTTTTTGAGCTTTATATGATATATATCTTTAATTAACTGCGCCCTAATTCTCCTACGGGTAGTAAATTAAAAATATACATATTGTGTACGCATTTTTAAGGGGAACTCATGGAAGTTTTGGATATAATTGATTTTATCAATGAAATTCAATAAATAGCTTTGAAAATGTTATAGAAAAATATGTCACTTTGAATATATCACTTGAATATATCACTTGAATTAAAATGTTATGTGCATTAAAAAATCAGTAACGACGGAAAGATTTTTCAAAACCAATTTGAATCAAAATTGAGCACTAAATAATAGAATAACTAAAGTCGCAGAAACTGAAGTATAGTACAATTATTTATACTTAAAAAATAAATATATTCACTCAGTACTTATATTTAAATAAAAGAATTTCAAACAATTAATCATTTAGGTATATCGATTTATTAATTTTGAAGAATGTTCTATAGAAGAATCACCAATTAAAAAATTCTAGCTTTAAAAATGTTATAGAAAAATGTCACTTTGATATCACTGGACTTAAAATGTTATATGTATAAAAAAATTAGTAATGACGGAAAGATTGTTCAAAACCAATTTGTACTCAAAATTGATCTCTAAATAATAGAATAACTAAAGTATCAGAAAATGGAGAATAGTACAATTATTTATACTTAAAAATATATTCACTAATTAATTATATTTAGTAAAAGAATTTCAAACACCTAATCATTTAGGTATATTAATTTATTAATTTTGAACAATATTCTATAGAAGAATCACCAATTAAAAAAAATTATAACTTTGAAAATGCTATAGAAAAATATGTCACTTTAATATCACTTGATTTAAAATGTCATGTTCATTAAAAATCAGTAACGACGGAAAGATTTTTCAAAACCAATTTGAATAAAAGATGAGCACTAAATAATAGAATAACTAAAATATCAGAAACTGAAGAATTGTACAATTATTTATACTTAAAAATAAATATATTTACCAAGTACTTATATTTAAATAAAAGAATTTCAAACTCCTAATCATTTAGGTATATCAATTTATTAGTTTTGAAGAATATTTTATAGAAGAATCACCAATTAAAAAATTATGGCTTTGAAAATGTTATAGAAAAATATGTCACTTTGATATCACTTGACTTAAAATATTATATGCATTAAAAAATTAGTAATGACGGAAAGATTTTTCAAAACCAATAAACCAATTTGAATCAAAATTGAGCACTAAATAATAGAATAACTAAAGTATCAGAAACTGAAGAATAGTACAATTATTTACACTTAAAAATAAATATATTCACTAAGTACTTATATTGTAGTAAAAGAATTTCAAACACCTAATCATTTAGGTATACCAATTTATTAATTTTGAAGAATATCCTATTGAAGAATCACCAATTAAAAAACTGCTTTTACAAACTGACGTTAAAGAAAGATAAATCCTATTTAAATTAACTAACTTTCTGATGAAATTTCCAGCAGGGTAACTCTCTTATTTTGGTTATAGGATATCTTAAAAATTTTGTAGCTTTATGTTAAGCTTCATTTGAGTTTAATATCAGTGAAATATATTATAAAAATATCAGAGAAAATATAGAAATGTCTTTTGAAACAGCTTGAGAAGAAAACTTACTTGAAAATCTTTTCTTTCCATTTTTCCAATCTCTCTTTTAAATGAAATATTTAGAAGCTTACCGTTTTTCTATGATGCTTTCAAAGTTTATTAAGAGAAGATTCGAGGAAAGCTTTTTACCCTCGAAAAACTGATTCTTTTGAAAAACTATGACAGCTTGCTTAGGGGTGAATATGTGAAACTCCATAAAATATTTCACTATCTTTTTATACTACTACGTTATGGAAAATTCAAAACAAAATATACTAAGATGTCTAATGAAGCAATAAATTACAATGGACACTTACATATTGGAAAAATTTAATAATGAGAAATAGATGTTGTCACTATGTTAAATAATGAGAAATGTTTTAATGTAACATTTTTTACTATGTAGATGCCCTATATTTTCTATCGTTATTGATACACATACATCATGAAGGTGTGTTTTTTTGAGTTCCCCAAATAGTGGAAAACTTCAAAAAGAAAAGTTTTTATATACAATGCTTACTTTAAGACTTAATTATTATCATTGCTTTATACGACCTTATCCCCCAGTTTAATAGATATTAGTGAGAGGGATGTTATTCAAGGAAAGCATTTCTGTCAATGAAATCGAATTCCGGTCAAATACCATTGGATTGTGGTCAATACCGTTAGATATTTGGGATGAAAATCACTATTATTATTAAGCATATACAGGGATGAGGTAACAAAAGGTAATTGTGTAACCGACCGAGGAAACTTTTGATAGTTGTGAAATAGGAGATCAAAGACTTATCCATATTGCACATATCTTTGACTAGTAATAATTTGTGGTATATTTATCCCTCACGAGTGAATTTGTTATATTTCTTGAAAGTTAAACCAGGACCGCTCCACCCACCAGAAAAATATACACTATTACATCACTTATTTTTTTCCCATTCATCTAGATTTTATTTCCTTTGAGTTACCATGTAGCTTTACTAAATTTTTAATTTATATTACATAAAAAAAGTCAACAAATTTTAGCATTTATTTGGTAATTTAAACGGGAGCACAAAAACAAAACAAAACAAAAACAAAAAAAAAAAACGAAAAAATATAAACATAGGAATTTAATTTATATTATATAAAAATAAAGTCAACAAATTTTAACATTTATCTGGTAATTGAAATGGAAGCACAAAAAAAAAACACGAAAATATAGACATATTATTAAAACTATCATTTATACGTCAGTTTGTATATTTGTCATTAGATTTGGTCTTTTGCAATACTACTGTATTTTTAAATACTAAATCCTACATTTGGCAAGAACTCAAACTATAGTTTTTAATACACTCTAGATTACTGTTAACGTCATAATAAGTATATATTTGTCATCTATACATTAATTTAACTATATGCATAGAAAGTGTATTTTTTCCATATATCCATCGAATTTCCATCGAAGACCATTATGCCTTGGTAGGAGAACATATACTAGCACATATGATTTAAATCTTAAATGTCTGATCTTCACAAGTGTCAAACATTGGAAGCAGTGGCTAGGACTAGTGTTATGGGTGTTGTGCCACCGCTTCCTGTTAATGTCGATCTCATGTATATACTCAAGCTTATTTGAATTTGCTTACATTTCAACATTGACATAATGAACAAGCTGTATGTATGATGGATTAAGGTGTTTAAATGTATTTATAAAAGCTAAATTTGAATATCAGAACTTATGGGTTCCCCATATATTACATTCGGGACATAAGCTTGAAACCGGTACAATCCCGATCAAATGACATACCTTATGCATTAGAAAATATAAAGATTAACATTGATAATTATAAGATAACTTCCAAATTCTTGTCATAAATTTCTTTGGAAACAAACAAACAAAAATTGGATAGGAAAATATATTTAAAAAATCAATAGGGAATATATTTAAAAAGAAATAAGGTATATATTTAACAAATCAATAGGGAATATATTTAAAGATAAATAGGGAATATATTTAAAGATAAATAAAGAATATATATAAAAAAATTGAAAATATTTTTGGATTTTGAAGGCAGTTGAGATTAAACATTCAAGAACAGTTTTAAATATCAACATTTCAACCATGAAAAAATACACGAGAAAATCACAAATATATTTTATAGCTACACTACTTACTATTAAATAATACCAATTCATTGTTCAATGCAACACAATAAATTGCCTTAGATAAATACATTTTCACTTTTAACTCTTGTAATTATACGTTACCAGCTGTTTCAATTTTGTCTTACGGTGATTTCTTCTGATATCACTCAAAACACAGAAACATTTGGAGAAGAACCTTTCAGAGTTTGCGTTTGAAAATGGAACCCAATGGGCTTTTCGTGACCCATCAAGGAAATAGTGATAGTCCTCACGTATTGCCTGATGATTTTCCATGAAGCTATAGGAATTATTTATCAATTATTTTCATCGCAAAACTCCCAATGAATAGATAAAATGGCTTAAATTTACGAGTTTGTCGGCTAATACACATAATTTTCATTTAGATTGTATTAAAAATTCTCACCTAAAGCCTGAGATTTGCAAAAAAAATGCGAATTTTGAGCCTTTAATCCTTTTGTAGAGAACAAATTTCGAAAAAGGCCCAGATTATTCTGCATGTCCATATTAAAGTATATTTCATGAAAGTTTCACAATAGGTTCAAATTTTCAGCGAATAACTTTTTTAAAGCTTAAATACGTGTTCGTTGCTATAATGACAATTCTTTTCTTAAAGTCTTGCAGACTAATCCACTAATCGTAATTTGTTTACATTTGTACAGTGTATTCTGAATAATGCTCAGTGGAACTTCCAAGCACTGACTCAAATACCCTTTGATCCTTACTAATACTCATTATCATTGAGGTTGCTAACATGATACAGTTTCTCAATAATGACAATTATTTTCTAAAAGTGTTGCATACTAATCCACTGATTGCATCATGTTTATAATTGTACAGTGTATTCTGAATATGCTCAGAGGAATTTCCATGAACTGAGTCAAGTATCCGTTGATCCTTACAAATATTCTTACACATTCAAGTTACTAACATGATACATTTTCTCAATAATGACAATTCTTTTCTAAAAGTCTTGCAGACTAACCCACTGATCGTAAGATGTGTGCATTAGTACAGTGTATTCTGAATAATGTTCAGTGGAAATTCCAAGTACTGAGTCAAATACCCTTTGATCCTTACTAATACTTTTAAGCATTGAAGTTCCAAGCACGATACATTTTCTCAACAATGACAATCCGTTTCTAACTCTTGCAGACTAACCCATTGATTGTAATATGTTTATATTTGTACAGTGTGTTATGAATAAGGCTCAGTGGAACTTAAAAGCATTGAGTCAAATACTCTTTGTTCCTCTTAAAGATTGAGGTTGCTAACCTAATACATTTTCTTAATAATAGCAATACTTAACTAAAAATCTTGCAGACTAATCCACTGAACTTAATATGTTTAAATTTGTACAGTGTATTCTGAATAATGCTCAGTGGAACTTCCAAGTACTGAATCAAATAACATTTGATACTTACTAATACTATTAAACACTCAGGTTGCTAACATGATACATTTTCTCAGTATTTTATGCTTTCATTTTGAAGACCTGCCTTATAAACATGAACTATATCTCTAAACTAATATATATCTGTCACATGTTCAATTGCAAAAAATTATTCTTGATTCCAACAAGAGACGACTGTTTGGGGGTTGTTAATAAAACAGAAATGAAAAAAATCTCTATTACAAAGTAACCTAATTACTTCACATTTTATACAAATAAAATACACATACTTTCCACTTCATTCAAATATTTCTCTTTTGAAAGACGTCTACCGAAAATCTAATATACATATTACTCTTCTTTCGCTTTCATGAACCTCTGTATTACAAAATAAACAATTACATCCCTTTGGCCGATAGACTAATATTTGCATGACAGTCCCCATGTCATCACATAGATTATTCCCTTTTTTTACATGGGTATCTCTGCCAGAAGCACCAACAAGTACTCTTATATTACTCGCAAGATGACAGCTACGGTAACTAAACACGAAGGGGAGAATATGTTACCAGTAAGTCATCCAGTTTCCAATCTTTTAAGACCACTCTTATCTGCATCACAAACAACGGAAATGTTCCCTTCCGTGTGACGGGAACGACTAGGAAGTATTATCCTGAGAAAATTACAACTATAGAATGCACACGCGAGCATTCATTCGGCTGACGACAAAATGCTAAAGAAGAAAAATGAGCCATTTTGTGCCGTACCGAAGCAAGAAATACAAAAGAATCGGACTCATTTGCATTTGCTTAAACCCAGTGGAGGTTATTTTATCCCGATAGAGAGGAAGCAAAAACATTTTTTTTTCAATTTTTCTTCTTTATTTATTTTATTCAGTTACTTTTCCGAAGCGAATTTGAATTCGATATATATATTTAGCTATAGAAGCAAAAATATGGTGGAAGCCAGTTGTATTCTATTTATGCGACCAAAGTTTCTTGGAGAAGTAAACATAGTCGACAGAAATTAATTGTTTTCACCTGAAATGATATTAAAAATATTGAGTAACAGTAAGTTAAATTATATACGTAAAAGTGATCAATAGGAAATTAAATTTTAGAAAATTAGTTATCAAAATTATCAAAATTTAATAATAATATAAGTTTGGATTAAAATACGATATCACTCAACTGGCAATTTGATAATTTATCCAGTTTAGAAATATAAGGTAAATTATATGCGTAGAAGTGATCAAAAGAAATTAAATTTTAGAAAATTAGTTATCAAATTTTGAAAATTTTAATAATAATATAAGTTTGATTAAAATACGATATCACTCAACTGGCAATTTGATAATTTATCCAGTTTAGAAACATAAGGTAAATTATATGCGTAGAAGTGATTAAAAAGAAATTAAATTTTAGAAAATTAGTTATCAAAATTATCAAAATTTAATAATAATATAAGTTTGATTAAAATACGATATTCTAATACGATATTCTATACTCAACTGTCAATTTGATAATTTATCAAGTTTAGAAATATAAGATAAATTATATGCGTAGAAATTATCAAAAAAATTAAATTTTAGAAAATTAGTTATCTTAATTTGAAAAAATTAATAATAATATAAGTTTGATTAAAATACGATATCATTCAACTGGCAATTTGATAATTTATCCAGTTTAGAAATATAAGTTAAATTAAAAACTTATAGTCTTGAACAGGCATAATTAAAATAATATATCAAAGTAAATGATAGCATTAATTTAAGTTTGTTTAACCGAATTAATGATATGAAATTAACTAAAAGTACTTCCTCGTCTATTTCATTCTTTTCACAGAGTAATTTTTAATTCGCGATATATCACTAGCAGTGAAAGGAGAATGATTTAATTGGTTTGGAGCGCTACAGTCCTCTGGTTTGCTACATGAAGGCTAATGAGACCAAGACAAACTGCTCAAAACTAATTTGAACGGCTAGAAACATTCATGGTAACAGTGGGGTTTGATTCATGAACTCAAATGCTTCAAACAGCAGCGCCCTACCGTTTTATACGTTATTCGACCTGAAAGCAGAAGGATTGAATGAAGTCTGTTGTTTTTTCTTTTTGCTCCCAATATCACTTTATATAAGTAATCATGATAGAATGATGAATTATTCCCATTTGATATGAAGAATAATTATAAAAGAGAAGAGTTTAAATTGAGATGATAAAAAAATTTAGAGAAGACATATGCATAGGGAGCAGTTTAATTATAAAATATTTTTAAACCTATCAATTCCTAAGTCCCTTTTATCGATGAATATAATATATATCGATGAATGTCTTTAATCGAAGTTATTATGGACTCTACATAAAAACAAATATGAAATTTAAACAACTTTCAATATCACAACCTAATAAGTTGTCATCTTAAACACCATAGGATGTCATTTATGAAATAGAAAATTTTTGTGATAAGAGATTAATTTGCTTATCACATGGTACAGTACTTTAAAATGAAGCTTTAAAATAGATAAAATAAGTTCCGTATAAGCAATTCGTATAATGTCTAAAAAATGATTTACTCCTCTCAATATCATTTAATTTATTTTGTTTTCACGAAACGTTGATCTGTTACTGAAATAATAAGAGAGAGAAGATCTTCCATAACAATCCCTTTCGTATGAGTAAATAAGTTCCGTATAAACAATTCGTATAATGTCTAAAAAAATGATTTACTCCTCTCAATATCGTTGAATTATTTTGTTTTTACAAAACGTTGATCTGTTTACTGAAATAATAAGCGAGAGAAGATATTCCATAACAATCACTTTCGTATGAGTAAATAAGTTCCGTATAAGCAATTCGTATAATGTCTATGAGAAAAGGATTTTCTCCTCTCAATTTTATTTAATTTTTTTTTCATGAAACTTTGATCTGTTACTGAAATAATAAGAGAGAGAAAAGCTCCCATAAGAGTCGCTTTCGTATAGGTAAATAAATTCCGTATAAGCAATTCGTATAATGTCTAAAAAAATGATTTACTCCTCTCAATTTCATTTAATTATTTTGTTTTCACGAAACGTTGATCTGTTACTGAAATAATAAGAAAGAAAAGCTCCCATAAGAGTCGCTTTCGTATAAGTAAATAAATTCCGTATAAGCAATTCATATAATGTCTAAAAAAATGATTTACTCCTCTCAATTTCATTTAATTATTCTGTTTTCATAAAACGTTGATCTGTTACTGAAATAATAAGCGAGAGAAGATATTCCATAACAATCGCTTTCGTATGAGTAAATATGTTCCGTATAAGCAATTCGTATAATGTCTATGAGAAAATGATTTTCTCCTCTCAATTTCATTTAATTATTTTGTTTTCATGAAATGTTGATCTGTTACTGAAATAATAAGAGAGAGAATATCTCCTATAACAGTCGCTTTCGTATGAGTAAATAAGTTCTGTATAAGCAATTCGTATAATGTCTATGAGAAAATGATACCCTCCTCTCAATTTCATTTAATTATTTTTTCTATGAAACGTTGATCTGTTACTGAAATAATAAGAAAGAAAAGCTCCCATAAGAGTCGCTTTCGTATAAGTAAATAAATTCCGTATAAGCAATTCATATAATGTCTAAAAAAATGATTTACTCCTCTCAATTTCATTTAATTATTCTGTTTTCATGAAACGTTGATCTGTTACTGAAATAATAAGCGAGAGAAGATATTCCATAACAATCGCTTTCGTATGAGTAAATATGTTCCGTATATGGACAATTCGTATAATGTATATGAGAAAATGATTTTCTCATATAAATTTCACATTGAATTATTTGTTTTCATGAAAATGTTGATCTCTTAACTGATATAATTAGAGAGTGAATAATCTCCAAATACAGTCGCTTTCGTATGAGTAAAATAAGTTCTGTATAAGCAATTCGTATAATGTCTATGAGAAAATGATACCTCATCTCTCTATTTCATTTAATTATTTTTTTCATAAAACGTTGATCTGTTACTGAAATAATAAGAGAGAAAAGCTCCCATAACAGTCGCTTTCGTATGAGTAAATAAGTTCCGTATAAGCAATTCGTATAATGTCTAAGAGAAAATGATTTTCTTTTCTCAATTTCATTTAATCATTTTTTCCATAAAACGTTGATCTGTTACTGAAATAATAATAGAGAGAAGAGCTGCCATAACAGTTGCTTTCGTATGAGTAAATAAGTTCCGTATAAGCAATTCGTAAAATGTCTATGAGAAAAGGATTTTCTCCTCTCAATTTCATTTAATTATTTCATTTATCTGAAATAATAAGAGAGAGATCTCCCATAACAGTCGCTTTCGTATTAGTAAATAAGTTCCGCATAGGCAATTCGCATAATGTCTAAGAGAAAATGATTTCCACTTCCCAATTTTATCTATTATCTATTTTCCATGAAACGTTGATCTGTTACTGAAATAATAAGAAAGAAAAGCTCCCATAAGAGTCGCTTTCGTATAAGTAAATAAATTCCGTATAAGCAATTCATATAATGTCTAACAGAAAAGGATTTTTCTTCCCAATTTCATTTAATTATTTTTTCTATGAAACGTTGATCTGTTACTGAAATAATAAGAGAGAGAAGATCTTCTATAACAATCCCTTTCGTATGAGTAAATAAGTTCCGTATAAGCAATTCGTATAATGTCTATGAGAAAAGGATTTTCTCCTCTCAATTTTATTTAATTTTTTTTTCATGAAACTTTGATCTGTTACTGAAATAATAAGAGAGAGAAGAGCTCCCATAACAATCCCTTTCGTATGAGTAAATAAATTCCGTATAAGCAATTCATATAATGTCTAACAGAAAAGGATTTTTCTTCCCAATTTCATTTAATTATTTTTTCTATGAAACGTTGATCTGTTACTGAAATAATAAGAGAGAGAAGATCTTCTATAACAATCCCTTTCGTATGAGTAAATAAGTTCCGTATAAGCAATTCGTATAATGTCTAAAAAAATGATTTACTCCTCTCAATTTCATTTAATTATTTTTTTCATGAAACGTTGATCTGTTACTGAAATAATAAGAAAGAAAAGCTCCCATAAGAGTCGCTTTCGTATAAGTAAATAAATTCCGTATAAGCAATTCATATAATGTCTAACAGAAAAGGATTTTTCTTCCCAATTTCATTTAATTATTTTTTCTATGAAACGTTGATCTGTTACTGAAATAATAAGAGAGAGAAGATCTTCTATAACAATCCCTTTCGTATGAGTAAATAAGTTCCGTATAAGCAATTCGTATAATGTCTATGAGAAAAGGATTTTCTCCTCTCAATTTTATTTAATTTTTTTTTCATGAAACTTTGATCTGTTACTGAAATAATAAGAGAGAGAAGAGCTCCCATAACAATCCCTTTCGTATGAGTAAATAAGTTCCGTATAAGCAATTCGTAAAATGTCTAAGAGAAAATGATTTTCTTTTCTCAATTTCATTTAATCATTTTTTCCATAAAACGTTGATCTGTTACTGAAATAATAAGAGAGAGAAGAGCTGCCATAACAATCCCTTTCGTATGAGTAAATAAGTTCCGTATAAGCGATTCGTATAATGTCTAAAAAAAGGATTTTTCTTCCCAATTTCATTTAATTATTTTTTCTATGAAACGTTGATCTGTTACTGAAATAATAAGAGAGAGAAGATCTTCTATAACAATCCCTTTCGTATGAGTAAATAAGTTCCGTATAAGCAATTCGTATAATGTCTATGAGAAAAGGATTTTCTCTTCTCTATTTCATTTAATTATTTTTTTCATAAAACGTTGATCTGTTACTGAAATAATAAGAGAGAGAAGAGCTCCCATAACAATCCCTTTCGTATGAGTAAATAAGTTCCGTATAAGCAATTCGTATAATGTCTAAGAGAAAATATTTCTGCTTAAAATGTTATTCCTAATCATTTAGAAAGAAACTAAATTTATATACAGAAATAAGTAAAAGAAATAGAATTAAAAAAAAATAACTTTTGACATCACAGATAATTTAGTTAAATACACCAAGGTGCAAAGAATGAAATAGGTAGATCACTTAATTATCAGAAAATACCTTTCTTTCCAGGTAAGGTACACAGAGAAAAGGTCTAATAAATTTGCATTGGGTAGATGGTATTAAATAAGACTTTTTAATTCTAAAAACAATGATCTGGTGAACCCTCGAAAAGTAAAGATTGATCTAGAGGAACCTTCTAGAGAAGGTCCAGGCATACCTGGGACTGTTGAACCATTGAGGAAAGAAAGAAGGATAATTAATTAACATAAAGTTATTTATAACCTTATATTAATAATTTGCTAACTTAGAATTTAAGTTTTTTAATCAGTTTAGTAAAATAAAGTTCAGTAGAATTTAAGATTATTTAATTTACTTAGAAAAATATGATTAATTTAAATCTTTTAACACAAAATATGTTAGTTATTTAAATAATTTATTAACATACGAGTAATTATACTTTTTCAGCATTTATTTCATTTAAATACTTTTACCTCGTAATTGTGAATTTTCACAATGTGTTTCTAGATTAAAAAAAAGGAAGAAGAGCTATGTGTTCTATTTTCTCACAAAAGTTCTTTTACAAGTGAGTAAACATGATATTTAGGATGAATTGTTTCTTTTCAAAACGATATTCATAATCATTTAGAAAAGTGTTATATTTATATACAGAAATAAGAGAAAATTTAGAAAAATAACTTCTGACATCATGGATAGTTTACTAAAATAAAAGTATTTATAACCTTATATTATTAAACTGCTAATTTAGAATTGAAATTTTTTTTACCACTTTAGAATAATAATGTTAATTATTATTTAAAGTCATTTAAAATATTTATAATTTAAAATAAATTAAACATATTATCACAAATTTTTTAAACCGATTGAGTAGTATAAGGCTCATTAGAATTTTTCATCTTTTATTTCATTCAATTACTTTCCCTGAGTATTTCTGAAATTGCAATATGTTACACGGAAAAAAAGTAGAAGGGAGAGGAATGTTGTCTTTTATTTTTCCATCAAAGTCACTTTCGTGTGATTAAACATGGCGGCCGGAGTTGAATTATTTCCGCTTGAAATGATGTTCAGAACTCTTTTCTAAAAAAACAGAGTTAAACTTATGTACAGAAATGAGCAAAAATAAATTAAATTTTATAAATATAACTTTTGACATCATGGGCAATTTAGTAATGTAAGGTTAATTAGAAATTAAACAGAAGAAAGTTTTTTTCTTCTCCATTTTTGTTTTCTTCTTTTTTTTGTAACGATGCTAATTTTTTTATTTTAAATTTTTCTTTAATCAAGACAAACTGATAATTTACACTCACTCAAATTTTTCCCAAATGATTTAAACTGATGCTATTATGTAGAAGCTTAAAAAATGTTTCTTTTTTGTCTTTCTGCCGTCATTCTGAATAAGTAAAAAATACCGCGAGTGATAAATTGCCGACCTAAAAATGATAGCCTAGAAAAAAATTATTCTCCTGAAAACACACTAGACGTTATTAGTTATTACATGTAAATCATAAACTTTACAGATGAAACAAAATGAAAATTACAAATTGTTATTAATGATCCTGAAAATAATATATTTGTTATAAATTACAGTGTTTTTGATGCTTTCATTATTGATTTTTTATACATATTTTTAGCTTTACGATTTATTCAAACAAGATTTTTTTCTATTTCATGGTGTAAAGCCGAGTTCCTCAAATTTTGCCGGTTGATAGATACTTTAAAAATATAAATCTTTTTTAGGGAACCTAATTTCTAGAAAAATATATATCAAGATAATATTTAAAGCTGATTAGTATGTTATGTGGTTTATAATCATAAACTTCACAGATGAAACGAAACGAAAATTACAAATTGTTATTAATGATCCTGAAAATAATATTTTTGTTATAAATTACAGTGTTTTTGAAGTTTTCATTATTGATTTTTAATTCATTTTTTAAGCTTTAATATTTATTCAAACATGGTTTTTTTTCTATTTCTTGGTGTAAAGCCGAAGTTCTCAAATATTGTTGGTTGATAGATACCTTAGAAATATAAGTCTTTTATAGAGAACCTCATGTCTAGAAAAATATATATTAAGACAATATTTAAAGCTGATCATTATGTTATGTGATTTATAATCATAAACTTTACAGATGAAGCAAAACGAAAATTATTAATTGTTATTAATGATCCTGAAAATAATATTTTTGCTATAAACTACAGTATATTTGAAGTTTTCTTTATTGATTTTTTATGCATTTTTTTAGCTTTAATATTTATTGAAACATGATTTATTTCTATTTCTTGGTGTAAGGCCGAGGTAATCAAATTTTGTCGGTTGATAAATACCTTAGAAATATAAGTCATTTTTAGGAAACCTCATTTCTTGAAAAATATATATTAAGACAATATTTAAAGCTTATCCTTATATTATGTGATTTATAATCATACAATTTTCAGATGAAACAAAACGAAAATTACTAATTGTTATTAATGATCGTGAAAATAATACTTTTGTTATAAATTAGAGTGTTTTTGAAGTTTTCATTATTGATTTTAATTCATTTTTTAAGCTTTAATATTTATTCAAACATGATTTTTTTTCTATTTCATGGTGTAAAGCCGAAGTCCTCAAATTTTGTTGGTTGATATATACCTTAGAAATATAAGTCTTCTTTAGGGAACCTCATTTCTAGAAAAATATGTATTAAGACAATATTTAAAGCTGATAATTATGTTTTGTGATTTATGACCATAAATTTTACAGATGAAACAAAGGCAAAATTACAAACTATTATTAATGATCCTGAAAATAATATTTTGTTATAAATTACAGTGTTTTTGAAGTTTTCATTATTGATATTTTATGCATTATTTTTAGCTTTAATATTTATTGAAACATGATTTTTTTCTATTTCATGGTATAAAGCTGAGGCCCTCAAATTTTGTAGGTTGATAGATACCTTAGAAATACAAGTATTTTAGGGAACCTAATTTCTAGAAAAATATATATTAAGACAATATTTAAAGCTTATCATTATGTTTTGATATTTATAATCATACACTTTACAGATGAAACAAAACGAAAATTATTAATTGTTATTAATGATCCTGAAAATAATACTTTTGTTATAAATTACAGTGTTTTTTAAGTTTTCATTATTAATTTTGAATGCATTTTTATGCTTTAATATTTATATAAAAATGATTTTTTTCTTTTTCATGGTGCAAAGCCGAAGTCCTCAAATTTTGTCGGTTGATAGATTCCTTTGAAATATGTCTTTTTAGGGAACCTCATTTCTAGAAAAATATATATTAAGACAATATATAAAGCTGATGATTATGTTATGGGATTTACGCAAAGACATTTAAAGTAAACTATTGTGATATTTTAAAAAAGGTTAACACAAAATGAATCATAATCTAAGTATCACCCAACTTTGCATTATGTTTAAAGTATTATAAAGGGATTTTAAAGTGAATGTGTTTAAAAAAATATTACAAATAAGTCCCTATGTGCGAATAAAATTTTCAATTTCAGTAATTTGGATGAGCTTGCTCCTTTTTACATAAAAATTTAAAATCGTACTCTACTTATCGTTTCTTGTAAACGTATTTCACTTTCAGAATTCAGTTTCTTTCTGTATTTTGTCATCCGTAATTTTAATGAAATTTTAGGTATGTTTATAGAACTTGAGAATATTTTATGGGTACACCCTGGTTATGTTGTGAATAACGTGAAGATCATGGTGTAAGATAATGAATTAACGCATAGATTGGCTTCGAATCAGAAGATATAAAAGTGTGAGAAGAAAATTTGATTATGCTTCAGTTAAGTTCAATGTTGTTTTTCAGAAGATATAATCTATCCAGTCAAAATAGATATTTTAGATAAACCTTAGAGCCTCAAAATTGAGGAATATATACACATATCTGTACACATTTTCAATAATGCTTTATTTGTATACGAAAAGATATAAAGGAATTAAAGGATATTTAGGGAACCTCATTTCTAGAAAAATATATATTAACACAGTATTTAAAGCTGATCATATATTATATGATATATACAAAGACATTTAAAGAAAACTATTGTGATATTTTAAAAAAGGTTAACACAAATTGAATCATACTCTAGGTATCACCCAAAGTTGCATCATGTGTAAAGTATTGTAAAGGGATTTTAAAGTGAATGTGTTTTAAAAAATATTACAAATAGTCCATATACGGGAATAAAATTTTCAATTTCAGTTATTTGGATGACTTTGCTCCGTTTTGCATAAAAATTTAAAATTGTACACTATCTATCGTTACTTGTTAACGTATTCAGTTTCTTTCTGTATTTTGTCATCCGTAATTTTAATGAATTTTTAGATATTTTTATAGAACTTAAAAATATTTTATGGTACATCATGGTTTTATGCTGTGCACAACTTGAAGATCATGGTGTAAGATAAGAATGAACGCATAGATTGGCTTCGAATCAGAAGTTATGAAAGTGTGAGAAGAAAATTTGATTTAGCTTCAGGTAAGTTCAACGTTAATTTTTCCGAAGATAAAATCTATTCAGTCGAAATAGATATTTTAGATAAAGTTTAGATAAAGTTTAGAGCCTCAAAATTGAATAATATATACGCATATCTGCACATATTTTCAAAAATGTTTTATTTGTATACGAAAAGATATAAATGAATTAAAGGATAAAAAGATTAAAGGATATTTAGGGAACCTCATTTCTAGAAAAATATATATTAAGACAATATTTAAAGCTGGTCATAATGTTATATGATCTATACAAAGACATTTAAAGAAAACTATTGTGATATTTTAAAAAAGGTTAACACAAAATGAATAATATTCTAGGTTTCACCCAACCTTGCATTGTGTGTAAAGAATTGTAAAGTGATTTTAAAGTGAATGTGTTTTAAAAAATATTACAAATAAGTCCGTATACGGGAATAAAATTTTCAATTTCAGTTACTTCAATGAGTTTGCTCCGTTTTGGAAAATTTAAAATTGTACTCTATCTATCGTTACTCGTAAACGTATTCAGTTTCTTTTTGTATTTTGTCATCCGTAATTTTGATGAATTTTTAGGTATGTTTATAGAACTTAAGAATATTTAATTTTATGTTCTGCACAACTTGAAGATCATAGTATAAGATAATAAATGAACGCATAGATTGGTTTCGAATCAGAAGTTATGAAAGTTGGAAAAGAAAATTTGATTTTGCTTCAGTTATGTTCAACAAGTAAGTTTTTCAGAAGATCCAATTGAAATATGTATTTTAGATAAAGCTTAAAGCCTCAAAATTTGAGGAATATATACACATATTTGCACATATTTCAATAATAATTAAAAGTATAAATCAATAATAAAGATATAAAAGCCTTAAAAATGTATTTCCTTTATACCATTTAAAAATTATGCAAAACAAATGAGTTTGAAATATGCAGTAATACATTTTAAAAAATATCTACAGACCAACATGAAAGATAGTAGCATTAATAATTAGGATTCAGAAAATTTTGAGGTTCTTTTCCGGTGAAAATTTATGTAACTATTTATGTATCACATAAATATTTTGTTTCAATGTTGTTATACTTATAACCAGAAAAACCATTCCAAATAATGCATTTTAATGCATTTTTTTGCTACTTTAACCTCTAAAGTTTTATTTACAACAAATGTTAAAACGTCGTTTTGTATATTACATTTCTATGAATATGTTAAAATTAGTGATAAATTACCATAAAATAAAGTTTGTATATGATTGTAATATGATTGTAATATTGTAAATATTCGTATATTTAAGAACATAAAAATTAGACTTAATTTTGAAAGACATTTTTTCATTAGAAAAAGCAACGATTTGTTCTGACATAATTTAATACTATTTCAAAGCATAGTTTAGCAAAAAGCACGAATTGGACATCGTACAACATCGCAATATAAAAGACTGAAATTTTATGTTATTTTATCTTAATCTTTAATTACGTAATAACTTGGATAATACGCATACATTATTATGAAATAATACAGGCATTAAGTTGGAGAAATCAATCTTGATTTTCATTTACCAATTATGGATTTATAATGAATATTGAAAATATTAACCTTGTTTTGACATGTTTTCTGTTAAGATCTTAGAAACATGTATTCATAGACACGCATAGGGTATATATGTATACACACACACACATATATATATATATATATATACATATATAAATACACACATAACATATACATATACATACACACACACACACACACACACACACATATATATATATATATATATATATATATTAAACAATTCTTCATTGCTTTTTAATTCAGATGTTATAACTTAATTCTTAACTATTTGTTATCATTTAATTCTCATTCTTTCTTTAATTTCATGATCTCAGGACTGAGCCAGATCGAGTGCGTTAGATGTATTCCCATCAAATCTATCCTTTAAGTAACATTCACCATTCCATAATTTATCTATTAAACTACACATGATTGAAAATTGGCTGTTCCTCTCAGAAGATGTGTGTTACACAATTCACACATGTCCGTGGGAAAGCTACGAGACAAATGACGAAAGTAGGTGGTGCTCTAATTAGAGATCACTCCTGCTTGGCCTGCCTATAAATTTTCATGTGTAATTAACTTCTAGTCCTCATACTTTTGCCAACTAAATATAAAGGTAGGTGACCCATGGTAAAACAGCTTGTTTAGGTAACTTGTATTAGATTTCAAGTTAGCCGTTTGCCTGCCTCCATCGGTTCCTATACTTTAGCCCCGTGATTTAGATTTTAGTTCACGTCTACTCACACTCGACCTTTCTCCTTCACCAATTTTATTATAATTAAACCTTCTCTTATCCAATGAGACCATTTATTCAATTGTGTTTACTTATGTAACTAGGTCATTTTAACCTAATAAAACATGGTACTTTTTCTCTAATAAAAATATCTGACAGGCCTACGAGCATATAGACCAATGTTCCCTAAGCGTCTGTACACGGTCTGCCTTGAAACTCTCGTACCGGTAGCTGAAGAGAGCTGACGAGACAGGTCTGATGCTGTGCTCCGTCTGTTTCTTTTGGCAGTAACTGCCAAATACCGGTCATCATTCGGCATAGTAACTCGGGGGCGACCTGTGCTGTAACATCTACTCCCATTACCATCATCTTTGAATCGTTGCCAAAGCCTGGAGATGACACTCTGGGCGATTCCAAGTTCCTCGAATACTTCCAGCTGGGTACGTCCACATTCAAGACGTCCGATAATTCTACCACGTAAAAAATCATCCAAATGCTTTCTTTGTGCCATAACTATGCGGTTATTGCACTGAAAGGCTTTTAAAGCTCTTGTGAACAATTTTACTTCTTTGCTATCATTCCTTATATACCCCTTTCATACACTCTCGTCATTGTGACGTACTATCCGCGCCATCTGGTGGTTTCCTGCAATTTACATATTCTTCTTCAAGATGTGTGTGATAATTCTACATGTGAAATTTTTATTTTAGAGCTCAATTTCTGTGTGATTCTAAATTATCCTTAATTTATGGACATGAGTGTATATATATGTATGTATATATATACATATACACATACATATATATTTATATATGTGTGTGTATATATACCAAAACTAAAATCCATTGAACATTTTATTGATTAATTCCATTGTAGTAAATTTGAGTAACTTACCACAGTATAGTGAGTATATATATAAATATATATATATGTGTATATGTATATATATGTATATATATATATATATATATATATATATATATATATATATATATATATATATATATATATATATATATATATATATATATATATATATATATATATATATATATATATATATATATATATATATATATATATATATATATATATATATATATATATATATATATATATATATATGTATATATATATGTGTATATATATATACATATATAATATATATATATATATATATATATATATATATAAGTTATTTGCTCTTACTTAAGGCGGTATGTTAATTCATTAGCATGCACCTGTATTAACTTACAATTTTGTATAAAGTAATTAAAATTCTAAAATTTTATTCTAATTGCACGAACAATTTTATTTTGATATCACGGTACCAAAATTCTACTTGATTATGATAGTTTAAAACTTCAACCTCGAGGAAAAGCAGAATATGTTTTTTTACTATCACGTACAGCGATCTAAGTATTTTTTCCAATTAATTTCTGATCTTCTCTTTGTTAAGTCGAGCTATTTGGAGAAGTTCGTGACTTACAGCATTTTCCTTCAAACCGATCTTTTCTAAGTGGTATTTACTTCCACCAAGTCCTTCAGGAGTCCTCCATTGGTCTAATTCCCTGTTATCCTGGAGTTAGTGTCAGCCCGAGGGTGCTCCACATGATATAATACAGAGGTATTCAGACCAAGGAACACAATCGTCGAGGAAACCTGGAGCACCTGTTTGCGTAAAGGCTCCCCACTGGAGCCTCAAACAAGCTTTTTACGATGCGGTAATTCATCGAGTGTATTGGGTATAGCCTCCTTGTATTTGGTGCCTCAGACGTTTATGTTCGCTTGTGACCAGACGCGTTTTTTATTCTTATAATTCATAGTCGCAGTTAGTCCTATGTTAAGATTCATATGAAATATATATACTTTTCTTTAGTTTAAAATGAATACGTGCAATAAATTGTTCTCGAACACTGATGTATTTACAAAGAATTGAGTCATATATTTCCAGTTCAACAGTTATAATGGAAACCAAATTAGGCTTTACAAAAATTTAGTATTTGATTTTTAAGTCTAAGGGGCATATTAGGGAGTCTCCCTAGATGAAAAGAATCACTTGGGATCTAAGCAATCATGTGGGATATGATTTGATTATTTGAATATACGTAGAGACAGTAAAGAGAAATAAGAATTTGAAAAATTAATTACTCTATCCCAATTACAGACACTTATATATATATATATATACATACATATATATATATATATATATATATATATATATATATACATATATATATATATTATATATATATATATATATATATATATATATATATATATATATATATATATATATATATATATATATATATATATATATATATATATATATATATATATATACATATATATATATATATATACATATATATATATATATATATATATATATATATATATATATATATATATATATATATATATATATATATATAAATAAATATATGTATGTATACATATATGTATATATATATGTATATATATATATATGTGTATATATAAAAATATGTACAAGTACATATATATATATATATATATATATATATATATATATATATATATATATATATATATATATATATATATATATATATATATATATACAATTAGATAATGTTATCTGAGATAAATAATATTTTACCTAATAATATCACCTCTATGTAAATAATATGGAAAAATTGATTCATTTCGATTATACTATATAAGTGTGTAATGGGAATGATATTATGGTAGAAATTTATGAAATAAACAGTGTTTTAGTTTAAACTTTTCGTCTATTGTTATCTATTACATTTTTAGAAACTCTCAGAAAGATTAATAACTTTATTAGTAAAGTTTAGGTAATGGTCATTTATTGTCACAAGTGTAAATTAGCAAAATTCGAATGTATCAGTTGCAGTAGAGCTCAAGTTATCTGTACTAATTGGTTTAAGACTCGTTCTGGAATATTTAGAGATAAAAGAAGTAATAATACAATAAGTTTATTAGGTAAAAACAAAAACTTTTCTTATAAAGTCTTAATAACTTTATTAGTAAAGTTTAGGTAATGTTCATTTATTATCACAAGTGTAAATTGGCAAAATTCGAATGTATCAGTTGCATTAGTGCTCAAGTTATCTGTATCAATTGGTTTAAGACTCGTTCTGGTATATTCAGAGATAAAAGAAGTAATAGATCATAATACAATAAGTTTACTAGGTAAAAAACAAAAACTTTTCTTATAAAGTCTTAATAACTTTATTAGTAAAGTTTAGGTAATGATTATTTAGTGTCACAAGTGTAAATTAGCAAAATTCGAATATGTCAGTTGCATTAGAGCTCAAGTTATCTGTACTAATTGGTTTAAGACTCGTTCTGGAATATTCAGAGATAAAAACAGTAATAGATCATAATACAATAAGTTTATTAGATAAAAAAGAAAAAAATGCTTCTAATGTCTTAATTTAATGACAAGCGAAACAACGATTTTTATATACTTTGAACTTTTATTAACTTGTATCTCTTTGAACAGCTCAGTTGCTTTACTGCTTGGTGACTACTTGATTCTAACCGCATTAAGGCTCTGCCTTACCTTGAAATTCCATAGCTACCCACTACTCACCTTTGGAAAAAAAATCACCGAATTTGCTTCTGCAATATGTTTAGTCTTTTTGCAAACGATTGGCCCTGAAAGAGGATTTCACATTGCTTGTTATTGTAAAAACCACTTGAACAACACCTCTTCAAAGTCTTGGTTTTCTGATATTTTCATAGCTTTACCGGACGAACTCACGTCGTCTCTTTCGAGGACAGATATAAAAGTCTGAAAATGAAAACTTGTTTTTCATGTCCAAAATTGCTGATGTTTTCACTTTATTATGTAACAAATTTCATGATGGACAGTCATACTTTTGTAAAATGTGGAGTGATTTTAATTTTGTGTGCTACAATAAAATAATGCATTTCTTCTCTTTTTTTAAAATCCATACTTTGTAGTAAAAATGCAACTAAAATTAATGTAATAACACAATTGGAAATTTGTTAAATGTATAAGCCACCACACTGCATAAAACTGCACTGATTGTGGCATATGGGGAGATAGTTTGATAGATTTCCGATATTTTGCCTCACTGTCTACAAAAATGGAATCCTTATATGAAGTTCTAACGTTAGTTTTATTGTGAATTTAATTACAAGATTGTGTATTTAATTCCAGTGTCAACAAGAAGTGCTTAAACCTCTTGCACTATATCAAGTATAAAGTAACGCACTGGCTAGAGCGTTGTCATTCGAACTCTCGGAGCAAACTTGTCATTTCATATGTTTGCCAACTTTCTAATGGTTGAGTTAATAAATTGTTGTTGGCCTAACGACATTTTATTTTACTCAATTCAAAAAGAGTGCCGAGGACGGTATTTCCGAATTTTTTTTTTTTTTGAGGCAGACTTTGTATGCAGATTTTTTGTTTTTTATTAAGGCGATCCGGATAGCTGGAGTACGTGTAATTGGTGCTCTATTATATTAAATTTCTTACTCTATTACGTTTTTGTTAGGTATTGACAGAGGTATATAAAATCAAGAAAGATTTGCTGCCACATTAGACATTTATATGCCTCAAATATAATTTTAAAATAAATCTAGTAGATTATTGGCTTACACGTACACTCTGCTGTTCACTACAATTTAATTGAACATCATTAAATTTTGATTAAAATATTCGAAATTTTATTTTGCCATTATTACTAAATTAATATTAAGAGGTTCAATAATTGAAACATGATGAAGTATTCTCCTTTGAGCAGAAAGTGTAAGAAAAAAAAAATGGGAATTTAATTTTACTTTTAATTAATTTTTGCATTTTATAACTAGAAATACCTATCTAATGAGCTATTAATTATTTACTGAACTGGATAATTTTATATTGCCACGGTAATGCATTAAAACAGACATTTTCTCCATCTGCCGTAACACTGCATTAAAAATGTGTCAGAGCGGAAATTAAAAGTATTAATTAAATTAATCGATTTTCTTACATAATTAAAGATTTTTTAAAAGATATTCCCGTCTTTGGGTCCAGTAATTAGATCGGATCGGTTCATTAATTTTGATTGAACTCCAGAGTGGAAGAAAATATTCAAGGTAAAGGTCTTTTGAAAGAAGTTTCCAGATTGCATCCTATAAGACAATAATCCTCCGTTGTCTTAGAGCAAAAAAATATTTTCAGTATTGGCGATAAGATATTTTCTTCTATAAAAGAAATATTTTACTTCCAGATCATTACAGGACTTTTTACTTTTTTGATTATTTGAAGCGTTTAACGATAACAACTTTATAAAAGTAAATTTTTCAGATTTGGGTCTGTTATTTTCTCTTATTAGTAACATTCATTTACGTGGCTTTATCTATAATTTAAATATATGTATGTATCAAGTGAAAATTTATTTCACCAATTACATTAAAGTTTAGCCTCTATTATTTAGTTTTCCTAATTTCACTTCAGTTCAATTTTAGTTTTCCTAATTTATTAACTCCTAATTTAACTTCAATCTTGATATCATAAAAAACACTAGTGCGACGTTAAGGAACTTAATGTTTACTAAAGGTCGAAAGCGACTGTTTACAAAAGAGTTAGACGGTATAGGCGACTGTTTACAAAATGTAATTGCTCTGAATCGAATGCTGCAAGTATATTGCAACTTTCAGGGATTTTGGACGAATAATTACAGAACGATTACGGGAACTATTACCAGAGAAAATGATTACGGAGTTTTGTTACCATGAGACTTTAGATTATTCAACACTTTTTACGAAGTAAAAGTGAACCTTGAACATATAATCTATCTCGAATATCATACAGTTCTGCAATTTAGTTATTACGAAAACGAAACCATTTTCTTGAGACAGCTGAAAAATATGAACAGAGTGGACAGAAATTAGCATTTAATGAAGCCTTAGCTTTGAGAGATGCGTTGAAAGAATTTTAGCCCGAGAACATTTATTTATCTGCTATTTTAAAGCTGACAAACAAAGTATTATAAATAAGAGGGTAAAAAAGGAGAATATTAGATAGATATTTTAGGGGTAATAATATTGATATATTGCATGTATTTTTATTTAAATTATATATGGATGCAATAAAAATTTTCAATCTAATTAATCTAAGGGGAATAATACTTAGAATAAGCCTATTTGCAAAGTAGCATATTCTGGTGTTTGTTAGTTTCGGAAATGATCTGATTTAAATTATTTTGATTATAACAGTTTATAAAGATTACATCTAAAAATGCGCAGTATTAACACTGATTTAATGTTCGCAAAATATTCAACAGCTGGTCTTTAGATTTTTGAAGGTATTTAAAAGCATTTAAAAATCCAGAGAGAATTGAATAAATTTAACGAATGTAATTTAACCAATAATATAATTTAACCAATGATTTGTATAGAAGTTTAATTACACATCCAAGATTCTTATTACGTTTTTTGTTTTCACATATTATTTTTGATGTTGGCATATGAAAGGTTAATAAACGTGATATATTTTTTACATTAAAATTTGGGGTTGCAGGTTAAATTTAAGACACGAGCTTTATATGATATAAAATTTTAGGCTTTTTTTATTGTAAAAAAGTGTCATATACAATTTGTTTATGTTACATAGTCTTCAATAATAATTCAAAAGTATTATTTTGGATTATATTCACTACTGCTTTTAGGGAATATTTATTAATTATTAATTCCTTTCAAATCAGCTAACTCATATTTGTTTCGGCTGTTTGTCTTTTGTTAACATATAGGTGAAGATTACTTGTAAGTCTGAAATATTTACACGGCACTTATTTACATTCAAGACAAATAAATAAACATGAATGTTTAAACCGTATACACCTTGCACTACATGCTATTTAATTTAAAGAAAATGTTAGCTGTAGGACTGGGTGTAAAAATTAGCATCTAAAAGTTGTATGCCAGTTTCATCCAACATGAATTAAATTAAGTAGAAGTGAGTTTAATTAAAACATAAATCTTAAACACACGCGAATATATTTTTCTTATAAAATTTAAACATTAATAACTACTTTCTACCTATAAGTTATCTAAAGCAACAAAAATTTAAAAAAGATAAATCTTAACTACATACTTGGTATAGTAAAATTTTATACGTATATTCAAGTATGCGTGTATTAAATATATTTTTAATGATTTTTTAATGCCTATAGTGTTTAAAGTGACAGCAAAAATGAGCTTTTGGAAAGTATATAAGTTAAATAGTCTTTTAAAATATACTTTTCGTTTGACGATGTTGAATATAATCTCGGATTGTTTTTAAAAGTTCCTTGACTGATAATTCACTCTATGTGATTACAGGAATTGTGGAACAAACATCTTGTAACCACTTATATCATTTTTTCAATCCTATTTCCTTAGTTAACATTAGTTTCATAATATGTAACAGGATGCTTTTGAAATCATACTTTCCAATCATCCAATGTAGCAGTTTATTCAGGATCTCTATTTTGTTGCACAGTTACGAGAAATTGAATTGACAAGCAAGATAATGAGAAAGAGCTTAATTTTTTAAAAAATAATCTTAAAGTAACCTTTAATGTAAAAAGCATTGAAAGTAATTAAAAATATATGATGCGAAAAATATATGAAAATTAAAAATAATGATGATGGAATATAAACATTGAAATATTCACTTTCCTAAGCTATTTTTTGTTTTCTCTTCACTTTTAGAAAAAATTAAGGTACATAATAGTTAATTTGGATTACTAGAAATAAGTTTTTATTTAATAACATGGTACTTGAATAATAAGTTTCCAAATTATCTTACTTAATAAAAGCAAATGGATAGTATTTTGTATCTTTTAAAACTAGCAAACGCTCGGTTCTCATTAGTTTGTCTCATTTTCTTTGTCTTTATGATTTCACGATAGATAAGTCGAAGTAAATTGCAAATTAAAGGTAATATGATTAACTCCAGTTTTCATATTAATCAATGATGTTAATGATATCCTATTCTAAATTTCATATCGCTTTTCACTTTAGCTATATCGTATTATACGTAGGTATTAAAGATTCTTCATTGCTTTTACACATATTTAACCCTATTGAGTGTTATTAAAGATTTCTCCCCACAGATTGGAGATCTTAAGGGAACTAAGAAGACTTCCCCCTGAAGAAAACTAACATGGTGGATAGTATATTGTCTATTTAGACAAGATAGAGCCAGGGCTTTGGGATGTATCTCGTAATAAATTGAAAGAGCTGTTTCGATTTAGATGCAAATGCTTGTTGATTTCCCCGTTCTCAGTCTTAGGGATTTAGGGGAACGCGGTGGTATTTAGACACAAAATAAGATACCGAATATTTACAAAAGAATGGACAGTTTGCGTTACTGTTCTCAGTAATTACTCCTGATTTACAGCATTTCTGATAATTTTCAAGTGTAAGTAGATTTTTTAGCCTCTATTTGCAAAATTTTGTGTTCAGTTTTTTTTTTACATGTGATTACTAGGCATTTATTTCTAGATAATAAATACAAAGATGGCTCATCAGTATGTGATAGACAGCAGTATATGGAGTAATTTATAGTATTTATATATATATATATAAATATTCATTTATATATAAGAAATAAAGTACAGAATATATGTTAAACATACTGTTTTCGAGAGATATTATCTTATAAAGAATTGTAGTAATTTTAGATTCAGGCCTGAACTTCTAAAATAATTTTAACTTATCGGATAGACATTTACATTGAGGTATAACTTTTTCTATGTAAATGAGCATGAATAAATTTTATTTAAGCTTTTTACATAGATATTTAGCATAAAACTTATAACCTTATACTTGAAGACAAACAGGCTTGTATAAAAATTGAAAATAGAAAAGAATCTACAAATGCAATTGGCTTTTGATTTGAAATACTACCAAAGAAATTATTAGGATTTGTCTCTTACTACTTTTTTACAAGCTATAGAAAGCATAAAATTTTGTGATTATCTTCAAATAGATCAATTAAGTTATTATGATTTTAACTTTTTAAAAATATTCATTAGGTAAAAAACATTAAAGGAAAAAAATCCACCTGTGTTCCTAAAATGATACCAGATGGTGACATTTTTAACTCTTGCCTTATAAATCGAGCGACGATTGTGTGTGCCACTTTCGATGAAAGCTTTTCTCATGCGTCGTGACCAGAAGCAGTTTCATCACTAAATTTTGCACACGTTTTTTACATGACAAACTACAATGTTATCTTCAGATGTATCCAAATCGGTATCTGTTTCAGTTTCTAAGATGTAATCAATACACTTTCCAGCACCTTTATTAGTATCAATTTTCCTTTTTGCCATTAGCTTAAATTTTTAGATTTTTTTAAGAATTTTTTAAGCACCTACAGTTAATTATTTATTGCATATAATATAATACTTTATTGCAATTAAGCCTAAGAATAAACGATCAACTCTTATATTGCAACTGTAACAAACAATAACGCAAAAACAAAAACTTTATTGCCTAAAAACAATAACATGTCTGATACGAGCTTTTCACTTTTGGCCAGACAGAATCATCCCGGGTGTGATACGAGGTTCTCATTTTAGGCACAGCAGTAGGATCACGTCTCCTATACGTTGTTTTAAGGCAAAGGGTTAATAATTTCTATTACTTTTATGTAAACAATAATCGTTTAAATAAACAGAATAATAGCAAAAGGGGACCAACTTTATGTTGCCTTAAAAACCGCTATATATCAAATACTGCCTGCTCATAAGTTCATAACAATATGGATTATTTAGTCACCTTTCTGATACGATTTAAGATAAATAAGTCGAACCAAAATGCAAACTTAAGGGAATATATATAACTTCAATTTTCATATTAATCAATAATGCGAACAATATCAGCCCATTTTGAATTTCACATCTGTTTCCCCTTAGGCTACGTTCTATTATGCGTTGTCATTAAAGCTACTTCGTTGCGTTTAAACATACTTAACTCTTCCCAGCTTTATTATAGATGTCTCCTTTTGTAATTTATGATTTGAGTAATGTGTAATTCAAGCCTCTCTGTAATCCAAAAATAGGTGAAGAGAGTCTATGCTTATGATTTTAACACCATTATAAATATAAATTCCAGAAAGTAGATTTTTTCAATAAATAAACATGTTTATACCATTTATTGATTTCAAAACAATTTGAATGCTTAAGATATTAAAATTTATATCAAAATACAACAGCATAGCTTTTGCTAATAAAATATTGTACATTGATTCACACGCACCATTAATATACACATAGCATTAATTTGACCTGAAGTTTTTATTTACATTGGCTACAACTCTCGAGTGAAAAGGTAGAATTTTAACACCATTTTGTTTTGTTTGTTTTTAAAGATATTTTTAGAAATATCACAAACTTTAGTAAATATGTCTGTGTATTTGTAAAAATAATGTTACATTGGCCTAGTGTTTGAGAAAGAAGAAATTAAAACTCATTAAAAAACACATGGACAAACATGTCTTGATTAAATGATTTTATACAATTAAATGCCTAAGGAATACAACTGGAGTACAACTTATCATTTGTAGATATTGAAGACTCCTCTCGACTCGGCATCGTCTCTGCAAAAACATGGCGTCTTTTTCCTTTTTCTCTTGCCGTTCCAAAAAAATGTCTATCTCTCAAGCAGCGGATGCCAGCAGCGCTCACCCTCTTCTTTCCTCTGGTAACAACCTTGTCCTCTAAAACATCAGACTTCCCAGCGAAGAGAAACAGGAGTCCACTCAAGAACGGAGAGGTCAGAATCCCGCCAAACCAAAGGGCCTTTCTATTGGTTGGGAGAAGTCTGAAGTTTCTTATAGTTCAAACCGGTCCTGTTCTGTATATCTTTGACGATGGCTCACCGAAAGAGGTAAAATAATCTGAACCGAATGTAACTTATTTTAACACTATTCTGTATTCAGAGTGTTTTTCTAAGTGCTGGAGCAGGAGTATATTTATTTCCTTATTTTAATAATGTAAGCTCTTTAAACAAGTGCTCTAACTTATAGGAAGTTATGATAAACTTTTGCTGATATACTGTGCATTCCAAAATTACAGTTTTGAAAAAACTCAATTACCAGATAGCTTCACAGATATGTTTCAAAATATTTCATATGAATTTATACGTTTGTGTTTAACTTCATTTATCTTATTACCTAACTTAATTGATGTTAATATTGCAAAGAAGAAAAGTTGAAGAAATACACCATTTACTAATGTCAATTTAAAAGAACTTATCATTAGAAGATACTATAACAGCATCAATTTAACAATCTTTGTAACCAACCTGCTGAACCTGATAAAATAACAAAACGGAGTAATTAAATTCGTAGAGCCCCGGCTCTAATTATCGATCAACTCTGAGGGATTCTGCTTGTATAGGGTACGCAATTTTGTATTTTCATGCTTGTATTACTTCTTATGATAAATGTATTGTTTATTAATAAAGAATAAGTGCATGGAAAGACACACTGAATATGTCCCTATCGGTAGCAGTATACGACTGAAACAAGATGTTGGCATTGTTAATCATGTAGAAGTCCTGGATGTTTAGAGGCTAATTCGTTCCTGGTTCGAGACCGCAGGAGTTGATGTGACTAAAGAGTGAGGTACCCTGTTCTACGACTTGAAGAATAACAGTTGGTTTCCTGTTGGAGTAACTGGTCATCAGTAGCTGGATGGTTTCAACCGAGATAGCTTAGGAATTCATCTTAAAATGTTGTAAACATCATTGCTTTTAGTGTTGTTCCTAAAATATATTAATTTTTTTAAATTTATATTACGCCCGTCTGAACTCTTTCGAGCATACGACGCCTTGTAGTCCAATACAGAGAAGAAATTGCCCCATTCGATGGTAGATTCGAAAAGAAACCCGAAGAAATAACATCCTGTAGGGCAGGACAAAAAGAAAGGTGATCTCCATGCATTGGGGTTGAAACACAAAGAATACAATTCGGTGAATCAGCAAGACCAACTTTCTACAGATGGACCTGAAGAAAATCAGGTCCAGTTTCAAGGTGGAAACAGGCCACACCAATAACTCTGGGCAAGTTGACACGTATTTGCCTATCCATATCTGCCAAGAAGAAAATATATCAATTAAACAACTACAATTACAATATTTTAAAAATACTAATGAAATGATCATAATTATCTAAAAAAATTATCTATTTCATACAAGTGAATTTCAAATAGTGACATTTTTTATAATTCTTACTACATCTTTTTAATATAACAATCCTTTACACAAAGAATTGAAAGAATTTTACATTAATTGAAATTTTTAATTTAATATTACAGCCTAGATCCGATGTACCATCCGTTGTAGTTGATATTAAATAGTGTTTAATTCCGGAACTATTTCTTTTACATTAACTTCTGGTAATTCTCAAACATTTTCCCCTCTGCAAATAAGAGACTCTTTAAAAGATTTCATTCTGTACCGGATTAACAAAGAAACTGAACAAAGTCAACTCTAAAAAATAAGATGAAGCAAGTCTGGAGTGGATTGTCTGATGCAGAGTGCACCACTTCTCAGATAAGATTTTAGTTTGGCTTTATGGGGATATATTTTCTATTTATTTACAAATGTCGTTACATATTGCGATATATTCCATACGGAGAACTTATAGATGCTCAACGTTTTTCAAAGAAAGTATGAGAATAGAAAAAAAAATGATGATGGAAAATGTTGATATATTGATAAATTGAAAGAGAAATAGGTAATTAGATAAATTATACACACCAAAGTTATCAGACCTTGTATGGCTACTTCGTGTAAAAGGAAAATATATTTATTTTCTCATTAATATTAAATTTTTAATATATCATCAGAAACGTTACATAGATACTTCCGTTTTTTCCTATTCTATGTCGATTAAAATAGATCTTTTAACTTTCACACTCTATAGGAAATAATTAAAGAAAATACAATTTTAAAAAGATTAAAATTAACTTAAATTTTCCTTTTAATGAATGAATCTAAAAATATCAGTTTGATAATTTTGAATTTCATCTCTTTTCTCTTGGGGTATCTCCTATTATGCAAGGGTATTAAAGTTACTTCGTTGCTTTTAAACAAGTTTTATTCTCTGCAGTCTTATAAGAAATTTATCTTCTTAGCTCGGAATTATTAAGATAACTGAGATGATTTCACGGATAACAAACAGCCTGAATTGTATATGGTCTGTTTAGACAAAACAGAGCTAGGGATTTTGATATAACTATAAAACTGAATTCTAATAATTTTACATAAATACAAAATAATATTTTTAAACAGTATGTTTTTAGTTTATTTATTGGTGCAATATTTTACTGTTATTACAAAAATGTTTCATTCATATTTTGTTTTGACATCAAATTAGTGTTTAAGATATTTTCACTTATATTATTAATTAAATATTATTACAATGGCTATGGATAAAATAAAGAAAGCATTCGGTAATCGATCGGAAACCCTTAGTTTAATTTTAAAATGTCAAAAATTTAAATGTCTACAAAATATAATATTTTACAAACAATCTGAATTACTACAATTTTAACTTAAGCATGTTATGGAGAACAAAACTTCATTTTTGAAAGAATAAATTAATAATTGAAAACATGTGTCCATCTTTTACACTTTTCCAAAAATATCGAATAAATAATTGTGCGTGTAAGAAAAGGATCACTGAAAATTTTAACTAAATTGTGTTTTAATTTAATCACTTCCTTCTATGTTGATTATTAACACTTTGTCATACCTTCTAAAATTAGATTTGAGTAAGCCTTAAGTTTTAGATGTCATCCGAAAGCGGTAAATTTTAATCAAACGGTTTCCTAACATGGATTAAGAAATTATTATATTTACTTTAATTTAAATTCTCTTCTAGCGTAGCTATTCCATTGTTATATTTATCATAATCCTTTTCTAGAGAGAATGGAATAGCTGAGATAAAATTATTAATAACTGTCTTTATGAAATTAGATATAAATTGCCAAATTATTTCATTAAATTATAAATATTGATGAAAAGCATATATTAAACTGAAAAATTTATTTATGAATTCATTAAATGGATTTTGGGAAACGAGTTTAATTGTAAAATTTTGAGATACAACTTTATCTCCTCTGTAAAATGATATATCATATATTTACATACCTGATAGGGATATAAAAATGTCAGTATTTAAAAGCCTTTTCCTTTTGTTCAGTTAAGATCTTAAGGCTGTAATTTTCGTTTAAAAAATTAATTAATAAGAGATATAAATATTAATGTAAATCTACTGTAATTGAGAGTAAGTAACCGATACTAAATACATATGATAAATTTTAATTTGTGAAATTTAATTTCAAACTCAAAGTACTGAATAGTATTGATGAAAAATATAAAATTTAAATTTGTACAAAATATTCAATAACCAAATTGATTATTTACAAATCAATTTATTAAAATGAACTATAAAAAAACCTACAATTTAAACTTATCACACAATGAAGAATATGGATGTAACAGATAATTTTTAAATCTTAACACTTTTGAAAAATTAAGTTTGTGACAAGAGTAGTTTGTCTACATTTTTAGGATCTAAAGACGATCTAATTTTGATGCTCTCTACTTTTTGATAGTGTTTACCTTCTGTAACTATTTCTCAGGTTTCACACTAGGAGGAGTTTTTATATGTTACGCATATTGTTCATAAAAACTTGAATGCAATTATTTGTTTAAGAATTACCAGTAAAAAATATTTACTGCTAAAAACTTTATGGTACATTCTGCAATTTACCTGTTAACGGTAAACAAAATTACCGGTATTACGATCCTCAGTACTTAGTAGTACAATCCTTAACAGTACAGTAGATTTTTAGAATTATTTCATGTACCAATTTTTTGAAAATTTAATAGGTTTTTAACAAAATATTTATGAGAAAGAATTTACAAATTCAAGTTAAAATATAAATATTTTTTAAAGTTATTGTTTCAAAAGTAGCATTATTTAATATGTTCCATACACTTTCTTGTGTATAATATTGTTTTTCTTTAATATAAGATGCATTTCAGGACTTAGAATAAAACTTGTTGAGTAAGTATTTGTTAAGAGTATAGTTAGAAAAAATGGCAGTTAAGTTACATTTATATTTTTACTATGAATGCTAAATCTTTAAATTTGAAAATAATAGATTATTTTAGTCTTTGAATTATGGATTAAAGTTAAATAACTTTTATTTTATCCTCTACAATGTAAATTATCTATAAATTTTGAAAGCATATGACAATAAGGAATTCGCATGGAGTGCTTATAAAAATCGAAAATACCTGTTTAAAAATTATTTAGTCTTATATTTTAGCTTTAAAAATATATTAGACTTAAGAAAATCTAATTTTATTCCCTAGAAGGTAAATTGTCAATAAATTTCGAAGGCATATGACGGTTAGAAGAAATGCGCTAGGAGAGTTTTCAATATTTGTTTAAAAATTTTTCAAAGTGGCTCTTCATAACTGAAATACCTTATATTGCAATAATTATACTAATTATAAAGTGGTCGATACAAAAGCCAAGGGTCTGATTCATATTCGTAGTTATAATTCATAGTTCAATGAAATATGATATATAAAGGTATATAATTTTGGGAACAATTCCTCTGAGCCCAATCTTAAGCATAAAAATAATAAATAACATTATGTTAGTAAATTGCTGAACACAATACAAAATGTTCTTAGATTTATCTTCTTAAAAACTGTTAAATTCTAAATAAAATCGTAAGTTCCTTTTTACTCCAATTTGTTACTAAAATTCTAAATTGTCGATCAAAAAGGTTTGGTTTGAAGCTATTGTCTAGTTTTTTTTCAACACGTGGACTAATCATAAAAAAAAGAAAAATTTCAATATGACATTTTATGGAAATTTTTTGAAATATAACATTTTGAAATAAGCCGAGAAGATTTTCAAATGCCCAGCAGCATGAGATGTATGCCAAAATAATGTGAGTATTTTCTATTTAGATGCTAATGTGTCAAATATTCTTTCGTTTCAGGAAACAGAATTTAAAGAAAACGAATCCTGGTAGAGTCATCACAATAAAAACAGTTTTTATGTACATTACAACTACCTTTTCCTATTTTCTTCAGAAATCGAAAAAAAAAAATCTCCTCATTACCTTTATATGCTCTATCAACTTTCTAAAGTGTTTTGTAATTATATAACAAAAATAAATTTTATTCTTAGAGTAATTTATAAATACAAATACACTTTGTCACATTTGCTTGAAAAGAAGCCTTATAAGAAAAGATTTGGCAGGATGAAAGGATAACGGAAAAGTACTAAAACGCAGGAATGTGTTTAAAGGTACATCCAATTAATGTATGCATAGGGGAAGAATCCATGTCTACTGAAGTATCAAATACTCTTACGAGATAGTCTACAAATTGGTGAAAACACTTTCGATTTAGATGCAAATATTTGTTACTTCTCTGATTAGGCTTCACAAAAGGATATTTGGAGAGAACAAAAGGCTTTTAGAGAAGAGTTGAATGTATAAATATAGAAGCGACCGTAGAAGATTTTTTTTTCAATAAAGAAAAAAAAAATGTCTGAACCTTTTAAAAGTTTTTTCTTTCATGAAATAGGAAATGCACTGGAATGTAAAAAATAGCAACGGCTAAAGATTTATTTTGTGTTGTTCCTTTTAAACTTCCTACGCTAAAGAAACCTCTGCACAACAGAAAATTATAAAAGGATTAAATACAGGCATCTGCAGAGGAAAGTGTGATATCATGTATATATGACTAAAGCAAATTATAGCATTTTGGAGGAAAAAAATTTTAAATTTCTAAGAAAGGCATTAAAGATGCGGAAGTTTGGAGTTTTAATTTTTTTTCATTACATGTTCACTTTTTTCATATTTTAAGTAAAATATTTTTATCAGAACTAACTGTGGGACATTCAAACAATTTATTGTAAAAAATATATACTGTATAAGTTTAAAGGACTAAAATTTAAGAAAATAACAAAAAACACTGATACACTCTTCTAAAAACACTTACTTTTTAGAAAAGTAGAAAAGTGAATGAAAGATATAAAAATAGCTGGTAGATTTTTTTTTATTCATTCAAAAAAGATATAATTAAAAGGGACACATAAATTTTTAAACACTTGTTTGTAGGTTTAAAAATGAATATTTCTAGATAACTTCTGACATAATAATTACATAAGTAATATGCTTGAATTTTTTTGCAGTAGGCAAAATATTATCAAAAATTTATTTTAGTGAATTTTTTTTGCAATTCGAAGTATAATAGTGTAAAGCAATTAGATTAATGTTGCTTTAAAAAAAGATCATGAAGCATATTGCAAGCGTGCAGAATTAATTTTATAATGTGAAATATTTTTCATCGATATTTAAGACTTAATAACATGATTGACAATGACGGAAACATTAAGAACTATTTTAATGTTTTCTACATTAAAATATTACTTTAATTTTAAGCTGAAAATTCATAATTTGTTTATAGTAATTATAGTTTAATTTGTTAATAGTAAAACCAAGGTTTTAAAGGATCAAAATATTGACATGTTTTAAAGATTTTTCCTCCTTATTATTGTCAGCTGTACCAAATAACGTGTACCAAATTTAAGTTCTGAAAACTATGTTCTGAGTAATAACATTTAAATTGATCTTAACAGTGCGATGTCACAAACTGCAACAAGTTTCAATAGTTTTGTATTTCACGCTAATTTATATGATTTTAAGTGTAAGATAGAGAAATAAAGTAGCTATCAGATAAACTCAATTTTAAACAATAGAATTTTAACTTAATGTGATCTCATAAACCAAAATTATTTCAGACAATTATAAACAACAAACTTCTGAAAACTATGTTTTGGGTAATAACATTTAAATTGATCTTAATAGCGCGATGTCACAAAGTGCAACAAGTTTCGATAGTTTAGTATTTTCAAAAATTTATGCTAATTTATATGATTTAAGATAGAGAAATAAAGTAGCTATCAGATAAACTAAGTTAAAATCAATTTTTTTAACTTAGTGTGTTTGTTCTCTTAAAACAAAATTATTTCAAATAATTATAAAGAAAATAAAATTTTACGTAAACGTTGAAAATTAAAAGGGTAAATTAACTGATTGAAATCATAAAAACCTGATAAAAACTGAATTCTAGACTATTGTAAATGTCTTATAGCTTTTGGAATTTTTTAAAAGCAAAATTTTGTATTACATAATTATTTTTTAAAAATAATGTGAAATATATAAATATTTTATAAATAATTTTATGCATTAAATTATAATTTAAAAACTAATATCTTATCTGCACTTTAAAGTTTTATGATATTTTACAAATTTTTAATTCGAGCATAACATTTTATAATTATCTAGTGCAAGGTGTAAAGCTTAAAAACAATTACAAGCAAATAAAGAAGATAAAAGTTTACTTGGGCTGTAAAATCGTAGATTTTAATTATTATAGAAGCGTATTATAGAAGCGTATAGAAGCTCAAAAGAAAATAAAAAGATAAAAAATAATAGTCACACCAGAAGAAATAATACTAATATGATAAATTAATATTTTCTTCCTGAAACCTGGCATCTCTTCTTTGGCACCATTCTCCCAAAATCAGAAATTTTGTCAGTAGTTATTACTCTCAAGACTAACGTTAAATGGACGTCGGTAATTTTATATCTCATAGGAGACTTATTTCTATTTATAATTGTAAACAACTGTTCATACCAATAAGTACTTACAAACAAAGAGTTAATTTCGTACGATATGTTTAGTGCTTTTATTAAAATCGGCAAATGTTTATAAAATTTAGACGCCTAACATCCCCAAATTTTTCTCCAAATTTGAACAGTACTGTATCTTTATTACTTTCATTTGCATATTGTTAGTGACGAATTCAACGTTTATAGAGAAAATTTTTGAGATATCACTTGGATTTCTTAAACATACTGACTACATTAAGGTAAAGTAGATGTGTAATCGTTATCTCAAAATAATTAAATATTTTAATGAAAATAATAATTTTAAAATACTTTATGTAGCACAATAACAGAAAGCTTAATATAAATTCATATGACCTATGAAAGGGAAAATCTACTACAAGACGATTGACATTTTATTTTAAGTAATAGAAGTACCAGCTAAAATACTATCCTTGTTATTACGGTTTAATTAGGCCCTGTATTGATATAAGTGCAAATTGTTTAAAGTGTTCCAAAGTAACGAGATGATATTTATTGAGTCAGTGAATAATAAATTTTATTGCGACTGCCATAAATTTATCATTACTTTGCAAAATAGAAGGTATGTGTTTGAAAACGCCCTTCAGCGATTTACAATTACATGGAAATGATTGCCTTAATAGAGATGAGACTTTCACGTGCATTAGGGATTCCAACAATAGCTCTCACGCTGTATCTCAACCTAAATTTTGTAAGCATTATTACAACTGGTTTATTAGGAATAAAATGCAAATACTATTTCATCCTTAAGGGCTGAATGACAACTAAGAACAAAATATTTACAATAATTTTTAATTCAAACAAGAATCTTAAAAAAAAAAAAAAATTCTTTACCGCCTGAGAGAGAAGGACAGTCAAGTTACAAGGTTAAAACATGTTCAATTTTCGCTTTGGTAGGATGTTTACCGTATATTATATTAAATTATGTGAGCATAGTCTGCGAATATTCATGCAATTCATAACAAGTTTAGAGATTGAAAAACAAAGTTAACAAAAGCTGTTTTAGAAATTTTAAATTCAGTATGGAAATATATATTAACAATTTTACTGTATACCGTTTATTGGGCGGGCCACAGAAATACTGGTCGGAGACTGCATACCGCCCTCAGGTCAAAGGTTGAAACAATTAATCAAATGCAGACATCAACATATATCTAAAATATAATGATTCTTTGTAATTATTAGTATTATATATGTGCTATTGTATAATAGCATTGTATAATAGAAGTAACAAGAACATTTTTTAAGAAATTTTATTTCGTGTAATGTTAATTTGTTCAAAAATTGCATGTTAATACTTTACAGATACTTCTAGATACTCTGAAATAATGTAATACTATGTAAAGGTATTACATTATACACAAACACACATATTTAATATATACATTTAATTACATATGTATAAACACATACATGCATCGCCTTGCACGCACACAGACATACATATGTGTGTGTGTGTGATTGTGGGAGACATGCCGTGATATAGAGAAATCAGAACAATCCAAATTGTATATACACATCAATTTGAAGATAAAAAAATGTTTGAAATACCTTGAAGCCGTTGTTGCATCCGTTTCAATGTTGTACAGATCTATTCATATTAGCAGTCAGACAGGAACATTTATTATTAATTTAAACATAAAATCCTGTTTATTTTAAAATGTATTACCGATATCATATATGACAGAATTAGGCTGAAATTTTCAGAAATTGCTACGTATAGTGGGCTACGCAAATGATTAACACATTTTAGAGTTACCACACATCCATGGGCTGAGTAGCGAGTCTATAGTTATCTGCTAACAGCAAATGTTAGGTTTGACATGATCATGTATCATTGGTAAAAGAGAGATTATTTCAAAAACATACGGAGTGTAAATTGAGGGAAATTCATCATTCCTTTCGTAAAATAGGATTATCTTATCCTACATATGTACTGAAGTGCAAATTGGCAACAGGTGTTTTTTTCTGACAAATTCCGTTTTATAAATTGGTATACCATAATGGCTGTATTCATGTTAGACGTAAAGCCGCTAAACACAACCTTCTGGTGTGCATTATTGAATTTTATACTGTAAGAATATCCGGAGGTATAATCTGGGATGTAGTTGAGTATCATGGACGATACCAGTTACGAACGAGACGTTTTTACCAGTAACGACAGCAGTTGCGAATTGTGGGTATTCTATACATTAACAGGTACAACAGTTGAGAGCTGGAGCACAAAGTATTTCATTTCCTTTAAGGAACTCCTAAAATCGTCTTTCATCAACACAATTGTTGCAGGTCCCATATGCTGCAGCATTCTTCAAAATTTTTTTTCAGCATAACACATACATATTCTCCAGTAGCCTGCTTAAACTTCAGATTGATCACGTGCTATTGATCAAGTGTGAGATTTTCTTTGTCAACGTATTCTCGTGATCCTCCCACTACAGCTTCAATGAATGAACTTTGGTATCAAATAAAAAATATGGAATACTTTCTTCCTAGCAGATTCATGGCATGTCTCCATGCTGCAATAAATGCTGCTATTAGACAGGGTATATAGCAGAATTTTTGAGTTTTTTCTATTTTGCTTTGAATATTGTAATAATTTATTTGTATGAATACAAGTAGTTATTACATTAATTTCCATTTAGTTGATATTACTTTTTCATGTATTTTTTACTGGAGGTTCTAATATAGCGAATCATCATTTCTTTTTTAAGTCCTAAGCTAGTATGGGTGTTTCTAAAACCTTACAAGCAGGCTCCAAATAAGGGAAAGATAATGCATTGTATCTTATTACCTATACACTTTATTTTCTCAATATATAACTGTGAATAAAACAATTACATTCACCATGGATGAAAGCTCAGATAATTCATTTTACACTTTGCAATGTCGTTTACATAAGCGTTATCAGCATGCTTTCTTTCATCTGTTATATAGGTCACTGAAAACCTTTTTATTAGCTCATGTTTTTACTCTATGACACAGTAATTATGTTTTATTCCCTTTTTCTACTCACACACAGACACATGTATATATATATATATATATATATATATATATATATATATATATATATATATATATATATATATTACATCGGCCATTCCATAGAAATGAGTGTGAACAATTTTTATCACTTTTCTGTAAAGAATATATTTCAAATATATGTTTTTGTGAAGCAATTATAGTACCAAATTAAGAATTTTTGCAAAAAAATAAAGAATTTGTGTTTCTTCATATGTTTGAAAATATAAATATGTTGTTACGGGTTACAACTGTCACACCCGTACCAGCATAGTTATATTTTTTTCAAACACTTAAAGAAGAAATGGAAATTATTTGAGGCAAAATTATTCCTTAGATGTTATAACTGCTTCACAAAAAATATATATTTAAAATATTATATTTTTATAGAGAAAGTGATAAAAAGTAGGTCAATGTGTCACACCCATTTCTATGGAATGGCCGACACACACACACACACACACTGATATATGTACATATATATATATATATATATATATATATATATATATATATATATATATATATATATATATATATATATATATATATATATATATATATATATATATATATATATATATATATATATATATATATATATATATATATATATATATACGTGTGTGTGTGTGTGTGTGTAATGGGTAATTTGGCCCATCACAAGATAGTTCATATTTTGGTGCAATAGTGAGTAAAAACTTATTCGGAAAAATGAGGGAATTTAGCATCATCTCTCGAAAGCTTTTGGGGCAAAAAATCCATGCATCTCAATTTATTGGTTCTTGATCCAGCCAATCAGGATTCTTAATGGTTAGTCTTGTAGTGACGCCTGTGACGTGGTTTAAACGTCACTAGTTACGTAAAGCATTTATGTAAGAAGAGCTATGGTTTTTTCCAGGTAGCCAAGTTGTTAGAAAGAACAAAAGATAGTCACCAAGTTTGCCAGAAGTGGATAGAACTGTCCGAATGTAATTTTAAGGCAGACATAATTACGTTGGTTCATTTTTTGAATTAAAAATAGCCTCTCACACACATGCATATATAACATCAGTGTATGTATGCATTTCTTTATATTTTGGGATTAACTCATGCAAAAGTAACCTTTCATGCATTTAAATGACTGATTAGATTTTTGATTAGGAGCTTCTAAAAATATCAAGCTTCACTGACGACACTTCTTTTTTGCAGAAATGAAATAGCCGTGAAAGGGTTCCTTTGATTAAAATTTCCCAAGAATGATAAAGATATTTTCTATTTTTCCAACACTTTTATCCGCCTAATTAATCTGAAGAAAAAAGGTTTTCAGCGAGGCATAATTGAAATTACACGATGCCTAAGGAAAAGAAAAAAAAAAGAAACAAAAATCTCCCGTTACCATGAAAGTCTTTCATTTAATTTTGAAACTCTTCTCTCCCCTCAGCAAGATTCAGATAAAGCATGCGAGGTTTCGCCGTTTTGGAAATAGCTTATTATGAGTTTTTCTTTAGAGCTAGTATGGGTGGGTACTATTAAAAAAGTAAATTAAATGTTGTACTGTGCTATTACATTTTATAAAGGATCCTGTATTTCCTGCAGTGGTTGCAGATATCCGAGTTTTTATATGGTCGCTGAGAGCTGTAGTAACACACGAGTCAATGTAATGAGCTTTTAAGTCAAATGACGTTGAAATTCATTTTCACTACGGGATTGTTTCATTTAGGCACGAGTTGGTAAAACTAGGTGTATTGGTCGGGAAACTGCTTGGTATCTTCTACTGTTAATAAAGTAAATTAAATGTTATATTGTGTTATTACTTTTTACAAAAGACCACTGAATTTTTCAGAGGTTACAGATATTATTTCTTTCCTTTTTTCCGTCGGGTTGGATATTTCGAGGAGTTAATCGGTGGAGTGCACGGCAATCATCCACTATTAGAAAGTCAATTACATGTTGTACAGTTCTATTGCTTTTCACAAGAATTGAATTTTCTTATTGTTTCAAATATTCAAGTTTTTACATGCTTGCTGAGAGCTTAAATGACAAACAAATCTTTGAAACACGATTTTAAGTCAGGTAACGTGCAAGTTCATTATGAGTTCGGGATCTTTCCGTTTGGTTACAGATTAAAAATCTGGACAAACTGGTTGGTGAAGTGCATGCAATCTTCTGATTTTTTTCCCAATGTAATTCAAAAATTGAAGCTGCTACACATAATCTTAATATAAGAGATATAATGTTCTGTAAACAGTTGATAATATGGAGAATGAACACGTAACATTGCCAAGTATGACGAATATATTCATGATAACATATTTTGTTAGGCAAGTTATAATTAAATTTTTTTTGTTAACAATATACTGCTGTATAGTATATACTGCAATAAATAATATATTGCTCCATGTCATTATCTAACTATAATGAATGCTCTGACTAAAACGGGAAACACCAATGAATTTCCTTCGGCCTAGTATTACAAACTTTCGTGTTTGTGGTTTTAGTCTTCTTTCATCTCATTTTGATATGTGTATTGTAGTCAAGTAAGAAATTTTGAAATTTACATA
>CM063504.1:70841161-70851161 GCA_032207245.1 Pardosa pseudoannulata
ATGTCTTGTATATGCAGTAAAATATTATTTTCTTTATATACTCATATCTGGTCTTCATTTATCTTGCCAAACTATAATATATTTTCTGCAAAATCTGTAAGCTATTGATATAAATTTAATGAAATATGAGGGAAAACCCCGTAATTATTTTGGATTTTTATCTTTTTTTATATATGATCTATGTTTCCAGAAACTAACACACTCATTGCCAATAGTTAGGTAAATAATCTATTCAAACGTTACAAATCATTTGTAGCTTTATATAATCCAGAGTTATTAGAAATAAATTTTTTTATATGGAAATGGTCTTCTAACTGCTTAAGCTTTACTGATATTGTGAATTTAAGAATGTTCATTATACGTCTAAGAGTATTAAAGGAATTGCGAAAAATTTTAACATATGTCTAAATTTCGAATTGCTTATAATATTTTGGCTTTTAGGTGTATATATAGTGATTATCTAAATAAACAACATAATTTACTTGCAAGGCATAGAGGATTAAGTTACTCTTCAAATTTTGTATTACATTTACCTCATTCTTAGAAAAAAGGGGATTTTTTAATATGATGTATTTATTTTTTTAAGGATATAATAACACAAAAATATAACAGGATTTAAATTATATGATCATTAGAGCAATATTACGGATATTACGAATCTCCAATCAGTTTCTGGTCTGATATTAAATTTTCAAAGAGCTATAAAATTCATTTAAGATAAGTTATAAAATTTATTTCCTTAAAAACTCACCGTTGAATTATTTTCCGTAATTAAGAATATTCATTAATATTTCTTCATCGCTGAACCAAAACAAATTTTAAAAATTAAATCCCCTTTTTTTACATATGAAAATGTTTTCTGTGCCTAAATTAAATGCAAAGTGTATAAAATTAATTTTTTTTAATCTGTAGTTCAAAAACGACTATTTCTCGTGGCACACCATTTTAATTACTTTTGTAATATATTTTGCATTTGGTATTCGGATGAAAATTACGACTCGAAAGAGTTTACTGTTTTATAATCCAGTCCTTAAATTCATATTACTTTAATACTTTAATTTATTTTTGAATCTAAGTTCTATTCCTTTACTTTTTTTTCGAACTTTCCCCGCTAATGGGAGAATTAGCGTATCGAATTTCATCTTTACCGGATGCAGTACTTACAAAAAAGTTTCTGGATTTAATTTTGCGCTACAGCTAGAATTTTTTCCTCTCTTCCTTTATTCGAATCCCGACGCGAATTTCCTTCCGGAGGAAAAAATATATTTTTACGAAAAAATTAAAAAGAAGAGAAACATCAAAAGATAGCAAGATTCAATATATATTCCTCTTTAAAAAAATCTTTCGAGCAAAAGTTATACCAGAAATTTTTCTATGACGTTTTGGCAGCCTGGAGACATCTTTTAAAATGAATTGAAATTATGCTGATGAATGCCTTTTTCTAAAAAAAATGGCTCCTTTCGCAATATGCTTATTGCTGTATGTTTTATTAATACTAACAGAAAATGTTTGAATTTGTAATGATTATATTGGTTGTAAGCAACATGAATAATACTTCAATGAAAACGAGAACATTTTGAAATAAAAATAAATGATCGAAAAGGCTGCATTTGTTTTGCTTTAAAGAGTCTTTTACAATTAACTGCGAGTGATTGCACTGAAAATTAAAAAGAAGAGAAACATCGAAAAATGCAAGATACAATATGTATTTCACTTTAGAAAAATATTTCGAGCAAAAATTATACCAGAAATTTTTCCATAACATTTTGGCATCCTAGAGACATCTTTTAAAATGGATTGAAATTATGCTGATGAATGCCTTAAAAAATGACTTCTTTCACAATATGCTTATTGCTACAGTTATTGCTTATTGCTTATTAGTATGTTTTATTAATACTAACAGAAAATGTATGAATTATTAGTGATTATACTGCTTGTAAGCAATATGAATAATACTTTAATAAATACGAGAACATTTAGAAATGAAAACAAATTCTCTAAAATGCTGAATTTGTTTTGCATTAGATAATCTTTCACAATTAACCACGAGGGATTGCATTGAAAATTAAGAAGAGAAACATCAAAAGATAACAAGATTCAATATATATTTCTCTTAAGAAAAATATTTCGAGCAAAAGTTATTCCAGAAAATTTTCTATGGCGTTTTGACAGCCTGGAGACATTTTTTAAAATGAATTGAAATTATGCTGATGAATGCCTTTTATTTAAAAAAAATTGGTTTCTTTCGCAATATGCTTATTGCTACAAGTATGTTTTAATAATACTAACAGCAAATGTATGAATTATTAGTGATTACATTGGTTATGAGCAATATGAATAATAATTAATAAATACGAGAACATTTAGATATTAAAATAAATACTCTAAAGGGCTGCATTTATTTTGCATTAGATAGTCTTTTCTAATTAACCTCGAGTGATTGCACTGAAAAATAAAAAGAAGAGAAACATCAAAAGATAGCAATATTCAATATATATTCCTCTTTAGAAAAATATTTCGAGTAAAAGTTACACCAGAAATTTTTCTATTATGTTTTGGCAGCCTGGAGACATCCTTTAAAATGCGTTGAAATTATGCTGATGAATGCCTTTTTTTTAATATTTGGCTCCTTTCACAATATGCTTATTGCTACAAGTATGTTTTATTAATACTAACAGAAAATGTATGAATTATTACTGATTATATTGGTTGTAAGCAGTACGAATAATACTTTAATAAATACGAGAACATTTTGAAATGAAAATAAATGATCAAAAAGGCTGCATTTGTTTTGCATTAAATAGTCTTTTACAATTAACTGTAAGTGATTGCACTGAAAATTAAAAAGAAGAGAAACATCGAAAAATAGCAAGATTCAATATGTATTCCATTTTAGAAAAATCTTTCGAGCAAAAGTTATACCAGAAAATTTTCTTTGACGTTTTGGCAGCCTGGAGACATCTTTTAAAATGGATTGAAATTATGCTGAGGAATGCCTTAAAGAAATGACTCCTTTCACAATATGCTTATTGATACAAGTATGTTTTATTAATACTAACAGAAAATGTATGAATTATTAGTGATTATAGTGGTTGTAAGGAATATGAATAATACTTTTATGAATACGAGAAGATTTAGAAATGAAGATAAATGCTCTAAAGGACTGAATTTGTTTTGCATTAGATAGTCTTTTACAATTAACCTCGAGTGATTGCACTGAAAATTAAAAAGAAGAGAAACATCAAAAGTTAGTAAGATTCAATATATATTCCTCTTTAGAAAAATCTTTCGAGCAAAAGTTATACCAGAAATTTTTCTATGACATTTTGGCAACCCGGAGACATATTTTAAAATGAATTGAAATTGTGCTGATGAATGCCTTTTTTTAAAAAAAATTGGCTCCTTTCGCAATATGCTTATAGCAACAAGTATGTTTTACTAACACTAACAGAAAACGTATGAATTATTAGTCATTATATTGGTTGTAAGCAATATGAATAACATTTAATGAAGACGAGAATATTTAGAAATGAAAATAAATGCTCTAAGGTTCTGCATTTATTTTACATTTGGTAGTCTTTCACAATTAACCTCGAGTGGTGCCCAGAAAATTATATTATTTAGATTAATATAGGTTGGTTAAGTCTGGGGGGCTTTTGCTTGGTCACTGCTTGTAAATTAAGAGGACCCAGTGGGGGTAATGTTACTCACTTCCGTAGCATACCTTAAACTACACGTCCTCCTTGGTTGTAGCTAAATGAGTAACAGTTTAGCAACCTTGTATAGGAGTTAGGATAATGTATGAATCGCCTGCTGAACTGGATTGAAAAAACGTTAATACAGGTTTATAGTATTGTGAAAAGGAGGTATATACATATATATATATATAATATATATATATTATATGTATTATATATATATATATATATACATATATATATATATATACATAAATATATATATATATATATATATATATATATATATATATATATATATATATATATATATATTATATATATATATATATATATATATATATATATATATATATATATATATGTGTGTGTGTGTGTGTGTGTGTGTGTGTGTGTGTGTGTGTGCAAATGTTTGTGCAAAGTGCAATATCGAAAGCCATGAGAAAGCTCCTGCACACATTAGCTTTTCTGTTAAGAACGTTCCCGAAAGTCACTTTAAGGTAGAAAGTGTTATCAGCTGCTACTTTCCTAATGTGTGACCACCCCGCTCTCCAAATCTCGACTCATGTGACTTTTGGCTTTGGGGGCATTTGAAACATCTAGCTATCCTTGTTAAACCACGTGTTATACCTGAAAGACAACATTTCACGACATGTTGTCGGCACACAATGCGGTCAAATTTCTAACATGCTATGTTACGATTTCAAATAGTAGCTGAAAATGATGGACATTCTGCTGTACACTTCCTGTCATAATACATTTTTCAAACTGGAACTAACTGTTTAATTCATCAAAAACTCCCTCTGATAGTAAAATGCTGAACTTTTTTTATTTGGTCAAACAAATTTCCATTCTTTATTGAGTTTTATACAACATTTTCTAACTTTCTGAACAATAGTTTTGAACCTTAACTTTAAAGTAGGGAGGTTTAATTATGGACACCTTGTATATATACATCGAAGAATACATCAAAGACAAAAAATAAGTAAATAAAAGGTTGTAATTCTGCTTAATTAACTGGACCAATTATGATAATGAAACAAAAGTTTTGTTTCTCATTTTCGTTTGTGCACACATACATATATAATATATACATGATATCACGTTACACAATATTTAGAGTATTAGGTAGATCAAGTAAATGAGAAAATGATCTCAGAAGTTGAGAATATGAGAATGATCCAAGAGGCTTAGCATTTGACGAAATTACAACAGTCGTGGACAAAGTATTTTATATTGTAGAAAAGAAAGCTCTTAAAAGTTAAGTAATTCGTAGTCCCAAAGCAGAAATAATTTTTAATGTAAAGTTCCATTTCATATCTTGCGAAACGCTTAAATAGGGAATTTAATAATAATATTGGACAAGCAATACAACCCTTAAGGAAGTAAAATTCTAAACAGGAGTTATCTAATTAAAAGTTTAACCTAAAATGAATTTTCGAGAAAAATATTATTACTTTTTTTCAAAGATTGATAAAGAAAAATTTTTAATTCCAAGTAATATATCATTACTGATACTTCAAACATTCAATGCTTTTCTACATTTCAGTATGCGGAACTAATTTGATATCGGATTCACTAAGTACTGAATTAATAAGACAAACAAGAGATAATTATCACCTTATTTCTTTTCATCTAATTTTTCTAGTGTTACAAAGAAAAAAAATCTTTATAAAGGTATTTGACAGAATAAATAATTTTAGTAATTCGCAAGTCTAGTGGCAGAAATATTTCTTTACATAAAGGTCCATTTAATATTTTGCTCTGTAATGATAGAGAGAACGTAAAATCCAACTAGCAATATTGCCCTTAAGGAAATAAAACATAACAGAAATTATCCAATTATAAGTTTTTATAAAAAACTTTTTTTGAAGATAAAAACTTCTCACAAGTTTCTTTATGAAAGATTTAAAATTCAAAAAATGTTTTCAGATAACATATCATGCGCCATAATGATAGAGAGAACGTAATATCTAAGTAGTAATACAACCCTTAAGGGAATAAAACATAGCAGAAATTATCCAATTATAAGTTTTTATAAAAAGCATTTTTGAAGAAAAAAACTTCTCACAAGTTTCTTTATGAAAGATTTAAAATTCAAAAAATGTTTTCAGATAACATATCATGCGCCGTAATGATAGAGAGAAAGTAATATCCAACTAGTAATACAACCCTTAACGGAATAAAACATAGCAGAAATTATCCAATTATAAGTTTTTATAAAAAGAATATTTTGAAGAAAAAACTTCTCACAAGTTTCTTATGAAAGATTTAAAATTCAAAAAATGTTTTCAGATAACATATCATGCGCCGTAATGATAGAGAGAAAGTAATATCCAACTAGTAATACAACCCTTAAGGGAATAAAACATAGCAGAAATTATCCAATTATAAGTTTTTATAAAAAAGCATTTTTTGAAGAAAAAAACTTCTCACAAGTTTCTTTATGAAAGATTTAAAATTCAAAAAATATTTTCAGATAACATATTATTCATGCTATTATACACGTTAAACGCCTTTACAGCATAATAAAATACAAACGTAATTTCAAATGAATTTACTAAGCTATGAATTAATATGACAAACAGGAGATTATTATCACCTTATTTCTTCTCTTCTAATTTTTTCTGGCGTTAGAAAAAATCAGTTGAGTGATTCGTAAGCCTAATGCCAAAATTGATTTCCTACTTAAAGTTCTATTTATTAGTTCATCTTAAAATAAATAATGAAAGTAATCTTCTAGCAGTAATACAGCCCTAAAATAGTAAAACCGGCAAAAATATTGTTCTAATTCCTACATTTTTATGCAGCGTTAATTTGATATGGACTCACTAAGCATTGGATAAATAACACAGGAAAAGGTAATTATTACTTTTTTCATTTTTATCTATTTTTTCTGGAATTACAAAAAACCTCCATAAAGATATCTGTAAGAATTAATTATTAAAGTAATTCGCAATCCTAGTACCAGAAATAGTTTAATAAGCTCCATTTCGTATCTTACACCACAATAAAAGAGCGAAAGTAAAATTCAAATAGTTATACACCATTTCAAGGGAGTACAATCGTCATTAGAAATTATCTAATTACAAGATTTTTCAAAGAACATTTTTTGACAGAAAAAAATGCTCACAAATTTCTTTTTCAAAGATTAAAAATGGAAGAATTATATATCCGAGTAACCTATTATTACAGCTATTTAATACATTCAACGTCTCTCCTACATTTTAATATTCAACTTAATTTCAAATGAATTCAGTAAGGTTTGAATAAATAAGACAAACATAAGACTAGTATTACCTTATTTCTGCTGATCTATTTTTTCTGGTGTTACAAAAAAAAAATGTTTAAGATTAAATGAGTGGAGTTGTTCGTAAGTTTAATACCAGAAATAATTTTCAACATAAAGTTCCATTTGATCTCTTATGTTACAATAAAAGAGTGAAAGTAATATTTAACTAGTAATACAGCCCTTAAGGAAGTAAAATCGTCACTAGAAATTATCCAATTACAATTTTTACGAAGACCATTCTTTGAGGGAAAAAATTGCTCACAAATTTCTTTTTCAAAGATTAAAAAGGTAAGAATTATATATCCAAATAACCTATTATTACAGCTATTTAATACATTAAACGTCACTCCTACATTTTAATATTCAACTTAATTTCAAATGAATTCAGTAAGGTTTGATTTAAGACAAACATAAGACTATTATTACCTTATTTCTGCTGATCTATTTTTTCTGATGTCTCAAAAAAGTGTTTAAGATCAAATGATTGGAGTTCTTCAGAAGTTTAATACCAGAAATAATTTTCAACATAAAGTTCCATTTGATCTCTTATGTTACAATAAAAGAGTGAAAGTAATATTTAACTAGTAATACAGCCCTTAAGGAAGTAAAATCGTCACTAGAAATTATCCAATTAGAATTTTTACGAAGAGCATTCTTTAAGGGAAAAAATTGCTCACAAATTTCTTTTTCAAAGATTAAAAATGGAAGAATTATACATCCAAATAACCTATTATTACAGCTATTTAATACATCCAACATCTCTCCTACATTTTAATATTTAACTTAATTTCAAATGAATTCAGTAAGGTTTGAATTAATACGACAAACATAAGACTATTTTTACCTTATTTCTGCTGATCTATTTTTTCTGGTGTTAAAAAAAAAAAATGTTCAAGATCAAATGAGTGGAGTTGTTCGTAAGTTTAATACCAGAAATAATTTTCAACATAAAGTTCCATTTGATCTCTTATGTTACAATAAAAGAGTGAAAGTAATATTTAACTAGTAATACAGCCCTTAAGGAAGCAAAATCGTCACTAGAAATTATCCAATTACAATTTTTACGAAGAGCATTCTTTGAGGGAAAAAAATTGCTCACAATGTTTTTTTCAAAGATGAAAAAAGGAAGAATTATATATCCAAGTAACCTATTATTACAGCTATTTAATACATTCAACGTCTCTTCTACATTTTAATATTCAACTTAATTTCAAATGAATTCAGTAAGGTTTGATTTAAGACAAACATAAGACTATTATTACCTTATTTCGGCTTATCTATTTTTTCTGGTGTTACAAAAAATAATGTTCAAGATCAAATGAGTGAAGTTTAATACCAGAAATAATTTTCAACATAAAGTTCCATTTGATCTCTTATGTTACAATAAAAGAGTGAAAGTAATATTTAACTAGTTATACAGCCCTTAAGGAAGTAAAATCGTCACTAGAAATTATCCAATTACAATTTTTACGAAGAGCATTCTTTGAGGGAAAAAAATTGCTCACAGTTTTTATGATCATTATTTCTTTCGAAATTATCTTTCTTTTAGAATTTTCCTGTTAATGGAGAATCGAATCTCATCTTTTTATGACTTAAGCAAGAAAAAGACGAATTAAAAAAAGGTACCAGGATTTAATTTCACGTAATGCTCCATTTCATTCTTTTTATTGATACCGCCACTAAATTCTTTTCAAGGTAAGATACATTTTCTGAAAATATTAACTGTATTCCAATTACATTCGATGATTCTTTTAAGTACTCTTGAGCGCTTTTAATATACTTTCTTGTAATTCTTCTTATGACCGAATTACTGTATTTATCACGGAAAAGGTAATTTACTGCTCTCATAATAGGAATGAATTACATGGGTAAGGTTTTCTGAAAGCAGTAATTATAAAAAATTGGAAATTATTTAAAGTTATATTTATTAAATATTTAATCAATTATTATCATGTTGCTGTGATTTATCGTAATTACTAAACAATCCGGAACATAAACAAGCAGTTTATTATTAATAATATCAATTGATAGAAAAATTGTTTGTATATTTAATCTAAAAGCGAAATAGGAGAATTGTCAGAGTACTTTACAGTTCTAAGAAATATTTGCAAAATTAGGAAATTTTAAAAAAATTTGCAAATTTTGGGAAAATTTTTTTTGTCATCAAACGAGCTATTGCCGGGCATAATAAAAATTTTAAATACTGTCACGAAGATTCGAATGAACACACCGTTTACACAGAATAATTTATTGAAACTAAGTATCAACTCGCAACTTTACAAGATCAAGAAGTTGCCTACAACTAGTGGGTATCAGCTTTTATAGCCGAACAGAATATTCGAGAAATAACTAATTAACCTATTAAAGAAAGGTCTAGAATGTTCAAGAACATAAGAAAAAAAAATAACATTTTTAAATTAAAAATCCGTACTTTGGATCAACCGCCATAGCAAGCATCGAACCCACAATCTTCGGGTCTGGATCACGCGCTTTGACCATTGGGCCACTGAGCTCATTGGCTAATAAGCTTTATGCGGCAATATTTCAAATTAAGCAAATGAGTTTATCAAACATCATAGAAAAAAATTCTACCATTTTCTATTTTCATTTTAAGGTAAAAGTATATATTTTTTACATAATCACTATAAATGTTAAATCATTTAGATAATTTTTTCCTCAATTGAAGTTCCATAAAATTTTTTATCAGTTTTAGTTGCATCATTCATATATACATGGATTTAGACTATTTGTGTAAGAAATTGCCTTTATACTATAACCACATAGATCTTACAGGACTGTAATATGTCAGGTAAATTTTAGGCAAAATATGTTTAAGGAAAATTAGGGAAATACCAGGGTTTCTTCCCTCAGGTTTATAGACACTAAGATCAGAGTTAAATTCAAAAATCATTTTCTACACTATTTTCTAACCTTTTTGTTGAAACTAACAGATTGATTTTACTTTCCGTGTATCAAATTATTATATATATTTCATAGTATGCAACTCCGA
>CM063504.1:70861161-70896161 GCA_032207245.1 Pardosa pseudoannulata
TATTAGGGATTACAATTATAATGTGAATTATGTCTTATTATGATTTATTGTATTGGAATGTATTATTGTTTAATACTTTATTGTTTTTTATACTCCTACCAACGCAGATATTAAGATTTGTAAGATGTTAAATTTGTTTGAAGCTTTGAACTAATTTATTTTAAATATTATATTTAATGGCATAGGTTTCATGGATTACATAATTTAAAGATTTGTACAGAATATTTCAGAGTATTTGTACAAAAAATTGTAAATGATTTTCCTTTAACAGTAAATTATTAAAAATCCAATTTTATGATTTTATTTTAAATTTCTAATTTTTACAATAAAAATTTATGATACGTCAATATTTACCTTGTCTTTTTGTTTTCATGTTTTGATTGCAATCTTGGGATTGACTTCATTTGTTTATTCAGTTTTATTATTTAAATATATGCAAGTAACATTGATATATGTGATGTTTAATTAATATTATTACAAGTTTTGTTTTCACTTATGTAGATATGCTATTTTGACTACTTGTTGAATTCACAAAATAAAATAACCATTAGTAGATAAACTCCAAAAATTGTATTTCATTCTAAAAATATTATTACAGTTTCATTCTAAAAATAATAATTACGGTTAATGAAAAATACATTAAGAAATGTAAGCATGTAATATTAACATTTCATCCTTTTGTTTTACGCTATTATAACTAACCATGTGGATACTTAAATAACCAATTTAACTTTTATAATGAATACAGATTCAAAATTTTTAATTCTTTAAAAAATACAATTAATATTTTTTAAAATTATAATAAATTGTAATTGTGTTTTTATACACAATTATAATTTATTTGATGTTATATAAATTGTATGACTTGGGTTATTAACCCTCTAAGCGGTTCGCACGTACAATTTCGCCAAACCGATGATGTCTCAAAGCGGTTGTCACACACAATTTTCGATCTCCAAAAACGTTTCGAAAATGGATGTAATGTACATTTCTGCCAGTGTTTGAGGTAGGAGGGTCAGGTCGATTGTTTAGAAACTGCATCCCTCTTTAACTGACATTTATTGAGGGATGCACCCCTACTCCCTGAGGCACAAAGACGCTGATAGCTTTTCATGGCTTTGTAAATCTCTATTTCGAAGTATTTCGTTTGCGGTAACAGATGTATCTCTAATTGCACCACTTAAATATCTTGGATGACTTTCGTATATATATATATATATATATATATATATATATATATATATATATATATATATATATATATATATATATATAAATAATTCTCTTAAAGAATATTTTTATTTGTACTTTTAGAATCCATTATTTCTTATGAGATGATCTTCGAGATTTGACGAGCTTTATGTGTATTAAAAATTAACAATCTATACTATCTATTTATATATTTATTTATAACCTTTGTCTAGCTGACAAAGGGTGAGGTAAAAAATCACAGAACGATTTGGCAATTGACACAATAAACCTTTAGCGTATTTTGGAGACTTTTTTTTAATCAGTGTGTTCCACTCGGAGGGTTAATATAACGTATTTTTTTTTTGCCGCAGATAAAAATAAAATTGTAACTTAGAAGTGCTTGTTTTAATTATAACTAAGCTCTTGTATTTTATGTTAAAATCACTTTTATATATTATGATTAAAAATTATGATATCAGCTTTGACTTTTTCCCTTTATTAAAATTCATTCACTTTATAAATTATTTTAATGTTTATAAAAATAATTTAACCATTTTAAAACTTTTTTAATGTTCTTAAGTGATTACAATTATAATGAAAATTACGCCTTAATATGATTTATTGTCTTGGAATGTATTATTGTCTAATACTTTATTGTCTTGCATACCCCTACCAAAGCCAATATTTAGATTTGTAAGATGTTAAATTTGCTTGTAGCTTTGAACTAATTTATTTTAAATATGACATTTAAGGGAATAAGCTTCACGGATTGCATAATTTAAAGTTTAGTACAGAATATTTTAGAGTATTTGTAAAAAACTAAAAATTGTAAATGATTTTCCTTTAACAGTTTTATAAAGTTATTTATTAAAGATCCAATTTTATAATTATACGTTTGAGTTGCTAAATTTCACAATAGAAAATTATGATACTTCAATATTTACCTTATCCTTCTGTTTTCATTCATGTTTTTGATTGCAGTCATGTGATTAACTTCATTTGATTATTCAATTTTATTATTTAAATATATGCAAGTAACATTGATATATGTTAGGTTTATATACATTAATGTTTTCTGCATATGTTTGAATAGCTTTACTATCTGTGTATAATGAAGTACAATTTCGAGATAACATATCACACATGTATATCTCCACAATTCAAAAATGAATAATTTGAGAAAAATTGGAAAAATTATATGATAAAAAATAACTGCATAAATAATAATTTATCAAAAGTTTTTGGAACTAAAACTGGGTATTTAATATTATTATTTAATATTTAATTGATAAACTGTAAATTATTACTTAATTCAGTGTTATTATTTTATGTTTGCAATCTTGATGAGTCGCGTGTTAGGGGTTAGGGGTTATCTTTTCAAGACAAGAAGTAAGAAAAATTATTTTCTGCTGAATGGGATTTAAAATCAATTTAATAAACTTTAATTGTTTGGTAGGGAACTGTTTAACCTTAGAATGCTGTTCTGCTTTCTCTTTAACATTGCTACTAAAGTTACGTATGCAAGACAGTTAAAATAATTATTTTAAATCAAGGAAATGTACACATTTCCATTTAAAAGATGATTTTGTTGTTCATTAAAGATATTATAAAAGTTTAAAGCTTATTATTTTATTTACGAAACGTCTCGGAGGTAAAGATTACTTTCTAGGTTTAAGCAATTTTACTATTATGATAACAAAACAAAACAAAACAAAAAACAAGTTTTGTCATTTTCCAATTTGGAATTACATATCTTTCCATATATCTTATATAATAATCTTATAGAAGATATAATCTTATATAAGATTATATAAATATCTTATATAATAATATATATTATATAATAATTATCTTATATAATATCTTTCCATCAGCAAAACTTCCAACAGTAAAATATCACTTAGTAACTGATTTTAACATTTTTTAGTTCTTATGAGAATCCAGTTGTGGTAGCACATCTGTATTGATTTCAGTTCCATTAGTTGTACGATAATACTTTAAATATATATTTCTTTCTCTATAAAATGCATTTAATTTTTTGGTCTTCTTAACGAATTCTATTTATTTGACACTCATTCCTTTTCTATATCAACAATCTAGATCTAATAAAGCAAGAAAAACACTACTTTAAGGATACTTTTTTGGCGTTATAATTCAAAAACACATATGTGTGTTTTCGTAATTGCAAATTACACACTTGCATAGAATCTGGTTTCAGCAGTTGAATTATATTTTTTAAATACGCTATTCACTATACAAAATAAATTTAATTTTGACATAATAGATTCTAACAATGCACTCGTTCAGCTTCTGGAGCAGAATCAAATTTATTTCTATAATAGAGAAATGAAGTAATTAGAAAGTATTAAATGGAGAAATAAAGCAATAAGTTCCTGTTGTTATAATACAAAGATTGAAATGAACACTCTGTGGAATAAATGGGAAATTTAAATTTTCTTTGATGTAGCAGTACACCTGTGTTAAAATCGATTGTGTCAGATGAAAACGTTCTTTAAATGCATTACTAACTGTATAATATAAATTTAAATTTGATCTTGTAAATAGATTATGTTTATTAGGTACCATTGAAATTCTACATCAGAATTAACTTTGTAGTTTTAAAAGAATGAGAATGAAATAGTCCAAATTATACGTTTCGGCCCTAACAATTCAAAGAACAAATTGTATATTTTTGGTATAAATATAAGTTAAATTTATCTTTGCTATGACAGCACACCTGATTTGAAGTCAATTCCGCCAGGAAAATTTGTTGTTCATTAAAGCTATTATAAAAGTTTAAAGCTTATTATTTTATTTACGAAACGTCTCGGAGGTAAAGATTACTTTCTAGGTTTAAGCAATTTTACTATTATGATAACAAAACAAAACAAAACAAAAAACAAGTTTTGTCATTTTCCAATTTGGAATTACATATCTTTCCATATATCTTATATAATAATCTTATAGAAGATATAATCTTATATAAGATTATATAAATATCTTATATAATAATATATATTATATAATAATTATCTTATATAATATCTTTCCATCAGCAAAACTTCCAACAGTAAAATATCACTTAGTAACTGATTTTAACATTTTTTAGTTCTTATGAGAATCCAGTTGTGGTAGCACATCTGTATTGATTTCAGTTCCATTAGTTGTACGATAATACTTTAAATATATATTTCTTTCTCTATAAAATACATTTAATTTTTTGGTCTTCTTAACGAATTCTATTTATTTGACACTCATTCCTTTTCTATATCAACAATCTAGATCTAATAAAGCAAGAAAAACACTACTTTAAGGATACTTTTTTGGCGTTATAATTCAAAAACACATATGTGTGTTTTCGTAATTGCAAATTACACACTTGCATAGAATCTGGTTTCAGCAGGTGAATTATATTTTTTAAATACGCTATTCACTATACAAAATAAATTTAATTTTGACAAAATAGATTCTAACAATGCACTCGTTCAGCTTCTGGAGCAGAATCAAATTTATTTCTATAATAGAGAAATGAAGTAATTAGAAAGTATTAAATGGAGAAATAAAGCAATAAGTTCCTGTTGTTATAATACAAAGATTGTAATGAACTGGAATATTGGGAAATTCAAATTTTCTTTGATGTAGCAGTACACTTGTGTTAAAATCAATTGTGCCAGATGAAAAACGTTCTTTAAACACATTACTAACTGTATAATATAAATTTAAATTTGATATAGTAAATAGATTCTGTTTATTAGGTACCATTAAATTTCTACATCAGAATTAACATTGTAGTTCTAAAAAACGGGAATAAAATATTCCAAATTATACGCTTCTGCTCTAACAATGCAAAGAACAAATTGTGTATTTTTGGTGTAAATATAAGTTAAATTTATCTTTGCTATGACAGCACATTCACTCTATGAAATAAATTTAATTTTGACTCACTAAACAGATTCTGTCTATTAGAAACCCATTCATTTTCTACAGCAGAATCAACTTTGTAGCTTTAATAAAGTAGGAGAGAAATTACTAGAGGATACTCTTCAGCATGAGAGGTTTTTTTTATGTAAAATGGCATTTTTAACGAAGCAGTGGTTCAAAGGCTATATTTATACTCTTTTCAAAGAGAAATATTCATTTTCCGATATCCAAAAACGATGTGAGAGTCATGGTTTTGTGATATCCAAAGCGTTGATAGATAATATCGTCAAAAAGAAAGGAAAAAATGTCAAATTGGAGCCTTAAGTGGGGCAAAAATTCCAAACAAGTATCCAAGAAAACAAACAAACATCTTCGACTATTGTAAAGGTACGTTGTTTAATGCTAAAAAAATCCCCCTAGTCAAAGGACAGTTGTAAAATCATTAAAACGATCGATGACCACTGTAAACAAAATGAGAAACTTTGATTTAAATCTTAAGAAAGTAAAAAAAAACATATGCATCGTATTTCTCTAAAGCATATCGCAGAATGCAGGATACTCTGCAGAATTCTTTATAAGGAAAATTTATCCAAAGAAAAATTTTAAAAAATTGTCATAATAGATGAATTATGGGTGTATTTAAATGATTGAAACAAATAAGAGCCATTTATTGCCATAAAAGGTGAGAAAACATTTAAGTACATGGTTAAAAAATCGAAAGAAAATTTTTCTAGGTGATTCATGATTGTTGTGGGTTTTTCAAATAATGGCAAATTAAAAATAAAGAGGGTTGAGAAAAATGTCAAGATTAACTCAAAATACTATATTAAACATATTATATTGCCAATTTGTTTGAATGAAATACCATCGCTTTACCCGCAGTGCCATCAATCTGTGGAACTCCATCAAGACAAAACTAGCAGTCACACATCAAAATCCACTGTAAATTGTGTATTTTTAGTGGAAATATAAGTTAAATTTATCTTTGCTATGACAGCACACCTGATTTGAATTCGGTTCCGTCAGGAAAAAAAAAATTAAGTACATTATTCACTGTATGAAATAAATTTAATTTTGACGTACTAAACAAATTCTGTCTATTAGGAACCAGTTCATTTTCTACAGCAGAATCAACTTTGTAGCTTTCAATAATGTAGGAGAGAAATTACTAGAGGATACTCTGCGGCATGCAAAGAGCACACTGGGTTGTTTTATTAAATTTTGCTGCTTATTTAGTCTTTCATTCAAGCTTAATCAAAACGATGTGGGAGTCATGAGTTTGTGATATCCAAAGCGTTGATAGATAATATCGTCAAAAAAAAAAAAAAAAAAAAAAAAAAAAAAAACAAGTAAAAAAAAAAAAAAAAAAAAAAAAAAAAAAAAAAGTCAAACTCAAAATCATTAAAACAAAAAAAAAAAAAAAAAAAAAAAAAAAAAAAGCATATCACAATAGATGAAACAAAAAATAAAAAAAACACAATAGATGAAAAAAAAAAACAAAAAAAAAACAAAAAAGAGAAAATTTAAAAAAAAAAAATTAAAAAAAAAGAAAAAAAAAAAAAAAAAAAAATAAAGAACAAAAAAAAATATCAAGAAAAACTAGCAAACAAAAAAAAATTTTTGGTGTAAATATAAGTTAAATCTTTGCTATGACAGCACAATTTAAAAAAAAAATTAAGTACATTATTCACTGTATGAAATAAATTTAATTTTGACGTACTAAGCAAATTCCCGTTCATTTTCTGCAGCAGAATCAACTTTGTAGCTTTAATAAAGTAGGAGAGGAATTACTAGAGGATACTTTCCTGCCGTTATAATGCAAAGAGCACACTGTGGACTCTGCGCGTAATTGTAAATTTTCCCTCTCTGCTTAATCTTAGTCTTTCATTCAAGCCCTTTAATGCAATTAAGATGGAAGCCCTTTCAGGGAGACGAGCACCTGAAATGTGTTTGTGTGTGTAAAGATTTATTTTGAGGAAAACTGTTTTTCTCCATTAATGCATTCCTCCTATCTCATAGTGAAAATAATTCAAGCTTTCCATCAAATTTTCTTCAATAGAAAGCATTCCCTTGCTTTCATCCCGAATGAGAGAAAAAATCTCGTTTCCCCTTAAAATCGATTCCGTCCTCTAGCCGAAGAATTTTAATGCAATATCAATACCACGAATCTGGCAACAAGGGGAAGAAATTCTTTTTCAGAAGGGCAGTCAATTAATAATGCCTTCTGCCATGAAAATCGCTTTGAAGTTCTAAAATTTTTCTAGCCTCATTAAGAAAACTACGAATGAAAAGTTCGTCCCTCTTAACTTTACAGTCATTAATAATTCCCTGTGAAATAATTTTTCGAATTTTACGGCAAGCGCTTTCAATTGTAGAGGGGGAAGAGAGAGAAGTTGAAATTTGAATGATGACTTCTCAAGCGTTTGGAACGCCTCGCGCCCCTTTGCCAAGGATTTTTGGGTCGAATGCAGCGCCATTTCTCTCTCGTGCGTTGGAATCTGAATGACAAGGGTTGATGACACGGTTGAAAATTGTTCCTCGACCATTGAAGCAATTAATAAATTTGCATATGAATGTGGGTAACTATGGTATTTTTAAAGGTCTGCTTCTTGAGGCATGGCGTTATCGGAAAGTGTTGTTGATGATTTATGCGAACACGTGCTTTATGTTTAAAAAGGAGGATTTTAAAAATATTACACGCTTCGGGAAGTTTGAACCGACGGAAAATTTTCGAAAACAGTTGTGCGGGGTGTTGTACACTAAACGCTAGAGAGTGAAAAAAAAAGTAATGAAGTGTTGATGCATGACTAGTTGTTGTTTACTTTAAGTTCCATCAAAGATAAAATTTGATAATTTTTCAGTCGCAGAATTTTTTTCCTGCTATATTTATTAATTTGAGAATATATTTAAGAATGTAAAGAGGGAAATTCCAACACTTTCAAACACTTTGTTGCTTATAATTTGGAGAAAAATTGCACAAATGTGATATATTAGTAAGATAAGTAAAAATGACAAATAACTAGTTGTAGGAAACATGGAGCGAACCATCGTCGGACTTCTAAAGAGGCTATTATTTAATATGGGAAATTGTTTCGTTTGGTTTCAGATCGTTCCTGATAGAAGAAATAGAGTGTGATGCTTGGTGTTTTCTTCTTCATAGAGGAAACCAAACTATAGCGGGAAGCCACTGGATACGGTACGGAGCATACTTCAGTGTAGTGGATGGGCATGTAATTTGTAAAGCAAGATTTCCACTTGATGGGGGAGGGCACTGAATACAGAGAAAAGTTGAATTTTTATAGGGTCATCACAAGGCTCAATTTCAACCCGGCTGCGAATCGGCCTTGACTCATTTTCCCCCTTTTCGTCACCAGTCTCTACTATAGCACAGTGTATAAACATCGCAGAGCAACTGACTCAACTGAATTCCATTTTACGTTTGATTTATCCCTCCCTTCAACTTTGTTATAGGAAAATCCACTCCACTCTGCATCTGGTAGCCACCTAGTGTCACCCTTCTGCCTCAATTATCGTTGAGCATACATTTCCTTTTATTCTTCTCACGGACTTCTGTAAAAGGTAAAATAATTTTGCTATACTGGAAAATTTTTGATAAAAGGCGTAAAATCTTCAAATCTGAAAAGTTTCATATTTATAGATAATAATTTTATGTAAAAATTCAATTGAATTATATAAAATGCATTAAAGACTAAAACATAAGTCTTGACTGTATGGTGACACAAAATATGCATATTATTTCTATGTAGAAAAGACAGCGATAATTTATACTTAAATAGTTGATTTTCATCCCGTTTAAGGTACTGTAAGACATAAAGACATGTCTTTTTTTTAAACACATTTAAGTAAATATGCGATTTTTAAAAGTTTTAAAATTTGTATTTTTACGAACTTTATTATAAATTTTGAGAAATTTAAGAAATCAAAGCTATTTAATAAAATTATTTTATATTTTGAACTGTCAAGTCTTAAATCAAATTTTAATCGTAAGAATAATTTCTTATTACTATTTTTTAATTTAAAACTCACAATACCTCTTTAATTTACTTTTTCCATTACTGTAAATTGGAAAAATAAAGAGAATAATTTTTGTAAACTTTTCCATCGCTATTGTTGACCAAATATAATTTACCTATTTTTAAAATAATTACCTATTTAATAAACATATTATATATTTATTAACATATTATATATTGATAATTTACCTATTTAATAAACCTATTTTTTTAAGTCTTTAAATTATGGACACGATTTTAAAACAGATATTTTCCTTTTTTCCAAAAAATTCCCGTTTATATATATATATATATATATATATATATATATATATATATATATATATATATTATTGTTGTATAGCTCTTAGTCTTGCGTGAGAAGTCCGGATTCAATCATTATGGCAGTATTCAGATCACTTTCAAGATGACGGCTCTCTGTGTTCAAACATTGCTAGATGAGCATGATAATAATGTGGAATATCTCACGTTGTGACTCACGTAGTTGTTGTTTTTAAAGAAAAAAAAATGAGTGTTCATTTTACTCTCCCACGGACATTACCTTAACTTGAGGACTATGCAGGAGGAATGGTTGGGAATTTTCTAAAACTTGCGAAGAATTTCATTTCTCATTCCCACACAAGGTATTATCTGTTATTTGGTCGATGTTAGCTCACCTGTTATTGAAGTAACTCCTTACTAATAAAGATTCTGCTTTTAATCCTCGGTGTTCTTATTATTTTGTCCTATACTTGTACCATGTACAGAATTTCCAACTGATATATTGTTAATATTGATATTGAAACCTGAATAGTAAAGGTTTATTAAAAGACAATTATATCAATAATTTTGTATAGGCTAGTAAAATAATATTTTAAACAAAACAATTTATGGAGAAAATCAATAAGCTGGGTGAGCTAGTTGATCCTATTTAATTTCTTAAATCCTATAATCAGTTACCTACATCTAATTTTTATTAAATATTTTTGAACTATACTGTAATTTTGTAACAGTAAATGTTAAGCTTATTTCAATGTTACGTCTTAAAAAGCAGAATTAAAATAGTAATTAAAATTATGAAAATTATATAATATCTCGCTGTGCCCCTGTTAAGATCGAGATTTCAAAGGAGCTGAAGTACACACTTTGAAGTCCACAAGGTTACAGCAAATAAACCCATATATCCTTTTCTCCAGTTGGATGAATGAAGGTGAGCAGATGAGGATATACATTTCAGTTTTTGTATATTTGAATCACACAAGTCTGACATGAGTATTTGTAGCTATTTGGAATTAGCTTTAGATATTATTTTTGACTTTTAAATTCTCTGGCTAAATATTTAATTCGTTAAAAATTTTCCTCGACCATTCAAGCAATTCATAAATTTGCATATAAACATGGGTAACTTTTAATATTGTCACGAAGATTCGAATGAATACACCGTTTAACCTAACAGACGAATTCATTGAAGCTAAGTAGCAACTTCCAACCTTGCAAGATCGAGAAGTTACCTACAACTAGTGGGTATCAGCTTTTATACTCGAACAAAATATTCGAGAAATAACTAATTTACGTAATAAAGAAAGATCTAGAATGCTCGAGAACATAAGGCAACAATAAATAACATTTTTAAATTAAAAATGCAGACTTTGGATCAACAGCCATGGCGAGCAACGAACCCACAAATTTTGGGTCTGGATCTCGTGCTTTGACCATTCGGCCACTGAGCTCGTGGGCAATACTTTTAAGGTCTTCCTCTTGAAGCATGGAGTCTTGTATATATTATTGATTCTTTATAAGAACACGTGCTGTGTTTTAAATAATTTTAATGCTAAAATTTAATTTTACCATTTTAAACCAATTTATATCATTGCCAATGTTTCAAAAGAACCGTAATGTAAATTAATGCATAACTAAACAAATAAAAAAAGTAAAAAGAAAAACATAAAAGCAACATATCACAACTAGTTAGCTAAAAATAATCTTTAGCAAATACTTTACTAGAGGGTATAGAACTTCAAAGATAACCGGAATTTTTTCTTGGCAGGAATTAGCTTTCACACTGTGCTAATCCTTATAGAAATAATTTCTTAAAAACAGTCCGAACTCCCCCTCCCCCCCCCCCCAAAAAAAAGAAAAAAGTTTTAAGTTCTTTAAAACTTTATGATGTACAGTGATTAATTATTCACAATTTAAGCAGATATATTTTATTCTAAGAAAAGCCTGAATTTTCAAGTTTGAAAATGTAAATGAAAGAGATAGTTAAAAAATATTATCTTTAAAATTAATGATATCTTCCCAAAACTTTTAAAAGGAGAAAGTCTTTAGAATCAGTGCACCTTAGTATTAATCTCAGTATCCATTATTTATTTATTGTTGTTATCCATGTCGATTAATTGACACACAGGGAAACGCTTTGCAGATATATCTCAACCTCAGTACTTTGATAGAGACAAAAATCCTCTTGTGTAATTCTTAGCTAAATAAAACCCATGGTTTATGACCCAATAACACCTTACTGTCTAGCGTTTCTTTTCAGGGACAGTAAAAATTTTCTATAGAATTAAAATTACAGTTGAATGATTCTTTTAAAGAAGAAAAAATTATAATTCTACGTGTAATTTTTGAATTTTTTAGGCATGTGCTATTATAAATGATTTTGTCATTTTCTTAGATATAATACGATTTTTCAAGTCGGACTTATATATTTACATTTTCGACATTTGCATCGAGTTATATCAGGACAAATATTTATATCTGTTATAAAACTTCACGTTGCTGCACAACAAATGTCTTATTAGAAAATGATATCATATTTTTAAAAAATAGCTAATTAGTTATGCGAATAAACTGTAATATTCCAATTCAATTCAGTTACATTTATATTGTTCTGAGACGTCTGTGAGTACTTAGAATTAATGTATTCAACAATATACATCCCTCACATCAGAAATAGTTCCAACATTAATGGGTTAACACCTAAATCTTTTCTACGGAATTTGATTACTGTATTGATGTTCTGAAATCTATCTAATTAGGATTTTTAATAAATATGACATAAAAATACTTCGAAAACTACAATCTATTTCCATTAGTGGATGGTTTGTCATTTGTTTAAACACTACATATCACTTTTGAAAATTTTTGATAGAAAATTTATTTGGTATCTTGTGTAAACTAGTACTTTCAACTGTAGTTTTTATAATATGTGCAACTATTCATCTCAACTTCCCACGATGTACCGAATGCAAAGTTAAATTTATGGGCAAGTCTTTAACCTCTTATACATATCTTCCAAAATAAAAAAATTGAGTTACATAATGATATAACTATATAAATATATTCTTGGCTTTTTAAGATGGCTCTAAGTTAGTACACAAGAAAACTTTCCTCTTAATACTTTCACCTCCAAACTTTGAAAGAAAAATAACCTCTTGAGAATTATTAGCCGAAGAAAATTTCCCGGTTGGTTTTTTAGCCCATTAACACTGGAATATTTTGTACCGTATATATTGATGAACGTCTTAAATTTATTTTATTAAGACTTCTGTAAATAAAAAATATGGAACTAAAAAAAATACAGCATCTCTCTATTAGTGGACGAGTTGTAGTTTCATATATTTAACCACATCATTTTTTAAAGAAAAAAATTCACTATAACAGATTTATTTTGCTATCGTTTATTATAGCTTTAGCTATTTATTCCTTTTTTTCTTGATGTTCTTGCGAAAAAAGTAAACCCATAAGTCTTAATAGGGTCTCCTACCTTTTAATAAAGGAAATCGTTGCAAGCTATTTTGAACGATCATGCTTAACAAAATTATGTATAAATTTAGGAGATAATCAAGATTTGTTTTAAGTGTTATAAAATTAAAAAATTATTCCTCTCAACTGGTTAAACAAAACATAACAAATTAAAATAGAATAAATTAAAACTATATTATATTCCTGTGCTTAAGATTTAACTAGTTCTTGTCAACATACAAGCCAAAATTTTCTGCATGTATTTTTGTACTGCCTGTAAAATGAATTAATATCATTAATATTAATAGCATTGGGGTGATTACGCAATAACAACTAAAGTCATTGCCTCGATTTCATTCGCCGAAGATTGACGTGGTACGCATCATTTTTGATTAAGGCCTTTGATGTAATGTTCAGTCTTTGTAAATAGAGTCTTGTAATGTATTTTCACACATTATTGAAACTTGAATTCATTGATCTGTATTGATATTTGTTATGAGTAAAGTTTTATAATTATAGTATTTTTGTTTGTGGCAACACAGCATCTTTTTAAATATGCAAATATGTGTAATGTATGTATATGTTGTCTGCCTATATAAGAGTCAGTGTGACTTTAGCAGATAGCTGGGTTGCATAGAAGCTGCTGATACTTGTTTATGTAACTTGTATGTACTTTCAGTATTTTAAACTTCTGTAACGTTAGTTCAGTTTGATATCCAGAGCTCTACGTCATTCATTATACTATCTTAAATAAATGCCTGTGTCTAGATCTAGGTGTTTTATTTAACTGCCCTGTGTGATAAATCCCTTCTTAGCATGGTTTTATATATGATGTGATCCCAGCGGATACTTCTTTAAGAATCGTCGAGCCAAATAAGGGTTCCCCATATCATTAATATCATTAATATATTATGGTTATTTTTAATGTCTAATAAATCATTTTATTCAACTTTAAAATTTTCAATGACTTTTTGAATTTTTAGTATGAAAAGATTTATATATTATTTGTTTACTCTATAGAATACAATTTTAAAATCAGTGTAATTTAAGTTGTAGGCTTGTATCAAAGTTTTGAGTTAAATTATTGTGTGGACCGTAATATAACCTACAATTCTGTTACAAAAATTCTAATGTACAAATTGATTCTCATTTGTCAATATAATAAAAAGCAAGACAGATTATTTAATGATATTTTATAAGAGGAAACAGGTCTTAAAGTTTTTGTATAATTTTTATTAAGTACAAAGATTTATGATTTCTTGAAACAGATACACAAATCTCCTTTAGAAAGTATGAGTTACCTTAACATCGTACCCATATCGAGTGTTCTTTAAAAATTTGAAAGAATGTAATATCTAACGCTATTACATTTCTATTGGCAAACACATTCTTGAGTTAACTCCAACGAAGAGCTTTCACTGACAAGATATTCTTTTAAACCTGACGTCAAAGCTTTATATCACCGACTTTTTTTTTAATTGGTCGAAAAAGAACTTTCTCTAAAAAAAGAATTGCACCCGAAATCTGCACCCGTGAAAGATACGGCAGGGAAAATAATACTAATAAAAAAAGAATTAATCGCTTCGTAACGAGCCCTGAAAACCAATAATCGGCGCCAATTTCCGCTATTTTCTATTTTCCGGTGTTGCTTAAAAAAGGTCCGCTCGCCTAGAATCCGTTAATAAGCGATAAAATTTTGAAGTGTGCAGCGTTGGGGGATATATTTAAAGAGAAAATAATTTGTCCAACAAACTTTCTCAACCTTGTAATGCTAGCAAAGGAATTAGAGATTAGAGTTTCCTGATTTTGAAAGGAAAAACTGGCTCGCACGCTTGAGTGAGGCGAGATACGCGTGCTATCTGAAGGGGATGGGAATAATTTCGTCCAAGTTTTTATTTACTTTCTATTCCCCACGGCATAAGCGCCACGAGAAAGGGAAATATGAAGGTTTATCTTTAAAATGGGATATTTTTTTAATGCGTCATTATTTTCCCTCTGAAACCGTGTTCGGTATCAAAATATTATCGAACGATCGAGCGTAATCAGCTCGATTAGCATAAAATTTATAGTCCAGGTAATAACGCGATAAGATCTGTAAATGGCAATAAAAGAGAAAATTGGAAAAATTTCATGGAGAGAATTATTTTTTTGAGAATTTATTGTGCGAGTCAGTCTGTAGCTGTTTTAGAAAGCGGAATTCTCTTTAGTATTTGTAGAAATTCTAAAGAGATGGATCCCGTATTAAATAGTCTATCTTTAAAATGGGATTTTTTTTAATACGTCATTATTTTCCCTCTGAAACCGTGTTCGGTATCAAAATATTATTGAACGATCGAGCGTAATCAGCTCGATTAGCATAAAATTTATAGTCGAGGTAATAACGCGATAAGATCAGTAAATGGCAATAAAAGAGAAAATTGGAAAAATTTCACGGAGAGAATTATTTTTTTGAGAATTTATTGTGCGAGTCAGTCTGTAGCTGTTTTAGAAAGCGGAATTCTCTTTAGTATTTGTAGAAATTCTAAAGAGATGGATCCCGTATTAAATAGTCTATCTTTAAAATGGGATTTTTTTTTAATACGTCATTATTTTCCCTCTGAAACCGTGTTCGGTATCAAAATATTATCGAACGATCGAGCGTAATCAGCTCGATTAGCATAAAATTTATAGTCGAGGTAATAACGCGATAAGATCTGTAAATGGCAATAAAAGAGAAAATTGGAAAAATTTCATGGAGAGAATTATTTCTTTGAGAATTTATAGTGCGAGTCAGTCTGTAGCTGTTTTAGGAAACGGAATTCTCTTTAGTATTTGTAGAAATTCTATTCTTGAGACTAGTTAATACTATGGAATGAGTAAAACTATACTTAGTTCTATTAAAATATTGCAATGTTAGCAATGTTACCACTATTTGAGGTAGTATTACAACTCATCATGTAATTTTAAAGTAAGATAGTGTTATTTTATAGTAAGATTATATGATTTTAAAGTACGATTACATAATTTTGAAGGAAGATTATAGTTACGATAGTATAAACAGAAATAAACTGTTTGAAGCGATGTATGATTTTGGAATCCCACCTAAGCTTACCAATCTTGTTAAAAACACATTACAAAGTGTAAGATGTAGAATTAAGCTCATGTCTGAGGTATCTGAGGTTTTCTGTACCGAGAGAGAGGTCTTAGGCTTGGAGAATCTCTGTCTCGCATTTTATTTAATATAGCCCTTGAAATAGTTATACGCGATTCAGGTATCAACACTAGAGGCACAATCCTGCAGAAATCTATTAAGGTACTTGCATATGCAAATGATATTGATATTGTTGGGCGACGAAAATAGGATGTGGTTGAGGCATTTATTGCCCTTGAGAGCGCTGCTAGGGATATGGGCTTAGCAGTAAAGGAGGAAAAAACTACGTTTTTGGTGTTGAGTCCTAGAATACATGATGTACACTCGCTTAATATTTGAAACTATAATTTTGAGGGAGTCACCCAGTTTAAATACTTGGGCACATTTATTACTAGTAGAAATGAGATAAAGACTGAAATTAGAAACCGAATTTTGAGGGCAAATAGGTGCTATTTTGGTTTAAAAAGCCAAATAAAATCTAAACTCCTCTGCTTCAATACAAAAATAAACCTATACAAAACCCTTATACGACCGATCACTTTATATGGCAGTGAGACATGGGCAATTAAAAAAACAAGAATATAGGCTACTCATTTTTGAAAGAAAAATCCTTCGGTCAATATTTGGAGCAGTAAAGGGAAATAATACATGGAGAGGTTTATATAACCATCAATTATATACTAAATACAGACAACCTAACATCTTGAGAGTTATTAAATCCAACAGAATTAGATGGCTGGGACATATTTTCAGAAAAACAGATTTGGACCCAGTTAAAAAATTAACTTTTTCAAAGATTGAGGGTACAAGAAGAAGAGGTAGACCCGCAACAAGGTGGTTGGATTGTGTGGAGAAAGATTTGGAGATCTTGGGTATTAATATATGGAGAAACTTTGCAAAAAGTTGGGCCGTTTGGAGGAAGCAGACAGAGAAAGCCTTGGACTGTACCAGGCTGTAGCACTACTGAAGAAGAAGAAGATTATAGTACTGCAAAGATATTAAATAGACTAAAATGATTTAATTTATGTAAAAAATTCTTGATGTAGTTATAAGTGATCACGCTATCATTTGTATAAAGATTACGCTCACCAAAAAATTAGCAATTAATAAAATACACAATCATCACTAATAACTAAATAAAAAAACTACTTAGACACTAGGACAACATCAACCGTAAATTAAGAGAGAGCACAAATGAAGAATGTGTGAAAATTTTATACAATATGGAGCATGGGAAAAGCAAGAAGAGAACGAGAAACTGAATTGGAAACTTAACCACTGAAATGAGTTTCTTTTAACTTTTGAGGGAAATAAGTACGAAACAAACTTAATAAAAGTAGAGTATAAAAAAAAAGCTATGTCTGTAGATACAACCACACGCACAGAAAAAAAAACATGTTGAAATTTTACAATAACAGCAAAGGAAACGGTTGGTATTGTAAAATGTCGATTAAAAGCTAGTCATTTAATTACCCTTAATTTCAAGAATCTACTTGATATCTTTTCTCGTATAAGTTTATAAGGTCAGTAAAATGTGCAGTTTATATCAAGTAACTAGTAAATAAAGACAACAAAAGTTTCCAGCCTCTTCTATGAATATGAGGAAATTATTGAAGAAATTCCAATTATTTTTGTTTTCCTGGTAGCTTAAATCAAGGTGATGACTGAGGCAAATTCAGGCTGCATTCCCTTTACACAAATTGTTTAGCATTACTGATAGCTGACAATATCCATGGTATGCTCATTTTGTTAATTCGAGTTTTTAAGCATTAAAAACTTGAATTATTGGTAATTTTTTATTAGGGGAATTATCCATATCATTGTGTAATTCCATCACTAATACGTATCAAAGCAATAAATTGGATGTATCTACACACTTAAAAAACAAATATCACTTAATAAAATAAATCAATCGCTTGATAAATAAATATCACTTAACAAAAAACTATCACTTAAAAAAATAATACTCTATACAGATACTAAAATTTAGTATAAGTTAATTGCATATTAAAATTCATTTTTTAAAATAAATCTATTAGGAGAAATATATTTCAATAAAATAGAAAATTTTTGATACTAAAAATAATTATAGCGATAACTACAATAGGCTATACCTTTATAAGATGGGTTATAAGATGCATTTGAGTGATTTTATGCACAGAAACATTTAAAATATTTTACAAAGCTGTGTTCTGCTATATTACCTTTCTCTTCCCGTAGTTAACTTTAACTGCGGGTGTTAAGAACTTTTACAAAGAATGAAGAAACAACAAAGAGAAGCCGGTTAGAGTCAACACGTTAATTTAAAGAATATAAAAATAACTCTTGAAACGTAATTAAGAATTTGTTGCAACAATTTTGTAAATTCATAAAGAAATTGAATACAACAATTTATTTTAAAAATTAATGTTGTCTAAATATATTTGCTTTACTTTTGTGTACATTTTACGAAAAGTAGCTCTCAACTGAAATGAAGCTTGCGTTGTAGCGTTATCTTAGTTTCAGAAACACAATTTATGGTATGCTGAGCAAACGTGGTATTTTTCGGCAATGTAAACATACACGTTAGAATATGAAAAATGTGTGCCCATAGTTTTATGGGAATCCGTAAATAATTCTTGTAATAAAAGGCCTTTATTTTATAAGCTTAAAGCACACTATATAAATTTTTGAATGAATTGCACAAACTGTCGCAACTTTAAAAATGAAGCATATTCCCTTATATATAATACCTTTTGCATGATGTACCGTTAACGAGCATTTCAGAAAAATCTCGTGCATTTTGTGGAAGAGAACTTTTCATAATTTTACGTCTTAAAGCAAGGTATTCTTTCACGATATCTGCTGAAGTTTATTTTCAAAAGTTTTGATTTAGTACGAAAACTGTTAAAAGATTTAAAGCATAAATTAAATAAACTTTTATATAACAAAGCGTTCACCTCTGTTTTAACATCATTAAAGTTTTAGGAGACTAAAGTAACAGTAATTAGACATTATCTTTCATTCTCTCCCCATTTAATAGACATAAAAATAATTTCACACACAGTATAGTATAAAATGGTACAAATTTCCTTTTAAAGATTTTATCAATTATTCATATTGTATGAAAACTATTATTCTTTACGGTATTATAATATATTTGAAAAAATTTGAATTTCATGCTATGATCATTTTACAGAAAAAAATCCAACAAATTTTTACCAAATATACGAGACTGGTCCATACAGATCTATTACATTTAAACTTAATATTACCTCCAAATTACAGGTCAAAATATTTTAATGTCTAAAGAGTAATTATGTATATCAGGATTTTGCTACCAAAGTGAAGAAAGATAATTTTTTTACTAGATGAATTTCTCTAAACTATTCCGAATGAATTTAATTCGCTTTTCTTGTGAAACCCTCACGTTTTTATAAAAAAATCAGCAATGTTCTCTCTTTAATTACTTATCCGGTAGGTGTCTAGAAAAATAGATTTGGACTCACTTGGTAAGTAATATTTAACTATTAGTTATAAGTTGTTGAATTTTTAGCTGTGAAATTACAGACTGAATATCCCAAACGTAAATTTCCTATACCATTCTTTTGTTCTTTATCGAGGATGGCCGACCAGATAGGACACTGCCGTTTGGTTTTTGAGTCTACGAGTTCAATTCCCACTTATGCTACTAATGTTCTTAGTCTGATGTTCTTAGTCGGCTGTAAGCAGTAGATCCTAGTTTAATAAATCTTGAGCTGCAAAAAGTAACTCCACAGCTTTAAACCAAGTCAAACGTCTGTTTTATAAAAGTGCCAAATTACAACGGGAATGCTTATTCGAGCTAAAAACTATATTTAAATGTTGCCGATTCAGTATCAGTGAAAATTTCTAAAATCTATTTAAAACGCAGAGTATGGAGTAGTTAAAAGACCATTTCTCCAATACAGATTTAACAATATGTCAGTGTTTATATAGATATATATAGAAATTTTTTATATTAATATATATATATATATATATATATATATGTATATATATATTATATATATATGTATATATATGTATATATATGTATATATATATATATATATATATATATATATATATATATATATATATATATATATATATATATATATATATATATATATATATATATATATATATATATATATATATATATATATATATATATATATATATATATATATATATATATATATATATATATATATATATATATATATATACAATTCCTAAGTAGAATCTAGCAACTGATTTCCTATTGAATTTCTCTATCGTTGTACTAAATCGTATTGTAGAACTAATTGGCAGCCTTGGTGATTGTATATCTTTTACCAAATTTCTTTCTTTCTCAATTTATTGGTACCTCCTTTACCACACTCTCCATTTCTTTATCAAGAAACACCACATACTTTGTGACCCTTAAGCTAGTATTAAAAAATAAGGAAAAGATTTGGGCCCTTTTTCCCTGAAAAGATTCACCCTCACAGGTCTAAAACAATGCTACACATCAAAATATTAAAGTGGAATATTTTCGAAAATTATACCATGTTCTCTGCATTTCAACAACGCCAAAATAGGAAAGAGCAATCCAACCATTTAAGTACAAAATCTCCCCGTTATATTACTGGCGTTTTGTTTTTACGCGTTACAGGCGGTTAATCACGTAAAGGTAAAACGGAAAGGACTAACTTCGTGCACGGCATTCTGAATAGAATTCCGACAAAACTGATAATCCCATAATCTGCTGTTGAGGCTTGTCAGTTTTTGGTAATAAAAGATGATGACTTGGAAAAAGTATATTTATTTATTTATTGTTTTCTAATGTTTACGCTAATCAAGGAAAGTTTAGTAAAATTAGATAACAACATTACATATGTTATTTAACCATTAGTATTTTTAACCTAGGAGGAAAGTTGAGGCTTTACTACGCGAATTGCTATTCTTATCGTATTTTATTATCATGACATTCTGAAATATTCTATAAAAAACTAGATTATAATAATAATTTATGTGGAAAATTACTTTATCCTGATAACATTTTTAAACTAATAAAATTATTTATAAAAAGATATTTGGTAAATTTTGCATTATAGCTTTATCACTTCATTCAAAATGCAATTACAAATAATCTTGCTCATGAGCTCTATAAAAAAACTTTAATACTAGATTTGTTATAAATTCACTAGTGGCATCTTAAGGGTTGCTTTCGAGCTGTTACCTTTTAGCAACATTGGGACCGTACATTGTTAATGATAATGATGACATTACACATTTGCGTTGTATTTTTCGTCATCTCAAACAGATTCCATAGCTAGGTTTACCATTACAAATTAAGTAAAAAGGTAAGGTAAATATTTAGTTTCTTTTAAGAGGTCATAAGACTGTTATATAGACAAAAATTGGAATTTTCAGAAAAATATATTTGAAAAGGAATTTAGTTCTGAACATTTTAAAAGAATCCATTTTAAAAAATTTCAATTTTGAGAGGAGAAAATTGCAGTATTGTATAAAAAGGTGTCAGCTGTTTAATGTTAACAAATTTAAATTTAAAAAACTCTAACTTCATTTTTATCAAATTGTGTTTTTTTCATGTAACTCGAATGTTATCTCAAAAAGTTTTTAATATTGTTTCATTAAATTTTTACAGCTTGTAAATATTATAATTTTCATACAATTGAACCTAGATTTTCTTGTTTATTTTCCAAAATTTATTTTTCGCAATGAATAATTTTTAATTTTTAAAGAAAAAATTCACTTTTTAAAAATATATATGTATCTTAAATATATACAAATTTAGGTTTTCAGTTATTTTAAAATAATGTAATATGTTAGAAAACAATAAGTTTGTCTTAAACTTAATTATACTTTTAGTAATCCTACGCCTTGATATTATTTTAGTTAACACAAGGTGTTTTCTAAATCCAGTAGTTTTCCAGGTATGAAAAGTCAACAATGATATTTTTTCAACATTTTTTCGAATTTTAAGAGTCGTAGCACCCCTTAAGAGAGCAAGCACATACTCTTAAAGCTTTACAGAAAAATGCCATGAATTAAGTAATTATTCAATGAGACCCAGTCAACATGATATTAAATTAATTTCGAATTTCTTTATGTATTCTACAACTTCTCTTATCAAACATCCTACTTAATTTGCATAGAAGATAACTATATTATTTAAAAAAACTTTAAATGACACTTAAATTAAAAAACACCCATATGTATTGCTTTCTTGTATGATTTAAACAATTCTTCAGCACAAAACTTTTGATATATTAAGCATAATTATTAAAATGTTATAAAAACATAATGAATCATAATGTCAGATAGTACTGTAATGCTTCTATTATTTTACTGTAATTGATTAATATGTTGCATTAATTTTATTTTTTGTTAATTAGAAAGGGCATATCTTTTGTAATTAATCTTAAGTTTCCTAGATAATAATCATAACTTCCTGTCCATTGGTTTTTTTTATTATCTTGGAATTCATGTTTAATATAGTATAATAATTTTCCGTGCATGAAATTGAGTCTTAAACATTCCCGAAAGCTATATATATATACATATATACATATATGTGTATATATATATATATATATATATATATATATATATATATATATATATATATATATATATATATATATATATATACATATATATATATATATTACAAAAATATATTGTAATTATTTTATATATTGATATATTATATATTTAAATTCAAATTTAGATGGTGTTCAGAAAACATTTTGGTATTAATTAAAGATCATGTGAACTATGTGTCATTCAAAAACTCCTTCATTTACAGCACATTTCTTTAAAAATTATGCGGTATGAGTCTCCATATATTAAAATAGAATAGAAGTTGATTGTTATAAAATTGACATGAAGACCATTTTTTAAGTACTATAAAACGACTCAAATTTTCATGTACTACCTAATTACATTACTACAGATGTAATCAGCAGTGTGAAACAGTGAAAATCTGAAAATATCTAATTGATAATCAGTGAGTCGTAATTTTAGATCTTTATTGGAACTGCTCTCGGTAAATAGATGAATAGCTAAAGCTAGCTGTTTGTACATAGCTAGATCTGATGTTGACTTGCGGTAGCGGAGTTCATGCGTTCAAAATCTATTTTTAGGACTAATGCATATAGCTGTTTGAAATACGTTTTAAAAGTTATATTCTGTTTGAATTGACCTTCAGTTAAGCCACTTAGGTTAGGCTCTCACAAATGCCAGCCTTGAAAATAAAAACATATTTTGTATTTCCGTCAAACTGATCGAACTTGCAGTGTCTTTGATTACAACCTTAAGATAAATACTTTACAGTTATCGAAGATCAGTACATCATTTGACTTTTGCGATGAACTAAAGTACAAAGTTTCACTGAATGGCAGTCGTCTCCTGGAAAAACTCTAAAGTTCTTTGTTGAAAATTTGTAACATTAAGACAATGATAAAATTATGAAATTGCATATATCCTGCTTAAAAATTAATATCATTTCATGAATTCGTATAGTTTTCTTTCTTTTCTTATTTTTAAATGAACTTCTCATATTTTTCTTTCTGTACTACTGTTCTAGTAGTTGTGTGTCTGCGTGAGCGCACAGTTCTATTACTTTTCCATTTTTTCCATGTTTTTCTCTCTTGAGCAGCTGCTGTTCGCTTTCTGTTCTAGAAATGATGTTTTCTAAAGTTTTTCTTTCTCTTGTGTTGTGCAGCCCTAACATCTTCTGACTGTGTACTCTCTTTCTGCTTTACTCTTTACCCTTCTTTCTATATATTATAGTGGCGGGATCGAAATAAGCGATTATGGTTTTTGCCAATCCTACTCACAGTGTCAGTCCAGATTGCTATGAAGAGAGATGCGTGAGAGTAGGACATACTTTTGTTATAAGTTATCTCCTTATTGCTATATGTTATCTCCTTATTGCTAGATTTCTTTTCTATTATCTTTTGTGACACTGTGTGAGATATGTATATACACTGGCCCTCTATATTTTTATGCATATCTTAGTATTAATTACTTTTTTGTCTATATTTTTTTGTTTCTGCTTCTTCGTGTATTGGTATTGGTACGGAATGAAACAGAATTGCAGGACGTGAGTTAACGTTAACAAAAACCAGGAATATGACTTAAAATTGCATGAATTTAAGCCAGCGATCGTGACACGAACTCATGCAATATTTTGAAAAAAAAAAAGCATGATATGAATTTAAGTAAAGAGAATATAATTCAACTATTATTTGGATCTCGTGAAAGCCATGGTATCCTTCAAAAATGTTTCATCTTTGAAATTGAATCCCTTATAACGAATCTGCAGTCAAGATCAGTTTTATAAATGGCGAACGAAAAGAGACATCCCTGGTGAAATCAAATAAATGTGGACATTTAGAAAAGAAACTTTATTTTAATTAAAAATGTGTGCCTTGTTGAAGGAAAATTTCTATTCATTCTAAAAAAGATGAAGTATTCTTTAGAAACAATTTATCTTAGTCGATAACTAAATATCAATGATATTAATCATAGAAGAAATGGAAAACCAACGAAATTATTGCATTGAAAGCTGTTATTACACGTTATGCCTATGGTTGTAAGTTAGAGATATTTTATACCAATAACTAGAACACTGAAGATCGGATGTAGTGTCATAATAGAGTGAAGCACTTCCCATGGTAGTCCATCAGCATCTGATTTCAGAAATACATCCCTGGATAATTTGTCATTAAATCATGAAACATCGAGCCTGCAGCAGTCAGAAATTGCTGGAGCAGTTTCTTAGCATGCCCATGTTCACTTATATAATGGTGTGAACTTGAATATAGAAAATGTCATGTTTGCCCGTGTTTACAATAGAGCGATTTCACACAACGTCACGGACTACTTTAATGCTCTTCCCAATCCTTTTCATGTTGACTATAGCCAATAAGCATCCTATATGATGCCCTTAAGTTTGAAATAAAAGCGAGAATCTCCATGAGTTGAGATGTGTCCTGCTATCTGAAATTGCCTTATTGCATTATCTGTAGTTTTAAAACTAGTTATTTCTATTCGGTAGGTTTCCTAAAATTACTAAGTTTTACTTTGATACATAAGGTTTATTTATCTACAGCTTGAAGCCAATTTTGAACCACTACAGGCACCCTATCAAGCAGTGGTATACGATATCATGGACTTCGGACCAAACGATGACCAAATACATAGAGTGTTACCTTTTGGTTCTTGTCTAATTAATCTCCGTGTTTCCAAAAATGATATTAGTCTTCCGAGACCCATGGAAACTAGAAATATAGTTAAAGGTGACACAAAATAACTCTCCTGTACCCTAATCCTCTTATTTAACAAAACAATCGTAACCTCCTAAAACAATGGATTATATGCAGTTAAGTATGACAGAATATAATTCTTATGTAATCGAGCTTTACTGATGATTAGAAGCAGCTATAAAAATTAATAAACGAATAATATTTTAAAATATACCTACAATTCAATTTTAAGTTCGATTTTAATGTATATTCATTTTTTATTTGATTAGTTTGATTCTTTAAGATTAAAATTTATATCAAAAATAAACTAAAAATTACGATGAAATCTGTAAGGTTTTATTTTCCGGCGTAAAAATATCTAAATAAATACAAAATAATTACCTCAATTTCACGTTAAAATATTGAAAACGTTATATTCATCCTGTCATTCAGGCTGAAAGTTTAGAAAAATACTTGTGTTTTCTGAAGTCGTTACAATTAAATTTCTTTTAAACTAAAAGCTTATCTTATATCGCCCATATTCATTAATCACTCGATGTTTTTTTTACCCAAATTTGGGGAATTTAAGATAATTAAGGAAATAAGGAAAGGGAAAAGAAGACAAGTAAGAGAGATTAATATGAAGCCATAAATTATAAAGAAGTTTCTCGGGTGATTAAAACTGAAAAACAAAAATTCAGCATGTCTTCTCTTAAAATGCTATCTATCTCTATCGAAAATAGCCTCATAATCTTGCTCATGTCATCTCACAAGGTTTGGAACATTTTTTTAAGGCTATTATTAAGCTTTTTTTATAGTTGCTCTCTGTGTTTAGCCTCAATTATCAATCAGCTTTTTATTTTTAACTTTTAACATTTACTTTATCACAATGGCAAATTAAGAATAAAATTCCTCTTGACATTAGAGCTGTTTTAATGAAAATAAAGCGATGTTTTTCGTAACAGCAGTAAAACAATTAATCTGATTACTCCCCTAAATGTCTTCTTTTGGTAATTTCATTAAAAACGTTCTGGATAATAACGCTTTGGTTTAGACCTTTTTGTTATATTTTGTCTTCGTTGTGACGAACGTAAAATATATTTCTTTGTAAAATTTTATTCACTTTTTGGAGAACTTTGATTTGTATCTCAAGAAGCCTTAATTTTCAACACAGAAGCTTATTTTGCTTGATAACTCTCTCGCTCACTTTTTACCACATTTATTCATTCATGTATAGCACAAATTCTAATACGAAAAACAATATAGAAAATTGTACTTCGCGTGTAACACGCAACTAAAATTTGACATAGAAGTTACTTTTTGGAACATATACCAATTGATATGCGGATAACGACTATATCGAATTAAGCTCTAACGCTCTTTTAAATTCATTATTCCGAAAAAAAGACACCATCCTTCAAGCTTGTTATAAATTCCACACACACACACACACACACACACACACACATATATATATATTTATGTGTGTGTGTGTTTCTATATATATGTATGTATAATATATGTATATAAGTATAGATGCACATGTGTGTGTATGTATAGAGAAACCCATCTGATTCATACTGAAAACTATTGAGATAGCTTGCGGTGCTAAAGGGTGACTTCTTATTCATTATCTAAAATAGAGATTAATTAACGTACAATAATTACAGGTACAACAAATTTTCAAATTATTATTCTAATGAAGTCTTCTACATACACACATATCATATTAATAACTATGTCGTCATTACGCTCACCATCATTAGGAAAATTTTCTTACGAAAGTTTTTTAGGTAATGAGTGTCAAGTGACTTGAAATGGCTTCAAATAAGGTCGCCAAGTTGCTAAATTTGGCAACAAAATTAATTCACATGCAAACTTAACATACTTGTTACTTTTAAGATTGTAGACCAATTGTTGCGCAGACTCAAAGAATCATTCTTCAATGCCTTTGCAGTGTTATTTTCAGGATGACCCCATTCTTAAGTTCTTCACGTTTGTTATCGGATGCACTAGGTAATTGCTGGATACCGGTTACCATGAAATGACCATGGGGACTGAGACTCAACACTTAGTACACCTCCCCACTTTAAAGAATTGGCTCTGAGGATGTCTGAGCTGGCTCAATCGTACTGCATTTTTGCATATAGACTTTATGGTAACTTCAGATTTGAAAGTCACTCCATGAAGATTTGTGGATTCGAAGAGCAGAGTAGCATAGAAGATCGCCATTAGTTTAGCCTAGAGCACAGAGTTCTCTATGGGTTCCATATTCTCTCTGGATCTGTAGAAGATTTCTAATTGATAGATAAATAGGTAGTCAAATTCACCATTGTTGTTTTATTTGAAGCCATCTACATATATCATAATTGACGGTATTGCGTCATCATCACAGGTTCATTGCATGGTAAGAACATTTCACGTGGAGTTGACATCTTGGAACTTTCCTTCTCTATCATAAGGTGAATTCCCAATTGTGTTGCATGAACTTTAACTACAAATAGAGAGCCTCGCATTAAATATGAATTTTCTGTGTACTAGCAAGCACTTTAAGACCGCAAGCCGAGAAGGTGTGATATCACTTACCGATAGACGACGTAGCGATAGATACTGCCACTTCACGAGTCTGATAGCAATAGTGGATCATTGGTTGCGATGAGCTCCAGGTTGGATGCCAGTCGGTGAATTGCTTTGAGTGCCTTATTCATGATTGTGGCATTAATTAGTCAGATGTCAGCCACATAAGTTTTTTGCCCCTCAGTGATAACTTTATCGATATTATGGCTTGGATAGTGAAGTTTCTGGTAGAGTTTTAATATGAGCCAAGATTTGATTCTCGAACTGGAACTTTGGATAACACCCATGTTGCATATTTACATACATTTCACAGCGGAAACTTTATACTTGAGATAAGTGAGTTAATACTGTCTTGTTTAAATCAAATTTATACGCTAGCATCATTATTTTTTCAGGGGTTTAAATTGTGTCAATTGGTTTTAGAGGATTTTGAGCTATTTTTTATTGCATTCCATTTCATATTTTATCATAACATTTATTATTATACGAGTATCCAACCTGAAAATTTGACTATTCCTTACCTTCTTTTACCAGTTAAATAGAAAAAAATAAGAACAGAAAATATTTCTAGCAGCCTTCCCTTATCCAAATTTATCCCACTTCTTCCCGTTGTCCCTGCTTATTAAAGCAATGATTTTAGTCCTTTTATTCTTTTGGATTACACTAAAACTTGGAAATATTAGATTAGTTTAACACCAAATTAATTTTACTGCTGTTTAAACCCTGTCTCTTATTTACACACAACACGTTTTATACACTACGAACCACTTTCTTATGTTAACCTATTTGTATTTTCTCTTAAACTTCATTTTCATATTAAAGCTAGTTTAACGAGCATCGAACAGGAAATTTCTGAATTTATGTTACCTTTATCTGCATAGAATTTAGAAAGAAAGCAAATTCTAGTAGCATTACCTCTAAGTTTATCTAGCTCCTTCCATTCTCCACACAGAATAAGGCGACGTTTTTATTCTTTTTGATTACATCACAAACAACAAACTCATAAGTTTACGTTAACGTCAAATTAATTTTCTATTTGCTTAAACTGCGTTGGCATTCGATTAGTTTTACACACCTGCGAACAACTTCCTTTTGCATCCCTATTTCCATTTCATCGAAACCTTCATTTTCATTTTAACCCAAGTCTAATAATCAACTTGGAATTTTGAACTTCTGTTGCCTGTCTTAGCGTGGCATTTAAATGAAAACAGAAAAAAAAATCTCCAGTAGCATTCCCTTTCCCAAATTTATCCCGTTCATTCCATTCTCCCCGCCGAATAACGCGACGTTTTTATTCCTTTTAACGCGCCGATTAATCTTCGTTTCTACTTTTACGGGAGGAATTAAAAATCCATCAATTTCGTCTCGAAATCACATTACGGCCAGGCGAAGCACGCGTGATTGCTTTGGATAGCAGCGGAAGGCGCACAGCTCAGTCACTTATGAATATTTCACGGCGTTGCTTTTAAACAACGCGTCAAAAGTGTCATTCCATCCCAAATCTGCTTTTTTTTCTTCTTATTTTACTTCTTCTATCTCTCCCTTAGAATACGACGTTAGAGAAAACTTTCGCCGAAGTGTAATGACATTATAAAAATTCCATCTTTGCGTTCCCTCCCCGCTTGCTAAAAGTTTACCATCTTGTATTTTAAATAGAATACTAGGAGGGTGGAAGATTTTTACTGAATTTCCTTCCTCCATCCTAAATTCGATTACCTATCCATGTTCTTAAATTTTTTTTAACATAAATATATTTTTCTTTTTAAAATATCTCTTTATACGAAACATTTATTATTCTTACTTAGAAATATGTTGGTGGGATTTAAAAAAATTCCCTCTGCCAGAAATTGAATTTTGTAAAAAGAGTGTAAAAACTACACTGGAGTAGATAAATTTATTTTAAAAGAGTAAAGCCAGCATAAAAAGATGGGGAAAAAAGGTAAAAATAAGTGTGCACTGGAGTGTAAAACTGAAGCGTTATTTGTAAATTGGGAAAAGATGTAAGTTTTGGTAAAATTGATAAAATGATTTATGAAAAATCACCAGAACACATGATCCAAAATATTTTAGCAAATAAGAGAATCACTGTAAAACATGCGTGGCTGCCAAAAGTGACCACATGGATTATTAAACTCTAAAATCATGTTTCAATTTTATCCTTAAATTTTAGTGCATATGTATCCTTAAATTGTAATGCATATTTTTCTGTCTAACTTTGTTTCAGGATAATAAAAATTAATATTATCATTCTTTTGCATTGATTTTGTCTATTATAATCGTGTTACGCTTTCATATGATGCTTCAATACATTTTTATTCAGATTTCAATAAATATCCACATCATTCTCCCTCTCTCTCTCTCTCTCTCTCTATATATATATATATATATATATATATATATATATATATATATATATATATATATATATATATATACATACATACATACATACATATACATATATACATATACGTATATATATATATATATATATATATATATATATATATATATATATATATATATGTGTGTGTGTGTGTGTGTGTGTGTATGTAATATATCAAAATTATTTAACTTTAATACCTCTTAAAAACTCTCCTCTCTCCGATTCTAATTCCTTAAAATCTTTTTCCCAGCCTCTAAATGTCTTAATCGAAGGAGTATCCTCGACTTAAAATTCTTTTGATACAATTCCCAAAGATTTCTATTCTATAGATATAAATTTTCTGTCTATTTAACACGTTTTCTAACTGTCGCCGGCAAATGGCTCCAGGTGTTTCTGATCTTAACACTTAAATTCGATGAGTAAGTTTCTTGTTCCTTGGGAATATTCTGTCTTCGCTCTTGGGTGCACCTCTGTTGAGCAGAGTGATTTTTTTCTCTTTCCTTTGTCTGTCATTGACGAGAAAAGATGTCGTTTTAGCAGCTCTAAAATAAAGTTTTAATTAAACTTGTGCCGTACTCTTCGATATGACCAGACTGCATCATTCCTTATTACTGCTAGCTTATTAGGCATCTCCTTTCCCAGTAGCCCGGGCAAGTAAAAAAATAGGGGCTACAATGTCCAGCAGTTAATTATTGGATTACACACACACACATATATATATATATATATATATGTATATATATGTATATATATATATATATATATATATATATATATATATATATATATATATATATATATATATATATATATATATATAATGTGTGTTTGTGCACGCGCGCGTGTATATGTAAATATATATTGATTTCTTGTCTGTCCGGCCGAGGTCACACAGAGAATTTATCAACGACAACGATTATAATTCTCCAGAAAAGAAGAAAGTTATGACTAAAACAATTAAAGACTTGTATTTAACAACTAAAGATAAGAGAAACACTTAAAGATAACAGAACCGTGCCTAAATCCCGTAAGCAATAAATCAATTGACTGAAGTTCCCAAGCTTTTGATTTCCCCATGGAAAATATTGTTGAATTGGTAGGGTGCTGTTTTCCGGTACCGAAGTTAAATCGGTGTTTAACCTTCTCTAAAGAGAACTCACGTTTTAGTTTATTTTAATTACGGTTTTTTTTATTCTAATACCCAACAAACTATACAATAGAACAAACTTCTTCAAAATAGTTTTTTTTATTTAATCAAAAATCTATATTTGTAGAATAAATGTATGAAGTAAAAAGTAGAGGATTAATAAAATGTTGTAATGTTATTTGAAAATTAATTTTGACCAATCTGTTTGAAATTTAATGTAATCTTTAGACCATATTCAGAAGAGAAAGTTTTTACAATTAAGGTAAAATCTTAATAATTTAATAGTTGTTAATTATTAATATTTTCAATAGAAACATTACATAAAATATGGTCATTTTTATCTATTGGATACTTTCTACATGTTATCCTAAACATTCACTAAAAATATAAGAAAAGAAACTATCAATGGCTAAAATACACATTTTAATATGAAAAATGTTTAACGATTCTTTTAGTTTCGCCGAATTTTTGCGGCTCAAAATTTATTGTTTTTAGCTAAATTTTATTCCGTATTATGAAGGCTAAAATTGTCAACAAATTTCGAAAGTATATAAACCTTGTAAATGCGTCTGGAAAGTTTTGAATATGTATAAAACTGGAACATTTTTATTTTAATAACTGTTTAAGGAATTATTAGTAGTAATTGAATTGTTTGTCAGGGTAATGATTATATTAATCAGAAGCTTATAGATATGTTCTTTGAATATTACTGTTAGGCAATTCACCATTGAGTCAGATGCGGAATTTTCAGTCAAATTTCGCCCAGCTGAAAATTTTTTTCTACAATTCATTTATCATTGCAACGAATCTCTCAAGGTTTTTGCTGAGACTCCGTTTTAGTACTGTCCGAATGTGCTGCCCCAAAAGTAATTGAGGTAAACTGAATACTGGTGGGAAAGTAGAATGCTCAAATCCCTTCTGCTGAAATTCGATTACGTTTCATGTTGATCTTTAAATTTGTCGTTAAAGACTTCAAAGTAAAAAAAGGCGAAGTTAAGTATCTCCCACACCTGTCACCCAGTTGCTGAACTTGGACAAAAAAGGAAAGTAGGCAAAATAAAAAGAAATATCAAAATCTTGGTTTCCTGTAGTTCGCGTGTGTATGCAATTTCTGAATTTTCTTTGTTTAATGCCGGAGTTTGATCGTGTCCGTTAGTTCCAAAATCACGTGAGCCGCGTATCTCGGGGGTTAAGGATTTCCTGCTGTTTAATGCAGGTACGGTTACAGAAGTCCAAGGACAATGGATTCAGTAAGCTGTTACAAATGGGTTTCCTTTCTTTGTAACAGGAAAATAAAAAAGAATGTTATAATTTTACGAATGGTCCCATTTAGATATTTTTCGGAAGGGAGATGAAGCAGGTATTTTTTTATTTGTTTCATTTTGTGTTGCTATGATCATTTGCAACAAAGAAATTCTCAAGATGAAATGTTTGTCAGTTTCTCCCTAACAGAACTTATTTATCATATTTCATTGTTCTTTAACTCTTAATTTGGCTAAGTCTGGCCACTACACTGGGCATGTATATTTATAACTATTATATAACATAATTGTCAGTGTTCGCTACAGCCGACATTAATTATCTCAAAAATTGAAAATGATACATTTTTTTGTTTATTTTACATAGATCCTAATGTCTATACAGACATGGGAAGATAACAGAAATTTAAAAAATATTTGAAAAAACATCTTATCAAATTAAGGGTTAAATAAGTTTGTAATTGACTGAGGATTAAAAACTCTTGTTTCTCCTTTTTGCAGTTTGGAAGCAAACAGAGCATCATTGAAGCATTATGAGAATATACTAATGCTAATATTTTAGCTAATATTATACTCCGAAACTATCTTTCTAGATAAAATGAATTTTCAGTATTAAATGCTATCTTTATGAGATTTGATTTTAATAAACATTCTTACATTGTTTAACTGCATTTTTATTACCTGAACTTTTGCATTTTAAAATGTAAACTCCTATTTTATTTTCACACTGTTCATCCACAAAATCTCACCACAAAAGCATTTACATTCATGTTTTATTTATAAACCACAGATATAATTCACTTTAGATCTTCGTCCTGGTGAATTAATTGAAAATAAATACATAATTTTGTCCTAGCAGTTTTAATATAGCTTATTCAATATCGACCAGTTAGACTTTTAATTCTCGAATTAAAATTCCAGTGTGTTTGAAATTCTTTTAGCTGTTCAAAATTGGCAGAAAGGAATAGATTCGGTGAGGATGGACCCAAGAGTAGCAATAAGCAAATCCAAAATATGTCTCTTTCAAAGCTTCAAAAAAGCACTAATTTACTACTCATTTAATTTTTATATTCAAGTAAATGAAAAGTACTTTCATAGTTTATGTTTGTTTTACTTTTTAGCTCAGCTGCTTTTTAATCTAGCTAAGGCTGTTTTACATCTACTAAGTTTCACCGCCATAAGGTCTCAGTTACCTTGTCTACTGTTTAAAGCTCACACTGGTACGGTCCAAGAGTCATAAATGATTAATCAACAAATCAATCTAATATAACTAGAAAACAATCTGTTTAGTCACTATAATTCTAAGAGCAATAAATTTAGTTTTATGAGAATGATTTTCTAATTTTATACAACTTTTACATTTTAAAATGTAAACTTCTATTTTATTTTCACACTGGTCATCAACAAAATCTCACCACAGAAGCATTTACATTCATGTTTTATTTATAAACCACAGATATAATTCACTTTATATCTACGTCTTGGTGAATTAACTGAAATTAAATGCATGATTTTGTTCTAGCAGTTTTAATATAGCTAATTCATTATCGAACAGTTAGACCTTTAATTCTTGAATTAAAATTCCAGTGTGTTTGCAAATTCTTTTAGCTGTTCTAAATTGGCAGAAATGAATAGATTCGGTGAGGATGGGCCCAAGATTAGCCGTAAGCAAATCCAAAATATGTCACTTCACTTCCAAATCTTCAAAAAAGCACTAATTTACTGCTCATTAAATTTTTACATCCAAATAAAGGAAAAGTACTTTCATGGTTTATGTATGTTTTACTTTTTAGCTCAGCTACTTTTTAATTGGCTAAGGCTGTTTTACATCTGTTAAATTTTGTTGCTATAAGGTCTCAGTTACCTTGTCTACTGTTTAAAGGTCACACTGATAAGGTCCAAGATTCATAAATGATTAATCAACAAGTCAATATAATATAACTAGAAGACAATATGTTTAGTCACCATAATTCTAAGATCAATGAATTTAGTTTCATAAGAATGATTTTCTAATTTTTTACAATTTCTTTTTTAGTTCGAGAAACAGTTTATTTACTTTATTACGCCTTTTTGACTTAATTTTTCTTTCAACTCCTATTAACTGTACGAGGCAAGCAGGAAAAAAGTTATTTCTAATTTTTTTCTTCCTGAAATAATTTTTCTACATTTATTAAATTAAAAAAAATCCCTTAAAATGAGCCTTCGAATTCCGAATGATAATTTTTATTCCGTTACAGAATTGGTTTTATTTCATGGTATCTTAAAACTCACTTTAGGTCAATTTCGTATCACAAGGAAAGCTCCTAATCTTTTCTTCCGGATGAATTTTATAGGTTTTTTTTATTTCTTTTAGAGAACTCACAATAAAG
>CM063504.1:70898661-70903661 GCA_032207245.1 Pardosa pseudoannulata
TATATATATATATATATATATATATATATATATATATATATATATATATATATATATATATATATATATATATATATATATATATATATATAAATAATAGCCCAAATGGCACCTCACCTGAGTAAGAAACCTCGATTTCTATGAAACTAAATAATTCCATTAAAGTTGTCTATATATGTTCTGACTATATATACTTTTCAATATTGTAGTATTTTATTAATTTTTAACAATTATTATAATAATTTAATTTCTAAAAATGAATGCATGCTATTACGCATAAATACAGTGTACTTTTTGAATAACAACATGGATTTATATTAATCGGGATAAGTTTAACCAAGCCCATGGTTTTATGTGGATTAAAACCTCAGTGATTCTACAGTTAAAGGAAAAACCCACAAACTGATAAAATTTTGTATTAACAGACATAAGAAGACAATGTAATCAGAATTTCCTGAACTCATATGGCAACGATTACAGGATGAAAATGGGCTTTGTTGTCTGTTCTTTTACATGATGGAACTACATTTCATGTGTTGGAAAAAGTCAGCTGTTGTAACAGTCGAAATTTGGGGGTAGAGAAAACTCTCGAGTTCAAGACACATAAATGTGACAGCTAAAAATTTAATGTAAGGTATGGTGTAAAAATTGAGACTTTATTAACTAAACCCTTTTTCCCTGGAAGATATAATAATAATCCATAACCTACCTGACCATGCAGGAAATATTTTGAGAGACTCAGTTAAAGAGCCTGAGAATCTTGAATAATGCCCAATTGGAAAAAGACGGTATTGTGCCAATCATTACACGACAAGTGTGATAGCTTCTCAATAACGAATTTGGTGAAAGATGAATTAACCGTATAGGGCTCACATCTTGATCTCCAAGATTCACGGACGTTACGTATTGAGACTACTGTTTATGGGGCTATGTCAAAACAATTTATGCTGAAAAACCAAGAGATATTAAATGCTGAAAATGTACAATCTGTCTTTAAATAAAAAGCATTTCTGGAGAATACCTTTAAAGGATTTATTTTCCAAAACCCCCGAAAGAATTTTTAGATGTTTCCGGTGAACAGCTAGAAGTAAATCGATAAAGAAAAATGAAATTGCAGTAACAGTCATGTGCACTTTTCTGCAATAAAATATACGTACAATTAAAAATGATATTACCGTTTACTTTTTTCTAGACTTAAAAAAAAACCCTGTATTTACAGCTCATTCTGAATGTCTATGAGTACCCGTAAAGAGCAATATAATTCAAACATACGGGCAAAATCAAGGGAGCTAACTGCTTGGCTACATTTGCAGCTACATTAAAACTGTTGGGGATAAATTCTCTATTTGTTTACAATTAATTTAACAAAAGATTTTAAGGGATTTAGTTATACTATTAAAGAAAATTTAAAGAGATTATGATACTGCATTGCAATTTTGCATTTAAAACTCTTTTTATTCATTAAGGCACCTTTACCTTTTAACATTTTATACTTAATGCCTGTTACACTATATTTAGAGATAATATTAAAATAGGAAAGTTAATAAGAGTAAATAATATATTTTATAAAAAGAGTAAAATATTATTTTTCAAATTAACGTGAGATATTTGTCAAATATAACAAACACTTCTCTTTCCTTCAAAGTATTTAAGGCTGTCGTTATACGAAAGAGTTTTGCTTCGTTATGCAGTTTCTAAAAATATACAAGAAGCTTCTTTTTGAGACAGTGACAAGTGTCAGAAAGAAAATATGTTGCTAGGATGATAAACAATAGAGCCACTACTGCTCTGTTGGTGGTAAGAGGATTCAAAATTGAACAGGTTCAAGGATGAAACTTTACGCTGTTACCAACCGCGCGCAAGAGGAAGTACAGCTGATGATGCGTGATCAGGAAAACCTGGTTCATAAACGGTAGTACAAGAGGATTCAATTGCGACAGCTATCAAAAATGTTTTAGCAACAATGTAGATTCTTATCGTAGAATTCTTTAGCAGCCAGAGAAAAGGTCGGACAGGCTACGACTTGTTGCTTTACAAGTAAGTTAACGTAGATGGCATTGTTAAACAGCTAAACTATTCACATTTATCGCATCACCGAGTAAAGATTTTATACTGTATCTTTTAACAGCTTCTAAGTTTTGAGTTAAAGATTGTAGATCTCTAAAGTGCTTTAAAAAGCAATTTCATAGTGAAAACAAAATTAAGCAAGATATCCTTTAATATACTGTCTAAATAACTCCTTTTAACTAGTAAATAGATAAGATGCTATTTCTAGATTTTACAAGAGTTTGCTCCCCGCTAAAAACGTATTTGTGTAATAACCTTAAAAGTACATAAAACATTCAAGAATATATTTTTTATATTTTTAAAACTTGTGTGCTACACAAAATTAGATATTTAAATCGCTGAGTGAGATTTTTGAAAGAAATCTTGCAAAGTATTATAGAAATCAACATCAGTGTATCAACCTATCAACCTTTTTTATTCATTCAAGTTAAATTGATGAGTTTGATGAGGTAATTGATGAGATAATTGAATTGAGCAGTCTGTACCTATAGCCAATGATGGTTGAGACGAAACATTTGTAGATAGGTAATTCATGGAATGTACTCTTTCCGCAAAAAAAGTTAAAAAGACCTTTACTATATAGGGCAGTGTAGCAAGCAAAAGTTTTTGAAAATACAATAAATAAATAACTTGCAATAAATAAGTTTTGGCAACAATAAAAATGACATTTTAAACATTTATTTTAGCATTTTTAAACATTATGACTGTTAATACATTTTTACATTTTAAAGCATTTTCGGAAAATAAAGAATGACACTTGGGTACCTCAAAGAAGAAAGCAATCTGATCTGCATATGCAAATAAATTGAGTTCTGAGTATAAAGGAGAGGAGATCCAGTGAGTAGCAATCAGTTACTATAGTTATTCCGAAAAAATCCGTTATAGGGGGCAGTACATTGAAATAATTTAAAAGAAACTATAAATTCCGATTCAGATGTTGCTTATTTGTTACAGACTATTTAGTGTTGTAAAGAATATTGTTAAATGTGGGTCTTATATATGATCTAGTATTTTCTTGAATATTTTGATTTTGGGTTCAATGTATGAATTAAGTATTATTTTCTTAAAATATTCGAATAATTAGCAATATCTTAATACTCTTTACCTTAAATAATACTGTGGTACGTTCTGGTATTTTGCATCAGTAGAAGAAAAAAGTAATTACATTTCCCTTCGGTACGAACTTCCTTTCATTCTCCGATTTCCATGGTATTTCTGGAAATTTTCGGGGAAAAGTGAGAATTCAGGATATTCTCCGTATTACAGTTCTGTCTGTAAAAAGGCCCGATCTATAAGGGGCTTTTAATAGTACGGCACTTATGGATATACTCAGGCAGATGGTTCAGATTTTGAGTCCTGGAATGCACAGATCTCTGATTGGAACAAACACTTGAGCATGGGGTGTTGCGAAAATTTAAAGTTAAGGGCAATTTAAACAAAAATTAATAGTGTCTACTTTCTTGTACTGCTTTTCTTGTTCCTGCATAAGCATGGGACAAAGCGTGTGATAAAAATATAGTCTTGATCTTATGTTAAAAGTAATCATGATGTTATCTAACCTTACTTTTTTATTACCATGCAGGATAATTCCTAAAACCATCTAAATAAACCTGGAGGAGTAATTAATAAACTGATCTATTATCTATTTGTACAGCGCACGTATTTACAAAATCGTGCACGTGTTTGGGTAAAAGATTCGAGGTTGAAATACAGAGTGTAAAAATCCACGATTTTGATGTACTCGTAAAAGCAATGTGATAAATTTCAGTGTTTTTTAGCTCATCCAGTATTTTAGTTGTCACAAAGGCAATCAAGCACACACCGGGCCAATATGGCAGTAAGGCCCTCCAGGCTTTTTCCGGCGGAGGTGGGCAGATCGCGAGTACTGGGCCACTCTGCCAAGCAAGGCACTCGGCTAGCGCCCGGAGCGACGCAGGCGCAATCCATGAGCGAACGCAAAAGAAAGGAACTGGTAGAGAGAATTAGAATACAACTGAAGGCTTAGTGGACCTCTTGACACTGTAATTAATGAGAGTGGCGTAAACCACGCGGGCCGAGAAAAAGAGAACAAAGAATTAAAAATTTTGCTGGTTGCACCTAAACACGGCAGACTTATTAGCCAAATAAGAAACAGAGGAAATTTTGAGAGTCAACAATCGCAATCCCGGACCTCTGGACCATCACTGAAGAGTTATTGTGAAGGATTGGACCATTCTAAGTAACCTCCGTGACTCCTTTCTCTTAGATACATCATAGGTGATTACTCGAATATCTCTCTAAGAGGATCCCTAATACAATATTAAGCAATATCTTTGAGTTTCAACTTTTGGTCATATCATTGTTTACAATTTGTTTAAAAAGTAAACATGTCGTAGGGTCATATAGTAAAAAAATAAATAAAAAAATTAATTAAACATCGACTAATTAAAAACTACCAATAGGCATGCAGAAGTTATTCAGTGAACTAGAAATAATTATAAAATGTAGTATGAAACAGTACATAAAAGAAATCATGATACGCATAACATAAAAAGAAAAAGGTAAAATAGACAAAGGCAACAGCAACAAATCATTTATGCAGTGTACATAAACTTACATATGAACTTACATATAAGTATTTACGTGTAAGTATCCTATCAATAAATCATTCCTGTTTGAAATGAAAAAGGACGTTTATTGTCCAGCCAAAATATTTGTTGAAGCTTACATTTCTCTTCTAAAGATAAAGATTTTGTACATTTGTGGATCATATAATTGAAGATTTTAAATTCTTTATATTAGTATTCAAAAAAATATCAGGAAATATGGAAAAAATTAAAAAATATTGTAAAATTAAAAAAAAAAGTTATTATAAACGAATTAAGTTGTGAAATAAGTATTATAACAATTTTTTAAAGTGATCGCGTTAAAATTCTTTATATAAATTGGACATG
>CM063504.1:70906161-70946161 GCA_032207245.1 Pardosa pseudoannulata
TGAATTGCTGCCTGTGGGCGTTTCCAGGTAGTGAGGGGTCAGTCGAGCAACGGTCAGAGAGGAAAGTAACTGGTTCGGGTCCCGGATCTTACTCAAACATTCATGAAAGACCATTATTTAATTTTAAAAAATTATAAAATGTTAATGATATGCATGTTTGTTATTTGTATTTATCTGTGGGTTATTTCATGTTAATCAGTCGTTACGGTCGAGAATTACATATACTATGTACAGTAGACAGTCTTCATGTTAGTTAATGTGGAATCCGTCCCCTCCTCCACACACACACACACACACACACACACACACACACACACATATATATATATATATATATATATAAATATATATATATATATATATATATATATATATATATATTTCCTGTATATATGGACATTTTGCTTTTATGATTAGATTTCTATAGTCCGTAGAAGGGATTACACGGTCTTTTTGTACATATAAATATATATGTATATATATATATATATATATATATATATATATATATAAATATATATATATATATATATATATATATATATATATATATATATATATATATATATATATATATATATATATATATATATATATATATATATATATATATATATATATATATATATATATATATATATATATATATATATATATATATATATATATATATATATATATATATATATATATGTCAAGTCGTGGTGGTGCAGAGTTAAGGCAGATGGACAACAGTCTTCTTGATAATAATAAGTTTTATTAAATCTACGTTCTTAAGGAAAGCAACATGCGCCATTTTCAATAATCAACCCGGAGCTATGCGTGAAGGTATTGACCGCTCCATGTCCACGCGCCAATTCCCAACTTATCTGTTTGTAAGCTCATCAAATCGCTGAGAAATGCTTCCGCCTGACCTGATTATCGGGAAAGATTACGCGAGCATGGGTCTTTTTCATCTATTTTATTATTATAAAAGAGTTCTCTTTTTAAAATCATTTTTAACTTACATAATTTCCAACTACCCCTTTTTTAGACCTGACATATATATATATATATATATATATATATATATATATATATATATACATATATATATATACATACATACATATACATATATATTATATATATGTGTGTGTGTATATATATGTATATATATAAATATATATATATATATGCGTATACTTATGTATATATATACATATACATATATATATATATACATATATGTATATATATATATATACATACATATATGTATATATATATAATATATATATATATATATATATATATATATATATATATATATATCTTTGCGTGTTATAATTTTTAATAATCCCATGACATTAGCAGCAAACAAAGTGTATTTGAAAATATTTTTTAACATTATACAAAAGCTCTTAAAATTAAGAATATCCGTATTCTAAATATTGAAAAATAAATAAAATAAAAATCATTCTGCATGTAGCCTACGGAGAGGAACCTTATAATCTGCTGTACTAGATAGAATTTCCACATTATTAACCATAATATCTCTATTACTACTTGAGTTATACTGACTGCAATTGAAAGGCCATTTTATAGAGTAAGATCGAGTAGCACATTCTAAAAATTATATTTTCTACAAAGTGCTTGAAATTTCTTGGGAGTACAATTATTTTACAGACAAAGTTAATCCACGAAATATCCCTATTTGTAGCCGATTTTCCGATTACTCGACAAGCATATTAGTTTTTCACCTAAAAGATCTATACAAGTAGAAACTGAAAAACTATAAACGAATAGTCTCTCTGGCTATTATGGTACTGAAAATGTATTTTTTGTAACAATATATAGGCATATTCTTCCCTTTGGAGGAATAGCCATATTATGATATAACAAAATAACAAAAAAATAACGGAAAAATATAGGAAAAAAATAAAGGAAAATAACATGGTAAATATAAAATAAATATTGTTATAACATGGCTTGTCTGAAGTTTTTGTGAGCTAAATGCTTTCACCCAAGCCCTCTAGTCAAGTGGCCTCTGCTGTTTCATACACATAAATTAAAAGAAACACGAGAATTAAAAGTTGTAATGTGTGTGGGGTATATATTAATTGTAGATTTATTTTATGGTTGAATATTAACAATAACTTTTTAATGGTTTTAAGGAACATCTGTGTAGAATTTGGTGTATTTTCGGCAAGCTGTCATGTGAATGAATAATCTTGGAAGATACTTTTGTTACATCGTGTTTTCCATGAGGTAGTAAATATATATACATTTTGAATTTAATAAAATTTATTTTTGATATTAGAATATCGAACTTCTTATTATCCTTTACTTACAAGAAATGTAAAACAGTAGAAGTTGTAAAAACATTTGCTAGTATATTTTAAGAAAATCCTGTTTTCAGAACTCCCAGTATTATCCTGAACTTTTATATTTTCAAAGCTAAAATATATAAATTACCATTTTTAAGATTTATCTTTTTTTAAAAAATAAGAAATAACAGTAAACAAAATTAATAACATGATTAGTAATAAGCAAGAAGAGACAGATTATTTCAACATTTATCCAAAATTAGCTTTTAAATTTATCAATCAATTATGTTTATGTCGAAATCACTTCTCCCTTTATATTTATAACCGCTTGTCATACAAGGCATAACGTTTGACACCTAAAACTTTTTTTTACCATAATTATTTTCCCTAAAAGCCTTTACCTGAATTTTCTTGAATGAAAAAAATTACATGCTCTCAAATATAATTACAGCATTTAAAAAATCCCACGACATTAGTCCATTGACTTAATGCACTGATAACCTATCAAACATTTCACGTCTCTTTCTTTAACATTACATGAATGAAGTTTACTTTAGTTCATTTCTGTAGCTAAATTAGCCATTATGTGTCTTGTGAGCTAATTTATAAAGAGATCGTTCGCAATCATTGTAGCTGAAAACTAAGTTTTTCTGCATGGTGATTGTATGCATATATTATGGGACGCTACATAATGAACAATAAAGAAGAAGGTTGTCTAAGTTATTTCTAAACCCTTATTTTTTTCTTTCATCAAAATGTTAAAGCCATGTCTTGAAGAATTATACTGTAAGAAAACTAGGAATAAATTGATTAAGTATTGTGAAATGGTTCTTTTTTCAGATTAAATTTAAGGATTGACATTGACACTGAATATTAATTAGTGACCATCCGAATATACAATAAACGTGGCGATTATCCATTTGTGGATGTCATTAATTAGCTGACATGGGGATGAATTTTCTTTTAAGAGCTGAACGATGTTTAATCAGCCGATTGTTTTAACAATAAGTTAAAGAAATAAAATATAATTGGAAAAAATAAAAAATATTTTTGAAACACAAATGTTCAAACATATCTATTATTTAGCAGTTATAAAACTTAAAAATTCATAAAATTTTTAGATTATTAAAATATTGAATATTTTCAACGTGAAATATAAGAGTACGCTGATTTAATTAATGCCTTTGTAATGAGGTATTTTGTATCATAAATCATTGAGAAATAGAGACTGACAAAAGATATTGTCATTGACATTGAATATTAATTTGTTATATATCGTAGCCACTCTTAACCCTCCGAGTGGAATACACTGGGGAAAAAAAGTTTCCAAAAATACGCTAAAGTTTTATTGTGTCAGTGACCAAAGTGTTCTATGATTTTTTACTTCACCCTTTGCCCCACCCTCGTTATTGTCCCTTTACTTCCGGTTATAAATATATATATAAATAGACATTATTGATTGTTAATATTTAATACACATAAAGCTCCTCAAGTCTCGAAGATCATCACATAAGAAATAATGTATTCTAAAAGAACGAATAATTTTTTTTTTGAGAATTATTTATATTTTTTTACTAAAGTCATCCAAGATATTTCAGTGGTGTATTTAGAGATATATATGTTATCGCAAATGAAATACTTCGAAATAGAGATTAACAAAGCCCTGAGAAGCTATCAGTGTCTTTGTTCCTCAGAGAGTAGGAGTGCATCCCTCAATAAATGTCAGTCAAAGAGGGGTTCAGTTCCTAAACAATCGACCTGACCCTCTTACCTCATAATATCATGGGGGAAAGCACTATCATAAATGTACAATACATCTATTTTTGGAACGTTTTTAGGGGTCGAAAATTGTCTGTGACAGCTGGCGGAATTGTACGTGCAAACCGCTTAGAGGGTTAATTATTTACGAATATATTAGATAAAAATTCATCACTAAAGGATGTAACCAATAACCTGCTTTGTATCTAAAAATTAATTAATTGTCATTCTTTATAGATATCTTTGAAAAAATATGCTGTTTGGTAAAATTTCTAATTTATTTAGGGAAATAAATTTTTTTATTTTGAATACAGCTGTAATTTCATAAAATTTTATAACTTAATGATCCATTGATAATCATGAATATAACTTAAACTGCAATCTGTAGGAAAAAACATTAAATACATTATTTAATGCCTATATCTGTTGACTTCTCCAAACCCATTGTTTACTAAATCACCGACAAAGTTTAAATAGATTATTTTTATATCTTAATTATCGAAAATCCTCCAAATGGCCACTTAATTAATAAAGACGGTTTTTCCAAGTACCATTATGCAATATGGAGCACCAAAGAGCCCTTACCTTTGGCAAATTAGTGGTTTAATTGGCGTAATAGTTTTTCAATAAGACTTTTTTCATTTCCAAAATTATTCTTTTTCAAATAATTTCTTATCTTATTAAAGGTATAAAGAGTTTAATGAGTTAACCTTACACAATTGAAGGCTACAATAACAACAAAATGCCACTGGTGCATTGAAAAAAATGTATTGTAATTCACTACAGACAGAGAAATGGATGAGGCATTACTATTTCATAGCTAAATAATTGTGAAAGATTAATAGGACGAAAGAAAAATTAATGATGTCGAATAGAAACGTGTATAAAGGTGTTCATTTTCCAAATTGATTTATAGATCTATACTTTATATTTCTAAAAGCCCTTCTTTTTTCCTAAAAATTTAGTCTCTGTAGAATTAGATCTTATTAACACTAAATTTATAAAATTATGATTTATATATTCAGAGTTTCAGATTAAACGAAGTTAAGGAATTAGTAACCATAAAAAATGTAACATATATATATATATATATATATATATATATATATATATATATATATATATGTATACACACACACACACATATATATATATATATATATATATATATATACATATATATATATATATATATATATATATATATATATATTGAAGCACACACTTAAAAACAATTTAACATTAAGATAATTTTTAAAAATATTTTTTTTAATTTTTAAAACAATCTTTACAAACTATTTCATTTTTCTTTCAATTTAATTTTGATTTTACTTAAAATTATCTTTTCGGTATATTAGGGTATTATTTTGTTGAAAGATTGAATAGTTAATAACATAGAAAATAATGTCTATATCTTTGCGTAGAATTTTCAAGAAAATTCAAAAACTTAAATTGAGTCTTAATAATATAAATAAAATAGAAATTTAAAAAGGACATCTAGTTTGTTTAATGTAAATTATGATTGTTTGGTAAACATTTTGGGCTAAATCCCAGTTCAGGATACCTGCTGAACCAAATTTAGTGGGCACGCTAAGCGTGGGTGATGTCGCCAAAAACCAAAACCCAGTTTTCTGGCAAACCTTGCTCTATTTTTTATTTTCTATTTTTTTTTTAAATTTGTCTTCATCTTTAAAAAATTTCAAACATTTTTTTTCTTCAAAATATGCTTTGAAATTGAACGAATACAAAAGGAAGCACAAATTGTAAACATCAATTGGCAACAATTTGGCAATCTCTTGTAGAAAAATAGAGCCAAAAACATGGCGCCGGCCCCCGGAACTGGAATTCTACCAACATTTTGTATCAATCTGTAAAAAATTAAGTAGCATGGAGAATTTTATAAATTAGCAAAAATTTTCATAAAAAGTAATTTTCAAAAATAATTATTAATTTTAAGCTTAATATGATAAATTTATTTTTACTTTAATTTATATGTGTACAAAATCTCTTAACTCTAAATTAACTATGTATTAAAGCACTTCTGAATGTCCGAGATGTTCACAAAAAGTGCATTTAATAAAGTGTATAAAAATATTGTTATAAATAACCATTAAATAAATCTTTAACAATAAAATTGGTAATATTAATATTAAGACAATATCTGCGAAGCATATGCATAAAACGAAGAAATTGATATCATGCTGATCAAAATAGAAACATAAAAATATTTTACAAATCTAATCATAATATTTCAATTGTAAAAACCTATGGAATGAACTTAATATCTGATTACATTTTGAAGATACTTTTGTAATCAGAAATATCATTTCAAACAATCACCAAAGAAAGCAATAAAATTATTAATATAAATAGGATTATCATGAACATGCGTAATGAAAAAAATGTTTAATATAAATTTGAAGGAAAATAAACCTTTTTTAATCATAATATTTTACGAATTAAAAAAACTCTGAAAAGTACATGATGCAATTTTCAGCATATAGAGCATTTTTGAAACAATTCTAAAGAAAATTTTTTTAAAGCACACGCTATATCGCAAATAAATTCAATGATTTTAGTGTTTTAGTTATCTCAGTTTAGAAACAAAATCATACTATTTATATACCAGTATGTTCGCACATTTCTACATTTAAAATTTAACTCGATAATTTGTAAAACTATAGGTCAGTTAGGTACATATTTTTTGAAAAACCATTAACATATCTTTTAGGAAATTATTATTATATTAATTGTTAAATTGTATGTTATTGTATATATTGTTAAATGTTAAATTGTATATATTGTAATATGTTAAATTGTAATTATATTAAACATATTTTTAGCTAAAAACTTTAAATAGCAAACACTTTAATGACAATTTTTTTGCTTTGTTCAAATTAGACGTACAAAGATACATATTATTACAAAAATATTTTATTATAATAATGTGTATTTAAGGAAATAGTTTGTTTATGTAAATAATAGTCATTTCAACCTAAAAAAGAGAAAACCTTATTCTGCTGTTTATTTAGTGTTCTCAACGTTGGCTTGTGTAAAATATGTAAGCTTATATATTAAAATGTGAACTTACGCATTTATTACTATATTATTGTTCTTTTCATTAGAAAAAACTGTAACGAGGATGTCATGGAACTCAGATGTTACCTAGTAATATACTAAAACTGGTCTGATATTTATCTTAGCAATAGTAATTTTGTAATCTACTTTAATTTTGTAAAAGAAAAAAGACATTTTCAGAAAAGTAAAAAGTTTAAATAAATGCTTTTTCGATCCATGCTTTCTATATTTATTATATTTTTAAGCATATATAAAAATTAAATTGTTAGAAATGTCACCTTAATATATGTTTTGATAAGAACTAAATACAAAATTTCGAATATTTTCTTAAGGGGACACTGGACTTTCAGCTTGTGAAACTTTAGTTAACAGTTTCATAATATTAACATAGTAAGATATTACACATATCGAAGTATGTCAAATAGAAATATTTTTAGTATCCGTTATTCTATCACAAGCAGAGTTATTACAAAATACATCAAAGTTATCAGTAATATTTAATTTAAATGCTTGTTTTCCAACAAAAGTTTTGAACTTTATAAAAGTATGGACTACTCTATCAGGTATTTAACTGTCCTAATCCTTTCATGTTTATTAATCTACTTGAAATTTTATAACCTACTTAAAATTTGTAAAAAGACATTTTCAGAAAAGTAAAAAGTTTAAATAAATGCTTTTCCCATCCATGCTTTTTATATTTATTATATTTTTAAGCATATATAAAACCTAAATATTTAGAAATGCCACCTTAATAACCTTGTTTTGATAAGAACTAAATACAAAATTTCGAATATTTTCTTGAGGTGACACTGGACTTTTAGCTTGGTGAAATTTTAGTTAATGGTTTCATACTTTTAACATAATAAGATGTTACACATATCTAAGTATGTCAACTAGAAATATTTTTAATAGCCACCATTCTATCAAAAACATATTTATTGTTACAAAATACATTAAATTAATTAGTAATATTTACTTTAAATGCTTGTTTTCCAACAAAAGTTTTGTACTTTATAAAATGATGAACTACTCCATCAGGTATTTAACTGTCCCAATCCTTTCAGATTTATTAATCTACTTAAAATTTTATAACCTACTTGAAATTTGTAAAAAAAAAAAAAAAAGACATTTTTAGAAAAGTAAAAAGTTTAAATAAATGATTTTTTTGCATCCATGCATTTTATATTTATTATATTTTTAAGCCTATATAAAACCTAAATATCTAGAAATGCCATCTTAATAACCTTATTTTGATAAGAACTAAATACAACATTTCTAATATTTTCTTGAGGTCACACTGGACGTTTAGCTTGGGGAAATTTTAGTTAATAATTTCATATTTTTAACATAGTAAGATAGTACACATATTGAAGTATGTCAAATAGAAATACTTTTAATATCTACGATTCTATCACAATCATAGTTATTATTAAAAAATACATCAAAGTTATCAATAATATTTACTTTAAATATTTGTTTTCCAACAAAATATTTGCACTTTATAAAAGTATGGATTACTGCATCAGGTATTTAACTGTTCCAATCCTTTCAGGTTTATTAATCTACTTAAAATTTTATAACCTACTTGAATTTTGTAAAAAAAAGATATTTTTAGAAAAATAAAATGTTTAAATAAATGCTTTTTTGCATCCACGCATTTTATATTTATTATATTTTTAAGCATATATAAAACCTAAATATTTAGAAATGCCATCTTAATAACATTGTTTTGATAAGAACTAAATACAAAATTTCGAAAATTTTCTTGAGGTGACACTGGACTTATAGCTTGGTGATGGTTGGCTGGTTGTTTGAAATTTAGTGGCGCTAATTCCTCAAGGGACAAACTGCGCCAAACAAGATATAGCTTGGTGAAATTTAAGTTAATAGCTTCATACTTTTAACGCAGTAAGATGTTACACATATCTAAGTTTGTCAAATAGAAATATTTTTAATAGCCACCATTCTATCATAAGCATAGTTATTATTACAAAATACATCAAAGTTATCAGTAATATCTACTTTAAATATTTGTTTTCCAACAAAATTTTTGTACTTTATAAAAGTATGGACTATTCCGTCATGTATTTAAATGCCCCATTCTTTTCACGTTTATTAATTATTTACCCAATAGTGCGTAAACTAAAGTTTTCTGAAAATTAATCTACTCCAAAACGCATAATTTTCTGATTCTGCAATTAAAAGAACTTTTAAGGTCAGATTGTACAGTAAAAACGAATACTTTCACCATTATTATTTCCCTTTTGTGTTATCTTTGTATACTTATGATAAAAAAAAATAATTTTTCGATTGTCTAAAAGGTATCTTGTGAAACAAATATGACAATATTAATTGTAAATGTCATTGGCGAAAATATGCACATTTCTAATGTTGATAATTTCAAACAATAATTAATAGCTCAAAAAAGTCTTTAAAATTATATATATATATATATATATATATATATATATATATATATATATATATTATATATATATATATATATATATATATATATATATATATATATATATATATATATATATATATATATATATATATATATATATATATATATATATGTATATATTCCCACTTTAATCAATCTTATTGATTCTTTATAGCATTGATTCTTAAAGTCAAATGAAAGTCAATCGTAAGCTTAGCAACATTTTCATTTCTGACATATAATAAACATCTCAAGCAACATGTGGTAGACTTTTTATCTGACCCCAACGAATATTTAAATTCCTTAGTTATATTCATAAAATTGCACAATAAACTTAATTAAAATTAACAACTTCTGAAATGTTTCTGAGAACATTTTCGAGAAAAAAAGAACAAGTTAACCTTGTCCCCCGATGTTTTCTCCTTTTCTTCTATCGATTTCTCTAAATAGGCTTTTTGCCAAGATCATGGCAATACTTTCATGAAAATTTCCCTTTTTCTAATCTAAGAAGATACTTAGAGATAATAGAAGCCAGTAGTGTTATATGTGAGAGACAAAATTCTTTTCCCTTTTATACTCGGGTATTTTGTTTTTATTTGTCAAAGCATGTGTCGTCTCCAACGTATCCGCGAAACATTTTTAACATATATATTTGAAGTGGTTTTACCTTTAAAAATAACCGTATATGAAGACTACTTCTTATAATTTTATATTTTTTGCACCTAAAAATAGAGATGTTTCGTATAAAAACCATGAATTCTGTTTTATTAAAAAAACTGTTTAGTTAACTGTTTAGTATTTTAAATGGTTAATTAAAATAGTTTAGAAAACTTTTTTAATTAACCATTTAAAATATCCGCTACGTCATTACTTATAAAAAAAATAAATTTTACTTTATTTAGGGAATCGGATACAATGCAAACACAAATTAAGACAAGCGGATATAAACAAAATTTGGAGAAGTATTTTCCATTATAATAATTTAAGATATTTAAAATTATATATAATGAATAAAAACATTATTACAATTAATTAACTAATGGGTCTTAAAGTCTGGTATCTGTAAAATTCTAGTATATGAATTAAATCGCTTTTTTAGTTAACAATATTAAATACTTGGGAATCCCAGTCGCGCTGGGGTAGAGCTTCGCTCTCCCACGACACAGGTCCGTGGTTCCATCCCCGGGATGAGAAGGTTAACTCAGACTTTCATCCCTCCAGTGGGTAGATGAACTGAGGACCAAGCGTGCTTGGGAACTAAACACTGGGGCTTCCGCGTAAGATTGACCACTGAACCAGAACATATGTGTGGAAAAGGGAAAGACGAACTATGATCCATGGTTTTTTCCTTTTGTATTTTTTTAAAGCTTTTCCCTTGCCGAATGGCAACGGAAAAGAGAAAAACGATTTTTTGATTTTATTTCGTTTTTTTTTTAGTTGTTCTCTTATAATCTATGTATAATGTACGTGTTTTAGTGTTTCGTCGTGTTAAATAAATGTATTATTAGTTACGAAAGGCTTCATCTTTAAATCGTAATTGAAAAATACATCTTTCCAGTGCGTCCCATGGAACCCGAAGTTGAAAGGGTAAGAGATATTTATTTTTTTGATAAATGATCTTCCCTTAAGGTCGAAATTTAATAATATGCTTCGAACCCCAGGGTCCTTGTTTACTTAGACTGGGATTGGCACCCTAGGCTCTGAATCGCTAGGGGCTGTTGTACCGAGGAGTTATTAAATAATTAGAAGCATTTCAGAACAACAATTTAAAATGCATGAAACAAGATAATATACAAATAAAATAACATCATTGTAATTTATTGACTATAGCGAAGACGAGCATTTTTATCTCAAATGAATTCTCCTCGATAAAGATTAAAATTTTAAATTTAGAGTACCAAAAAGATATGGTGTAATATTTTCATATTTAAACTTGTAAATAACAAAATGTATAGGATAAATTATTAATTATTTCTAAAAGTAGAAAATTGTTGAAGTACATGAATAAAATAAATGGATCCGAATTAAATAATAAAATAATAATAGTTGTAAAAAATTGAGGAAGCTTTTAAATAGAACAATATCGAACAATTTGATTGCCTCCTATGATATTAATAAACATTTATGGGGCTCCATAGCAAGATGTCCCTATCCCCTATCCTAAAAGTAAAGATTAAGCAAGGTAAAACTGTTAATACTATTAAATTGAATTTAGAGAAGGAGTAATTTAGAGATTAAGGTCATTAGAAGGTAGGTAAGGGGAAAAATGTGACAGCTGGTGTAGTTTCTGGCTTGTAACTGAAACAATAGAAAGAGAAACGATAATAGAAAGAGATTAGTACCCTGAAAAGGAATAGTAAATTAGTAGGCACGATGAGTTACACTTGCAGGAGTCTTAAAAAAATACACGATGAAAACAATTTCATTTTCATTACATTTTATTATTTAATTGTAAATCTAAGAAGAAAAGGCTTGTAACTGAAACGATAATAGAAAGAGATTAGTACCCTGAAAAGGAATAGTAAATTAGTAGGCACGATGAGTTATACTTGTAGGAGTCTTAAAAAAATACACGATGAAAACAATTTCATTTTCATTACATTTTATTATTTAATTGTAAATCTAAGAAGAAAAGGCTTGTAACTGAAACGATAATAGAAAGAGATTAGTACCCTGAAAAGGAATAGTAAGTTAGTAGGCACGATGAGTAACACTTGTAGGAGTCTTAAAAAAATACACCATGAAAACAATTTCATTTTTATTACATTTTATTATTTAATTGTAAATCTAAGAAGAAAAGGCTTGTAACTGAAACGATAATAGAAAGAGATTAGTACCCTGAAAAGGAATAGTAAATTAGTAGGCACGATGAGTTATACTTGTAGGAGTCTTAAAAAAATACACCATGAAAACAATTTCATTTTTATTACATTTTATTATTTAATTGTAAATCTAAGAAGAAAAGGCTTGTAACTGAAACGATAATAGAAAGAGATTAGTACCCTGAAAAGGAATAGTAAATTAGTAGGCACGATGAGTTATACTTGTAGGAGTCTTAAAAAAATACACCATGAAAACAATTTCATTTTCATTACATTTTTTATTTAATTGTAAATCTAAGAAGAAAAGGCTTGTAACTGAAACGATAATAGAAAGAGATTAGTACCCTGAAAAGGAATAGTAAATTAGTAGGCACGATGAGTAACACTTGTAGGAGTCTTAAAAAAATACACGATGAAAACAATTTCATTTTCATTATATTTTATTATTTAATTGTAAATCTAAGAAGAAAAGGCTTGTAACTGGAACGATAATAGAAAGAGATTAGTACCCTGAAAAGGAATAGTAAGTTAGTAGGCACGATGAGTAACACTTGTAGGAGTCTTAAAAAAATACACGATGAAAACAATTTCATTTTCATTACATTTTATTTTTTTAATTGTAAATCTAAGAGGAAAAGGCTTGTAACTGAAACGATAATAGAAAGAGATTAGTACCCTGAAAAGGAATAGTAAGTTAGTAGGCACGATGAGTAACACTTGTAGGAGTCTTAAAAAAATACACGATGAAAACAATTTCATTTTCATTATATTTTATTGTTTAATTGTAAATCTAAGAAGAAAATAGAGGAAGCTGAATTATTAGCTTTAATTTTAAAGTGCATAAATTGCTCATTTACAATTTTTTTTCTTATATTACGAATATCGTCAAAACTGTGAAATTTTTCGTGGATTATATCGAGCTACTAACAAACCTCCAGTGAGGCTGAAATACTTTATGTGACTTTAAAAAGCAAACTGCTGTAGTACTTATACCAGGGATTTCGATTGTGGATCAATCTAACCAGAACTTATTCTGGAATCATATCGGATGGAAAAACTTTCAGCTGTTAATTAGATTCCAAGCATTAGAATATTCTCACAGGGTTTCTTTGCTACTTTCATAGGCGTAGCATATTTTGGCTTTTCGCTGCAAAATCCGTAATTAGATTGCGAGGCCAGAAAACCGAGTATAATTAAGTAAAAGGCTCACTCGATAGCACAGGTAATTTTGTTAGAAACAGTGTGCGGTTACAAATTGGAGACCTAGGAGGACACGTTGCGTGATCGTAACTGTGACGAAACTCAATATAAAAAGTCTGAGGCGAAAGTAACATTTAGGGTCAATAGTTTTTTTTTCTGTTTTCTCGAAAAAAAAAAAAATTACTGAATATTGCATTTCCAAACATGTTCGGCTGTATCTTCAAGCTGCTTTCTTACACTGAGTAATTGAATAAGTGAATATATAAGTGGAATTAAAGTTGTGATGCTTGTTTTACTTTAAAGAGCATTCAGGATGTTTTACATGTATGTTGTTGAAAGCTTTGGCTTAAATAAAATCGTTGGGTAAAGCAATTTTTTATACTTTTAAAAAAGACAGTTTATTAATTTTTGTCTTATGAAAAATATGAAAAAAATGCGATGATTATAAAAGAGACTAATTGCTATCAATAAGATTATGCGGAGTTTATTAAATGCAATGCTTGAGAAAAGGCGTATTTTAAAAGAGTTTTACTCGAAAAAAAATTTTTTTTGCGTAAAATATTCAAAAATATTTTATAAGGCTTCGTGACATTTTATTATAGAGTATTAAGGATATTTTTATTCACAGAACTGAAATTCAAAATATTTTGTTGAACAGAACGTATATATATATATATATATATATATATATATATATATATATATATATATATATATATATATATATATATATATATATATATATATATATATATATATATTATATATATATATATATATATATATATATATATATATATATATATATATATATATATATACATATATATATACATATATATATATATATATATATATACATATATATACATATATATATATACATACATATATATACATATATATATATATATTTATATATATATATATATATATATATATATATATATATATATATATATATATATATATATATATATATATATATATATATATATATATATATATATATATATATAAGACTTTGCCGCCATGTGAAGAGTCATAGGGCCAATTATTTCTTGATAATGTCTTTATTCATGTATACTGCACAGTTTAACAACCAACCATTAAATATAGCAGTGCGTGGCTAGCGTCCACACTCTAACAAAAGAACTTCTCTCAGCCAGGCTTCATACAGCAGCTCTATCTCAAGACGATATCTGGCAATCATTAAGTGTCAAATGTTATAATGAGTTAATAGAGATTCATGCACCTGCATTAAAATAGTCCGCTGCGTTTCCTGCTTTCAAACCCCTAAATTTTTAATACATGTATTTTTCTGAATTTTTCTCCTTAATCACTCTGTATATAAATCACTTATGCAGTTAATATTTAATTAGAAGCTTCATTATCAGATAAATTAGTACTTGCTATTTAAAATAAACTTAAAGTAATAACAATGAATTTTACCTAAAACAGTTATTTTTTTTCTTGAGATCAAATACATAAATGATCTTTACCATTTATAGATGATTGGCAGATTTCATTGAACTACTTCGTAAGATTTTTGTTGTTGCTCAAAAAACCTTAAAACATTTACGCTTAAATATAAAAAACAAAGTGATAAATTACTTATCATCTTTTTTTGTTGTGTGTCCCAAATCACCAAAAAAATACACCTACTCTGTGCATTTGGCCTTATGCATCACTTACAGAAGATAACGCAAACTCCACCCTTCCTGTTCCCACAACATCAGGTGCGAAATGGATTGATTTTACAAGTATTTTCCATTAAGCAATATACCATAATATATGCAGGTACTCTAAGACCTCTCTAGCGTAAGAAGTAATTCATCCAAGCAAATTTTCTGATGCAATTTTATGTATGAGGGGAATATCTCATGAGTGTTCAGCCGGGCTTTGCGTGAATAAGATAATTTCTAAAGTAACACACCATACTGAATACATTGCTTCAATGTAAAAGTTAAAACGGCGTTCTTGTTTCGAAGGGATTTCTCGATTAAAATATTTAGACAAGATAATGATAAAGGTGTCTAGTTTACTATCAAAGTCCTGTGAAGCACTAATTAAATAAAATGCATCCCATCACGGACCATTAATAACTTGAGTGATTAATTAATTGTCAGAGAATTAAGATTTAAAATTAGATAATGAAGGTCCCAATTCTGGGTTAATTACCTCAGGTATAGTTAAAATTAACCCAGCCAAAAGAAATGTGTACAAATTCTCTTATCTTAAGTGGTACGAAATGAGTTACGTTAGGTAAGAAATTAAATAAAAATCCGTAGAACAGCTACTTTTGCAATACAAAGAGGTTTTGAAAATATATGTTTTTTAAAAAAATTGAACATCGCCATGGAGTGATAATATTTATCTTTGGTTAGGAAAACGATTGTGTTATTTATTTATAGTTAAATAAATAATTTTGAAACTCCCCTAAATATATTATTTTTACAGATTATAAATGTTTTATAAAGCCTTCATTAAAAATTCTAATTTTGCTTACATTAACTATTACACGTATATTTCCATACTTCAAAATAAACGTGATGTTAAACATTGAATTGTCAATCTTAAATCCTAAATAATCAAGCTTTATTTTTGCCACCATATCATTTTAATATCCTTTATTCTTTGAAAGATTAAATGTTATTAAAAAGTAAATAACATATTGAAATGAGTTTCTACCATTTATTCTTGCGTATTTCTTCAGTTCTGTTTAGGTACTAATTCTGTGAACTTCAATAATTTATACTGATTTTGTTTCTACCTTAGAAGGTTCTATAGATTATTTTTCTTTATACTGTTATTAATATTTACAAACTAAATAGGAGAGAAATGACAGATTTTAGATTAATAATTTTTAAAAATATTTACTCTTGGTTCCTTATTTGTTACTGCAGCAGTTAATTTTTATGCATAATAATCTAAGATATCTCATAACAAAATGTTTTCCCCCCATTTAAATATTTATATTTTTGAGCAAAGCTTTATTTTTAAGTTTTAAAGCATGAATCTTAGAGTATTAAAATAATCAAATAAATAAAACTTTAATCTGAAAATTTAAAAGTTCTTTTTAGAAATCGCTGTTCAACTTTCCCCAATCGATAGATTTAAAGGGTCTCCAAGACACATTTTTTGTTTTTAAATTAAGTTGAATTAGCTAACTGAGGTTCAACTACTAAAGTAGGGAAAATATTAGAAGTAGAAGAGGAAAAAGAAAATATTTTACTTCTTTTGACTGAAAAAAAATAGTGTTTTATCACAAATCATTGTTACAAATAGTAATAAAGTGCTAAAGTGTGTATAAAAATAATGAATTAAAATAACACAGGAAATGAATTTATAAATAAATAACTTCCTCTTTGACAGTCGAACCGTTTTTAAGGTATTATTTGCAGTGCGATATTCCCCCACTCTCAGTAATACTCATAGGAACTACTTAAAGGTATACACCACAGCCAGACCCTTTTTCCCCCTCGATGAGAACTTTTTTTTGTCCCTTGAAGTCTGTGCCTCCCATTCCAAATTAATTAGCATGGTAATCTATCCTGACATTTCTTGCAACTGCTAAGCACCCACTCGAAAAGCGGGTTGCTCTACTACCTGCCTTATTCGACGCCACACCCAATACGTCATTTTACTGACAGTTCCTCCTGCCCTTCTCGTCACCTGAGCGGGGTTTCTTCACCCCTCCAAACAGCTCAAGGTCTAGTCTCTCTCTCTCCCCTGCTTTATTTTTTTTGTTCAGACTTTTTATTTTATTTTTTTTGTCGTATTTCGATTTTATATTTGTCGTCAATGACTCTTTGACTGGTTCTATGGATTTAACCCACTGGCAGTTGGAGTTTTTTTTAACCTGTTGCTGTTAGTTACATCAAGAAATTGAAATTCAATGTTTAAAAAAAATGGAATATCTCTTTAAAAAAGATTTCAGAACTGTTCAGAAATAAATTTCTCCAAAGAATATATAATTTCAGAAATAAAATCCATGAAAGGATTACACGGATATTCGTACAGAAGTTGTTGAGTACTGGACAAGATATTTAGAATTATTAAGTCTTTAGCATTTTTATCAAGAGAGTAAAACAGACGTTTGCAAACATGTACACTCAAACCTGCTTTTGTGCGGTGGATAGGGACCGTATAAAAAAAGGAATAAAAAATCGCATAAAACTTCACAAATAGCTATAAAATATAGTTTTCGATCAACAATTAAAAAAAAATTATGCGGTGAATAGGGACCGCATAAAAAAAAGTCTCACTTTTAAAAAAACTCAAAACCTTAAGAAATAACTAGTACATTTTTAAATATTTTATTTGCATATTATATGATTATTTTACACATACAAAACTTTTCAAAACGTATAAACATTATCCTTCGCAGTCTGACAATACGCGAACTTTCCTGTGATAAACTGGTTCAAAATCGCTTTCGTCACTTGAAGATACTATCTCGCACTCGTTTAGAGTTGACTTTTTTCACTACCATATATTCAGTGATTTGTTTTTGCGACGACTGTTGTTTCACTAGACGCTTGTTTATGTCCCGGTAGCCAAATATGCACGATTGAAGATCCTTTTGGAATTTTGAAGTTCTTTCAGAATTTATATCGTTGCAAGAAAATGACATTCTAATTTATGACAGTGTTGGAGTCCAGCATAGATTTTATCTGCTGTCATATGATCGGGTTATTCTTGCCCATCAGTAACATCTGTTAAGTAATTTATGATTTCATCTTCCCAAACGGTGTCATCCTGAATCATTTCAACAAGATCATTTTCACTGAAACTATTAAACCCATCTCCGCCGATGTCATAATTGATAACTTTGATAACTTAATCAATTATGTTCAATTTGATTGAAATTTTTATTTACCGCACAAAAAAAGTCACTTAAAAAAATATGACAAAAAAGACCGCACAAAAATAGGTTTGAGTGTACATATCATCTCTCTTAAAAAAAAAAAAATCATGATTCTATAGTCGCCATCAACGCCTCTTAGATTCTATAGACTAAACTTATTGTTTGCTCGATGTTTCCTTTTTATATGATACAGGTAGTTGCATTAGGTAAATGAATAGTTTAATTTAAGCAACTGGTGTTTCAAAAATGCAATTTCAGTAAAGGAAATATTTTTGAAATGGTTAGAAATAAAATATTTCAAAGACTATACAATTTCAAAAATAAAAGGCAGTAAGGGGTTTCTACTATTCGCATACAAACTAATATATACTGGACTAGATATTTAATAAAATTGATCTTAATTATTTTTCCGTAGAAAGGAACTAAACAATTCCTTCTGTTTAGAGGTTTTCATTATTTATACTTACCACAATTTTTTTACATATTCTAAAGCTACTATAATTCATTTAATCAAGTTTGAAGCAATCTTATTTCTTACACCAATAACATGCCATTACCTTTTAATGACTAAGATATACATTCATATACTTTGGGGTATGTTACACTATTAATAATAGACCACAATTAGGAGACAGAAGATCTAAAAGATATAAATACATAAAAAAAGATGTTATTGCAAAAATACGACTCTTTTATCAGAGCATTCTAGTACATTCCAGTAAGATGAATCCAATCATATATCTGTATTTATACATTTGGATTACTTATGGTTTAAGGATATTACCTCATGGTTCTTAAAAGAAATTTCCTTCCTCATTAAGGAGGCAAGGATGAAGCTCATGTTATTACTTTATTGGATTAGTAATAGAGCTAAAACATTGTTTTGCTAGAAAACGAAATCTAGAGAAATTATAAGAGAACCATAATGAGTTGAAAAGAGTAACAATGAAACAAATATTATATGGAGAAAATATAAGTCAAATCTCTGCTGAGCACAATATGAGCAAAGATTAAAGAAAATAGGGACTATTTCATTCAAAAAGTGAATTTAGATAGGAATTAAAATGAGTCGTTCAGCGAGATTGTTAACATAATTAGTTTACCCAACAGAGCAACACTCGAGCAGTGTAAACGATTATCTTCTCGGTTGCAGATTTATACTAGACTCACTCTAATATTATGAGCAGTTTTTATTGTTGCTTTTTAGTCATAGAACATTTTTTACTATATCATATTCCTTATTTCTTTGTTTTAAAGTAGTTTATACATTCGTATCTTTTAAATAATCCTCTGCGCAAGGAAAACTTTACTCACACACATACATACACACACATAAACACACACGCATACACATAAATAACATTGTTTAATCCATTTCTGAGAAATGCTAAGATGGTTGCTTGGATATCAACACACTAAAATACAGAATTGCCAAATATGTTCATTGTAATTCAGCCATTAGGTTGTTGGACACTTCTTAAAAAGTATTTTATTAAAGCTGTAATAAATAAAAAGATTATAAGAATATTAATTAGTGACTTAATAATATACTGATGTAGATAAAATGTATATCTTTACTTAATGGGATATAAAAATATTATACTAACTATATTACTTACTAAAAATGTTATATTTGTGTCCCATTACCTGTTAAAACTTAGTTGCAATGCACATTTATTTTAATACATTAAATAAATTGCTCTACATTGAAGTTATATTTCAAAGTATTCATAAATATGTTTGTCAAATGCCGTGCTATTAAAGCAGGATTGTAAGATGAACAGCACATTTTATGTATTTTAAGAAACAATTGATATCATCCATTAAACAAAATTTAGTTATAAAGACGAAGATTTTTCAAAAAACTATGCTTTAGTCTGTAATACTTATCAGTGCCTAAAAATATGTTCCAGGATCATTTCTGTAAAATTTAATTTATATGTTATTTCAAATAACTTTCTTAAAAACACATTTAAGATAGTGGAAAATAAGACAAAAAAAAGTAGTTAAAGGCTTGACATTTATTTTATGGTTTTTTTCTTCTCATTCACTATTTTATCTTGTTAAACAGACTTAGAAAAATATATTGATTAAAAAACGTATTTACTCTGCAGTTTAGAAGCAGAAAAGTGAACCGCTGGGAAGTTCTTAATCAGCTTGAATAATCAGTTATGTAAATAAAAAATTTCCTGCTATCAACGCTACACTATATTAGCGGTTCATTAAATCGCGTATTTGATATGTTAAAAGATAGATAACAGAACTCCCTAAGCACACATGTTCAGTTTTATTTATTTTTATGTCTCATGTATTTTTATTTCTGAGGATTCCAGAGATTGTCACTCCTTGAATTTTTCTTAATTTGCTGCTCTAGGAAACGTGATATACATTTAAAGGCGTCTACGCAAACACTTAAGATTACTTGGGATGCATTTTAGAAGCCATATACGTGATTATAAGAGATAGAGCCAGATGTGAGTAGAATTTTTATTTCCGTTATCGACGATAAGATTATTGAAATTTAGCGGCAAACATAAACAAATGTACATGCATTTCTATATTTTTTGTACTCTCATTGATTATATTCTCATCTTTTAAGGGATGTGCTACCTTTTATTTCCTTTAAAATTTATCAAAATTAACCCTACTTTCAATCTTGAAAACCATGTCTTTAGAAACATTTAATTTCGAAAAGAACAAGTTGATATAACTTAAACATTTTTAGTTTAAATGAAAAATATTTTATTAAAGCGTTTTGCACCTTTTAACTTAAAAAAGAAGTTTTCTCAAATTTAGTCTTCTCTAAACTAAATATATTTTCATTGAAAAAATTCCCATTTGTGTTGGATGTTAAGCTATCACTTCTTTTTTAAGGATAATTTCTTTTTAAGATTGGCAGAAGAGTTTGGAAAGGCAGTTACATATGTGTATATCTTAGTGTAATACATTAAAAAGTTATCCTAATGGTTAACCAAATTATTTTCTCCAATCTTAATTCTACATCATAATGAAAAATGTCACTATCTGAAGATCTCAATTATTATTTAATCCCAGGAATAAAACCATTAATTTAAAATTGTTTACCCATTTCAAAATTGTTCTTATGTGGTCTAAGTGATTCATTCGGAATCACTTAGTCCACATGTCCTGTGTAAGGATCCTGTGTTGAATCCTGTGTAAGAGCACTTTGACCTTATGGTATTCTCAGAAAAGAAAAATATTAACTTTTAACAATTATCATGGAAATCGATGTTCTTTCGCTTTGGCGATGAGAAAATCTACTGCAGGTATAAAGACATCCGGACGTAGTGGTATGGGATTAAAAGTATACGGAACAAAATGTGATCTTTATCGGACATTTATACGATAGTTAGAGTTGAATTTTGGTTCGAAGTTAAAGTTAACAAAAGCTTAAGACTTTTATTAACTTCCCCCTCTCCCCAAAGTGACTAGTTTGTCAATTTTAGTTCCGGCAAACCAAATAAGGGCTAGAGTCTTGAATATATAAGTTAAAAATATAGATGTCATGGATATGTGTGAGTGAATATATGTTTTTTGCTTCGGATAAAACTAAAAACCGATTATCTTCCATTTCCATCAGCACTCTCAAAGGAGAAAACTAAGACTATTTCTTTAATGTAAAAAGTAGGTCTGTAAATATCAGGTCAAATGTCGAAAAATTAAAAGTGGATGATCAGCTGAGTCTTTGTTTTCTTCCGACGATAGCCCTCTCCAAGTGAGAGGCCCATATCTCGCCCTGTTGCAACATACCTTAAAAATTATTTCCTCTTTCAGAATCAGAAACTCATGGCTTTAATTTACAGGTGGTCTCGTTTCAGTGATGAGAAGAAAGTTGCTATTTCTTTGTTTCATCTCAGTCGGATCCGCCTTCCAGTTATAAACAATCCAAAAATTCCTGGCCTACATACGGATATCTTTTTACTTTAGGACCCTAGAGTGTGGATGGCGTAACATACCTTTAAGAAAAGATTTTTCCAGCTCTGTTCAGCGAAATTTATCAGATGTTCTGAATCGAGGCCACGTTTACATTTGTACCATTTCGGAGAAATTTTTAATAAAGAAAATTCTTGGCCCTTTTAACGTCAATTTCACTTTTTTTCTGTAATAGCTATAATGACCACCATAAATAGATTGGATGAAACAAATGACACTTGCCTGGGGAAAGACTTATTGAAGAAAATGTGGAAAGATCCATACGTGCGGAAAAATGAAGTCTCTTCAAACATTTGGAGGTGAAAGCTTGTCAAAAATTGTTATTTTATTTTCTCCTATATAAATGCTTTGACATCAAATAAATTTCTTTTCCTAAAAAATGTGTATAGTTTTAGATTTTTACTGTTTAATGTACTGTTCAATTAACTTAACTGAAGGGTCTCTAAATTCTGGAAAGAGTTCTTAACTGAGAAAGTAACTGTTAACGATTTGGTAAGATATTGTAGGATTTTTTAAGTCATGAAAAATATGCTTTATATGGTTACTTATTCCTAAAATATTTTTTATATGAAAATCAATTTATGCCCATTTTTGCATTAGCTTAAGTAAAATATTAATTGAATAAATGCCTGCTAAAATAACTTTTAACCCTCCTATTCATTTCTATTTTATTTTAAACTAATAAAATAAATTTGTATTTTTAATTCTAAACTTTTAAATTGCATACTAAGTAATGGATTTATTGAGGTCATATAAAAAGTTTGATCAAAATAGAGCATTTCATCTCTCTGTCGCTGTCTAAATATAGAATCAGTATCAATAGGAATAGGGGGAGGTCCTCAAGTAATCTTCGAAAATTCGAATTTTTTATTACTTTATCTGATTGAATGAAGTATTAGGAATATTTTTCTAACTAAGTCTATACTTCAATGAGAACTGAGTTTAGGTTTAAAATGTAAGTGAGATGCATGCATATTTTGAACATGTAAACAGTCTTACAACTTACTTAAAAGCAAGTTGAAATTATGCTACATTATCTTATAAACAAATGTACAAAATTTATTTATAGAATTATATATTTTTAGTCTTGATGTGTTATTGTGCACAATATTCAAAATAAATTTTTCGTCAAAATTTATTTCGAATATTGTGCACAATAATACATCAAGACTAAAAATATATAATTCTATAAATAAATTTTGTATATTTGTTTATAAGATAATGTAGCATAATTTCAACTTGCTTTTAAGTAAGTGTTTTTGATATTTTGTTTGTTTATTTATTTATTTTTTTTTAACTTCATCACTAATGTTTCCTTTTTCAATGCAAAAAAGGTGAACAAAATATCCTTATGGAATTTTTAATACATATTTAAGTGAACGTTAATTGGATGTTAATGAAACAATATATGGAAGCATCTATAAGAGTAAATTTTATGTTCAGATAAAACTCATGAGATACTTTATGGAAAGTGTGTAATGCATGTTTTATAAATAAATTGACCGAAATAGTTCCAAAACCTGGATATTTGTGAATTTAGGCTGGGAAAAATAAGGAATGTATTTCAAATAATCTCTGATTGTATTTTATTAAATACATTTTTGGTTTGATTAATCATATCTATATTTCGTTTCCCACATATGAATTTCATTTACGTGAGATATTTATAGAAGAAAATGATATTTAAATAACTAAAGCAAACTTAAAATATCATGAAGCCTTATTAAAGAAACGAGAAAGAAGATAAAATACTGTCTTCTAATGAATGCCAAACAGATGTATGCATCAAGAAAAGAAACGTTATCTTTAAACGATTATGTCCTCATTGACAATGAATAATCACTAAGGCAAACTCAATTCATCATGCTCTCTTATCATTTGGCTTCTTTATCGAAGACGTATTTGTTACTGCTCTCTTATCTCTTATTTTTGTTTTGTTTACATATAAACTGGAAGAAACACTTTATGCTGTCATCAGTTAAAGTTTTTCAATAGAATTTCACACTACACCACATAACTTCTTTAATTTGCTCACTATCTTCTGACAGGTTATGATATGAATTTTGAAGTATATTTTTATTTTGTTTCGATGCAGGCAAAAATATAAAGAGATAATTAGATTCCACAACAGAAATTCTTTTTAACATTACAAATCAGTATCTAAAAAGAAAGAAATCCAAAGTAAGTAAAACTTTAAGCAAATTTTAGAAGATAAACTTGATAGAAATAATTTTCTTTTAAACAAATAGCCAATAATCAATTTAAAATAATTTAAATCCCCTGTATAATAATAACCTAAGTTGTCTGTCCTCGAATTTATGAAGTGGTTGTACCTGGAATGGATGAGGCATCCATTTTGGCTTTTTTATGAGTTAGGGTTTGCAAAATTCAGAGCGAGTTCGAAATCCACCTTATCCCCTCCTTTTCGAGCGTTTAACCCTCCGGGTGGAACACACCGATTAAAAATAGTCTCCAAAAATACGCTAAAGGTTTATTGTGTCAATAGCCAAAGAGTTCTATGATGTTTTACTTCACCCTTTCTCGACTAGAATGGAATGCGGGAAACCCACCCTCGATATTGTTCCTTTACTTTCGGTTATAAATAGATATATAAAAAGATATTATAGATTGTTAATTTTTAATACACATAAAGCTTGTCAAGCCTCGAAGATCATCCCGTAAGAAATAATGGATTGTGAAAGTACAAATAAAAATATTCATAAAAATATTCTTTAAGAGAACTATTTATATTTTTTTACGAAAGTTATCTAAGATATTTAAGTGGAGAAATTAGAGATACATCTGTTACCGCACATGAAATACTTCGAAATAGAGATTTACAAAGCCATGAAAAGCTATCAGCGTCTTCGTGCCTCAGGGAGTAGGAGTGCATCCCTCAATAAATGTCAGTCAAAGAGGGATGCAGTTTCTAAACAATCGACCGTACCCTCCTACCTCAAACACTGGTAGAAATGTACATTGGATCCATTTTCGGAACGTTTTTGGAGGTCGAAAATTGTACGTGCGAACCGCTTAGAGGGTTAATGCTATTATTTCAAGCCTTTTTCTCCCTCTTGCTCTATACTAAATTCATTATTGATAGGATGGCGAGGGCGAAGTGCAATATTTAAATTTCTGGACTGTTTTTACTTGATCCTTATATATTCTATTTCCTTCACCACGTGTAAGCTGGCACATTTGATCGTCGTACTTCTTGGGTTGATGGTTCTGCCCCCGACGTAGCCGAATTTTTCTAAATGTTTAATTAATTTAATAATTTCTTCTTTTTCTTTTGAATTCTTATTCCTAAAGTTGTTTTACTATTTTTAAAGTTTTATTATTTTTAAAATAAATGTTTACCAATTTTCAAATTTTTATGATTTTTATGATTTTTATTTTATTAAATTCAAGTATTACCATTATTAAATCAAGCCCCATTTTAAGAGCAGGCGATTAAATGTATCAATTTATCACATAATAAATAGCTAAAAATAACAATTTTTTTCTAGCATTATGACGTCATTCCTTTAACCATCTCATTTAATCATTTATTTTAGATTATTTAAATATCTTCTGCATTATTTCCATGCGTTTTATTACTAAACTTAAATATTACGTAAATAATTCTCTTAAGGTAATATTGTGTTGCAAAATAATTATCAGCCAAAAAACAAACCATTTTTTTTACCTGTCTCATAGAGTACTTTACAATTCTGGAAAATTAAAAATTTTACTGATCCCGTCATATGACGGGCTATACGCTAGTTGTACAAATAATAATTTTTGTATGTTTTATAATCATACAAATAATAATTTTTGTATGTTTAAGCAAATTTTCTTTGTTGATTAAAAGATAATTTCCTTAAATCTAAAGATTTAGAGTCTCCAACAAGAGATATTATTTGAATAAACAATGATTGCTTATTTAAAGTAAATTTATAAGGAACCACATTTTCTTCTGTATTGAAAAATATTTCATTATTTCACTAGATAACTGGTTTATAAAATATTGGAAAACGTCTTTTAAGTCATTGGTTTCCAATATGAACTCATGCAAAATATTTCCCTATCTCACACCCTTTAGAAATTTTTCCCGACAGGGAAAATTAAAATTTGCATTTTAAAACCTACTTTAAAAGTTTCCATTCATTTTCGTATAAAAATATTGTAAGTTTTCAATAAACTATGAGCTGGGAAAACATTAAATCTGTGATTCAATAAAAATATTTTTTAAAGAATCTGGATGTTTTAAAATACATTCAATGCATTTTTATGCTATTATAATGCGTTAAAGGGAAGTTTGTTATTACATGCAATTTTCTATTGTGCCAGTCTTCATTTTATTTAAACCGATGAAATTTTTTACTGTTATAAAAAAGTCTTTAATATCTTGTTTGTTATTTAGTGGAAATTTTCTCATTGACAGAAGCAAACTATTATTCAAATCAACAGAAGCTTATTCAGTGCAATGTCATATTAAAAAAGACATTTTTAAAGTATTTTATACTTGTTAATTTTCACTGTTTTGATTGCATTTTAAGGCAAATTTTCATTGTAAATGATGATAACTCTAATATCACAAAAGTAAAACTCCTTTGCTCATATTGTAAAACTTTATGGTCTAGCCCAATCTAGTCTCTCTGGATTAAATTTGATTTTCAGATGTGAAATTATTGCTTATGTCCCTTATGGTATCTTCAGAAATTATATAAACTGCTGTTTTTAAAAGCAACTTCAGTAACTTATTTACAATAGCAACTTAAGAATAAAATAGAATGAAAGACTGAGGAAAGAAAATGAAACTTATTAGTAACCTTCGATACTGCTCTTTGTGTAAATTCGTGTTCTGAAATGTACCATGCCTATAGGAACATTGTTATATGATGTTATTTATAAATAAAATTATTTTTATTAATTCACAATCCATTTGTGTAAGTTTTATATAAGCTTATTTACAATTTTATATTTAACTGTGCGGAACATAGTTTTTATTTGACTTCTTGAATAATTTCTCAATGAAAAGTAAGGGGTAGAAAATTTAAATAGTTTCCCCGTTGTGATTAAATCTATTTATAATTTTCTTATAATAAATATTCGTTTATTCGGAAATGAAAAAATATATATTTTCAGAATATTTTTTATAAAATGCTAAAAGCAACCTAAAATCTCAAATATCTCAGACCTGAGAGGATTAAAATGCATTTTAGACCTTACATGGTCCATAAAGAAACTAACTCATGGAACGAACCTTAATATTTGGCTGGTAATGTAATAATAATTTACATGCTAACGTATATGTATATGTATAATATGTATAAATAAAAAATAGCAGATATGTTATATTGAGTGCTTGAATAACTGAGATGGAAAGCTATTTCAAGAAAGCAAACGTTTTAAATTGGGACTGACTGTTTCAACTATGATCGATATTTGTGATTTGGACAACATTCTGTCTAGATTTACAAATGGGTGAATGCTGATTTAATGCGACCTCACACACACGCGCACACACACACACACACACACACACACACATATATATATATATATATATATATATATATATATATATATATATATATATATATATATATATATATATATATATATATATATATATATATATATATATATATATATATATATATATACCCACATACATATATACATCCGATAATGTTCGTTTTCTCACATTGGTCGTTCTATTACTTTCCTCTACAAATGCTGTTATTTTTCTCTACTTATTGTTCCTGAATTCTTTTTTTTATCGAGTTTGTCGTCTAAAACTTCAGTCTTGTTGCTTCATTTTCCTTTCAGTACCGTTTCCATTATATTTAGATACACTGAAAGAGTATTTTAAAGTTTTAATACAAACAGTTTAAAGTGGTATGTACTGCAAATAGATTTCTGGCTCACTGCACGGTCAATCAACTAGTGGTGTCAAAGAGTGGATGACTTAAGCACAGACCAGAAGCAAAATGAGAGCAGCATATTCTTCGGCTAATATGTATCATGGCGAAATTGTACTCGCCGTTACACAAAATAGAGCTTATTAAATTGAATTGTACGGGCTTACTGGATAATTTAGGAAACCTAAGTAAATTTCAGGCATGGCTCTCTTAAAAAGAAGCATTTAAGTCCACTATAGTAGAACTTTGTAATATATTAATACTAAAAATGAACGTCTTTACAGGACAAGAACTTTAAATCTAATGCTATCGAAAACACACTTCTATTACACATTTCGCACAACAGCGAGAGATCACGTGGATTTTTTTTCAGCGTTAGCGACCTTAACGTTATTGTTAGACAAAAACGAACTTTAATCATTTAAGGCAGCTCAAAAATGTGGCCAGAGGAGAAAAAATTAGTTTTTAGTACGGTTAAGACGGGTAAAAAGAATTTAAGGTGGCAAATACTCCTTTAAATAAGACATTATAAGGCTGTAAATTAGATTTTAAAGAATGGGGCAGTGTAAAGAAGAATATTAGATAAATATTTTAAGTTAATAAATTCGTTACACACATATATATTATATATATATTTTATATGTATATATATATATATGTATATGTATATATATATATATATATATATATGTATATATATATATATATATTTATATATATATATATATGTATATATATATATATATATATATATATATATATATGTATATATATATATATATATATATATATATATATATATATATATATATATATGCATATATATATATACATATATACATTTATATATATATGTATAAATACACACACACACACACACATATATATATATATATATATATATATATATATATATGTGTGTGTGTGTGTGTGTGTGTGTGTGTGTGTGTGTGTGTGTGTGTGTGTGTGTGTGTGTGTGTGTGTGTGTTAAAGCAAATGTAAGTATTGAGTTGCCATACTTAAAATTTTTTGCAAAAAATCTTTTCTGGATCTTGTAATATAAATTTAAGTTCAGTGAAACAAAGACTGTCATTTCATATAAATAATAAATGAATCCCTGTGTTAGAATCTGAGTTTTGAGAACTGAAAAAAAAAACAAAGCTTAAGAGCTTTTATACATAATTTGCGCACTGCTCTTTAGTTTTAAGAAGATTAATTTAGACGAAATGAAGGTCGAAGCCATTAAGTCTCATTTTTTTTTTGTTTTTGTGTCAGGAGTTTTTCTTTATTTTTTCGAAGAAAAACACTTCAAAATTTTAAAAGTTATTTAACACTGGTTAGCTTCACTTTAATCCTCTTAAAATGGCTGCTATTTGGAACATACAAGTAAACCTTTAATGGAATTTGTGCTGAGTAAGCCGGCAGAGAATGGATGTTTTGAAATTTATTATATATGAGGTGATTTTTTTAAAATGCTTTGAAGTTACATTTGCTTTAAGGTAGTTATTTAGATTTGGTCTTTTGCATTGATAAAATGCTAACATTTGGAACTAGTTGAAAAGCCTGTAAAATAGTCTAAAATATTGTTTAATATTCAAAAATTAAGGAATAAAATGAATAATTTAGAATTAACATTAATAAAAAAATCATTGCTGAAAGTATTTCCAATGCCTCAATTTTAATTTTCAATTGTAAGCTTTACGTGTTCTACACTGGTCTATGCTACAATAAAATAACTTTAAAAGTATGTGTAAAAAAGCTTAAGTACGTTACTTAACTTTACTGTAAGAAATTATAAGAACTGTACACAAATTCAATCTTATGATCCACATTTTAAATAAAGTTCTCAGCTCATTATAATTAAAATTCGTAAAACATTCAGATGAAAATTTTTATTGTTCTTTTTCTTAATAAGGATGCTAATTTAAATCTATCAATTGTAGAAATTTCAAAATATGAACAAATTTGTTGAGGTCATAATTTTAAAATCAATTTTCCTTTTGTGGAATCAAAAGTGATTATATTTTAGATTTTCTAAATGTCTGATAATTTTTCGAAAACCTCTGCCTGAAAAGAAATTTTCTAACCTTCATGATAGCACATGAATTGGAAGCCAAAGAATCACTCATTCAATTGTTGTAGAAAAAAAACATGTATGAAACTGCATGTACGAAATGCGTAACAAATCAATTGAGATCAAATCATATGATAATGATCTTCAAAATCACAGAATTAGACAAAAATAATATAAGGCAAATCCAAAAGTATTAAGTTCTCTGCTTGCTCACAAATTCATAGAGATGCAAACTTTAGTAAGCAACTAGTACAGATTACTGATACACGTTGACAGCATGGTTGTTGAAGATTTTGCTTCATCGGTGATCCAGTCTATAGAAACCAATATTGAATCAGCGTGAAGTTTGTGGATCCACAAAAATACGGCATCCTGAACTTCGATATCGTTCTGAGGTGGAGACCTCCCAAACACTTCTTCGACGCTTTGATGAGATAATAATCACTTAGTGTTAGATCTACGTGGCACTGAGGGTATGTCAATAGTTGTCTCAAAAATTGGACCAAACCATGTGTAAATAAGGTTGTATGCTTCATCGGCACATCAATCTATTGAAACCAGCATAGAAGAAATCATCGTCAAGTTTGTGAAGCCACACGAAGACGGCATCTTAAACATCGTTATCGGTTCTGAGGTACAGATCTCCCAGATTCTTCTTAAAGCTCTGAAGAGATGGTAATCACTTGGTGCAGAGTCTGAGATAAAGGGAGGGTTTTTCAGTACTTTCCTCCTGTAATGTACCAAATTATGTATAACTGAAGCCATATACGGTTGGGTGTGGTCATGCAGCAGCAAGACATCTTGAAAAAGCATTTTTGAATGCCCCGATTTGCTCAAATTTGTAATGTATGACCTGATTTGACAAGGGATATAATTCAAAGACAATGGAGTTCTTGTTACCTTACCTTTTGATACATATAGGTAAAAATTTTCTCCTGCTCTTAAAATAGCAAGTCAGCTGTAAACTTTCATAACCAATTGTGATGGGCAATTAAATGTTTATTTTATTTTATAAAAAAAAACTTTTTTCACTTAAAACTAATTTTTTTTCTAGTTTAATTTTAAAATTTATTCATGGTTTCAAAACTTTCTAAAATGTTTCAAATTATTTCAGTATTTTAATCAGAAGTAGTTTCGTTTGTATGCCATATTGTTTCAAACTTGCCTTTTTATGTGTTGATCATAAAAAGAAGTTTATGAAGATACTTTTTAAAAAGCTACAAGAATTTCTTTATAGAAAGACTTTTTACAGTTTTCGGTCCGAATTTTGAATTTCAGTTAAAGCTAAAACTATACAGAAAAGATAGAAATGATCAAAGTGCCACTCCCATAAGGGATATTTTGCACATTTTAAATTTATCTTATAAAAAGAAAAAAGGAGAGAAAAAAGACGCATAGGGAGCATTAATATAAAAAAATGCTATATGGGGTAATTAGTTATAAATGCGTTTTGCTACAGTAAGATTCCAATGTATTTTGAACCAGTAAATTTCAAAGGCATTTTATTTTTAGGAAGAGCAATTATTTGTAACACGCAGCTTAAATCCCATGGGAATAATTAACCGAAGCTGTAAAAACAAAAAGCACACCACTACATCACCATAAAATAATTCTTTGAGACCGAAATATATGACGCAAACTCCTACACGAGAAAAGAACATAAATGGCCTATAAGGATCTTAAAAATCAGAAAAAAGGAAAAATCCATCCGGATATCCGTCTCTTCTGGCTGTTCACAAATAAATCCTGACGTTTTGTTTATTTTACTTCCAGAACGAGACAGAGACAAATTAAATCAACGCATCTGAAATGATAACATTTCATTTCACCCATCATCCGAAATCCTCATTTTTTTATCGTGGGCACTGGTCTCGTCCGTCGTCGACTTCTATCTGACGCATTCAAACAGGCCATGTTCAGAACAAACCGAGAATTATCCGTACCAGACATAAAAACGACAAGATGAAAACACGGTTTTCGTCACTCTGAAAAAATTTCCGCTGCCCCGGACGTGACCCAATCCGGGTAATGCATTTCTGGCGTCTAATCTGTTATTTATGAAATGAAGTTTTCTCGATAATTTGAATGCGATTGACACGCGAACGAGGGAGAGATAAGTCCAAATCAACATTTGCTGTAACTCGGAGGGGATAATAGGATGTCTGTAGCGTGTTGTAACGCCGGTTGACGATTAATGTTCCTGATCTTATCGGTTCGCGTGATCTTCCATTAGTAACGGAGTTAAAATCGATTATTAATGAAGAGATAAAAGCCTGAGATGTACCGACTTGGAGATGTTTTTAAAAATAATACTGACATTTGTTAGAATCATTTGTACTATCATTAATGTAATGAAACGATGGGTAGTATCTTCATTTCTGATTGAGCCCTGATTAAAAGTTACCCCTGCAGTGCGTAATGCTTATTTCTAAACATCATAACTTCAAGAAACTTTTTCAGTTTCTTTACGTATAAAAAGATAAGATTTTCAAATTAAATTTGTATTTTCAGTTTTTACTTCCTTAGTTTCGTGGGACTTCTCTATACCTCTTGGCTTTATATGACGGTAGTATAGTCTTCAATTGTACCAAATCTACCCTTATCTTTTATATAATCTTCTTTATATTTTCCTATGACTTAAGATGTTATTCGACACATATTTTAGGTATAGTAATCCCTATATTTTATTATTGCAACTCCGGAACAAGAATAAAGTTCCCGATCTTATCAATTCGCCTGGTCTTTAAGAAGCAATAGAGTTGAAATCAATTATTAATGAGAAAATAAAAGCACGATCGAGAGCTGCTTTTCTTTTAAATCATTTGTCTGAATCTTTTATAATATTGTTAAGGTAATATACGACTTTGTGTAGTTCCTATATTTGGGTGAGCACCAATAAAAAGTTTTCTGTGAGGCTCATAATTCAGATTTGTAAGCTTTATAATTTCACAGGCTTTATTTTATTTTATTTATTTTTTTAAGTTCCTTTTGGTGTATAATTTATTCTAATTATAAACTGTACTTTTGGTTGCAACCGAATTAAATTTATTTGATTTCTTCGTACCTGTATGCATTATATGATTTAGTGTGGGCTTTTAGTTGTCTATATTTATTAGTTATAACCACTATAATTAGAAAGGCATTATTTAACTGTAGGAGCTTATAAAGAGGCTTACTACAGCTTTGCAATGTACTTGCTACCTTCTCTTTGTAATAGCATAGTCACCTAGAATTTCTTAATTCCACTCATTTAACTGAGCTGAACTAAGATATGAGAACAGATTTAAGAGTTTTATGTATTATTTATTATAAAACAATAATATATGGAATCAGTACAATGTATCATGTTTAAAAAATAGCTAAATACTGCGAATGAATAAGTTGATTACTTTTCTTTCCTGTGTAATTTTATAAACTTTTGTTCTCATTTACAATTCAATCTATAACATTATGAATCCATTTGTAATTGAATTTATATCATATTACGAATTGAATTTATAAATTTATTTCATAAGAATTCAATTTATAATAATATAATCAAGAACAGCGTATTTGAACAAGTTTAATATAATTAGAATTAGAGGGATGATATATTTCAATTTAAACCTAAATAGTATTTTTTATATAGTACATTATTTATTAAAATTGATATATATTTGAACCAAAAACAATCTTTTTGTTTGATATGGTCATAGTTAAACACTTAATATATTTTCAAGTATTTATGTTCAATAATGCATATAAATATAAAGTTTATATTTAATTACATTTACATTAAATAAGACAAAATATCAATAATACATAAATAAATATGTGTGTATACATTTATATAAATACATGTATGCATAAATGTGAAAGAGGTAGTCATTTAATTGATATTTATGTTTTCTTGATTTCATAGATGGATTTTTGGAGTAAATACTGTTTCATAAGAGATATATTAATAATATTAATACTTATTCTATCCTATATTTTCTATAGAATGGAGCATGTTAACAAATAATTTTCATACCTTTAATCAGAAAATGGAAATTTCATATGGATTTAGTTCTTAGAATGTTCATAGGTAAAACAGTAATGATAATCTATTGTTTAAACAGAAAATTATGTATATATACATACATACATACATACATACATACATACATATATATATATATATATATATATATATATATATATATATATATATATATATATATATATATATATATATGTATATATAAGTATATGCATATATATATGTAATATATCAAAATTATTTAACTTTAATATTTTTTCAAAAGCCTCCTCTCTCCAATTTTAATTCCTTTAAATATCTTTACCAGCCTCTAAATGGTTTAATCAACGGAGTATTTTCCACTTAACATTCCTTTCTGTCATAAAACTGTAAACTTTCTGTCTATAGAGCAGTTTTCTAGCTGGTGGCAAAACATGATTTCGCGTTTTGCTGATATTGCATTTAATTGGCTTATTAAGCTGTTTTTGTTGTGGGAAACATTTTTGTTGTCAGCGCTCTTGGGTGTACTTGTGTCTGAGCAGAGTGAACTCTGTGGCTTTTGATTGTATATTGTCCAGAAGGATAGATGTGCGGTGTTGCCGCTCTGAAATAAAGTTTTAAAATTAGACTTCTGAGTTCTCTTAAATATGAAGCCCGACTGCATTATCATTACTTATAGCTGTTGAGCTTTCTAATTGTGAAGGAGTGATATAAAAAATGGATTACATATATGTATATATATATATATATATATATATATATATATATGTTTGTGTGTATGTATATGTATGTATATGTGTATATTTTTTAGACACACACACACACACACACACACACACACACACACATATATATATATATATATATATATAACACATATATATATATATATATATATATATATAATGTATATAAATAATATAATTTGCTTTACTGTGATTGTATCTATAAAACTGATAAACCTACACAGAAATGAAGTATAGAATTTTCACCTGTTAGTAACAAAATTAACATTTTCTAAAACAAGTTTTCACACCATATATTCATACTATATACTTAAAATTTTGAAATTTTTTTTTAAAAAAAGGAAGAAAATCTTAACATGGTTTAATTAGTATTTCTTGAAAAAAAAGCATGTTTTTTTCCAGCCCAAAATTTCTTTCGCTTGCATTCTGAGCTGTAATCTGCGTAATTAGCGTGAAAAGGCGAAATCCTTCTACTTAAGGTAGACAAATTGCATTTTAATTACAGTGCCCTTTTCCGAAACTTGAGCAAAACTTGCACGTTGGGAGTGACATCTGTTTTTTATTGTTTTAAGTGCAAGAGATTTATATTGCATTTTAAGAAGCGAATAAGACCTACGTTGTGTAAAGGTCCAAATTTCATTAATTACGTTTACGCCTTAATCCACTATGGTGTAATAATTGTAAAAGAAGGAAAACTAAAAAAGATTTAATTTAACATGAAATTTAGAAAAAACTTGTTGAAACTTTTTTTAACTAAGTGAAAAGTTAACTTCTATAAAAGCTAAACAATTTTGATATTAATTAATATATTTAAGTTCATATTTTATATATTTGAAACAAAATTTTAGAAGGAAGCACATATGCATACAATATGCACATATACTTATATATCCATATATATGTGTGTGTATGAGTGCGTTAGTGTGTGGAAGCGAGTGATTTTTTGTGTAATATATTAAAATTTAACCTAAAAATATCTAAATCTTTTTCCCAATTTTAATTTCTAATCTTTATGAAGAAATAGACCTTAATGAGGGCAATCTGTTCCGTTTTCTCATCATTAAATTTTTACTAAGTCTTTACAGTTTTTACTCCTATTTTAATATCAAATCTCCCGAGATTCTATTGCACAATGTGCACCTTGAGCGTTGAATCTGCGATTGTGGTTGGGTAATTGGCCTATTAATAAATTACTGGAATGCTGAATTTTTTTTTAAATTTAGAAATGCGTGCTTTCTCACTTTAGAGAGTCAAGTTTCTATTTGATTTCTTCCAATAGATTTAACCAGCTAAAGTAGGCAGGATCGCTGCTCTATGTCCCAAGTAATAACGTTAATAAAATGATGTGTTAAAGGGCACAATTATGTACTGCCTCATCTGTTCTGAGTCTAGCTCCAGGAAACCAAATTTATGCTAGTTTCTTTATTTTAGGTAATTTTGGAAATTTCGAGAGAATGTCGATGATTTATGCCTTCAGAACTGTCTTCTGATTTTGTGGTGCACTATATACGTATACGTATATCTATGTATACAGGGTGATACAAGGGTTACAATAAATTTCAAAATTTAATAATTTGACAACTGAAAAAGGCCAAAAATTTGTGGTTTGCATCAATTAGATGGCAATGGAGATGCATTTTGATGTTGAAAACAGTGTTGATTGCTTCTGTAGACAAGAAGGTGGTGGTGATATAATCCTTTACTTGACTATCAGCTGACTAATGAGCTAAATTTTGTTGACCACTTATATTATAAGTGTCTAATATGTTTTCCGTCATCCAGCAGCACAGCTGGAAAACGATGCATTATACCGTTCAGAGAAATGACATTTCTTTCAGTATGGTAGCCACATGTTGCTAATGAACATTCATTTCTTGCATGTTACACCATAGAACTTGTAACTCTTTATTCCTCAATGATTTTGGTCACACCAGTGGTCTTTCTTCTCTTCTCACATGTTGAGACATGCCCACAATATTGCAATGGCACTTTTCGTATTCTTGATGTAAAGTATTTTTAGGAGTTTCCTTTTTCAATAAACATAGTATTTCTAAGCATACAGCTTTGACCACTATTATCTAATACAGATAATTTTAAAACTATCTACTGCTATAATTCGAAGGTGGAAAACTAATAGCACCATCAAAAGGTAAAAAATAATTATAAATAAATTTTTGGCTCACATCAACTTGATTTTATTTCCAAAGAATAGTACCGCCACATCTTTCTATTTCTGTTCGTTATCGACTTGCTCAATTTTAAGTTTCTCCTGACTTTGGATCACCTGGTATGTACTTAAGTGGTTTTTCTAATGTATAGATTAGAAAACACAGACAGATTCAACAATTCAAAGGCAGAACTCTGAATTTTTTGTGATTAAAATGCTTTATTTTAGTTTTTGCAAGGATATAAATAAAGTACAGAAATCTTTAAAACAAAGTTCTTAAAAACCTACTAAAAAGTAATTTTTTATATTATTGGAACTTCTGCCATTACTCAACATCTTTTGCTATACTGTTAAGTTGAACGTGTATTTTTTAGACAAAAATTTTACTTTCTATCAGAAAACAAATATTGTGCACTGTCTCATTGTAAAATTCAATCAATATTAAAATTAAATTTAAGGGAAGGCTTATGGTTTTTGTCAAACGAGCTCCAAAACATTTTTCACATACATAATATTTAATATATTAGAATGCATAGAAAAAAAATTTTTCCTAGAAAAGAAATGAATTTCTTCGAAACAGATAGAAAATAAAACAGCTGCCAATTAGTGGGAAAAATCTGCTGCATGTTTTTTTATAGAAAAATAAATTTATTGTGTATGTGCTTGCAGTATTTTGCGAGTTATAAAGCAGTTTGACAAAACACATTTGCGCCTTTCAAAAACAGAAGTTTTTAGATAGAAAGTAGAATTTTATTTTTTGTATTCTCCATGGATATTGAATTTAACAAATAGACATTTCTGTTTTCTTTCGAGCCCTGCATTCGAGAATTTCTTCTATCTACATTTATTTATTCTTTCCAAAAGTTCCCTATTTTAAAATAACTTTCGGAAGGGGAAAAAAAAGAATTATTTTTGTTACTTCACAGCTACAAAATGTTCTGCTTAAAATATATTTCTTTATTTTCAAAACACTATGCTTTGTGCTTGTTGGTTATCAATATGTATTTCAGAAATAGAACGTATCTGTTTTGTTTTAGTTTCCTTGACATGCTGCTGTGTTAGAAATTTTTATGTTAAAAAAAAGTTTTATAGTCTTACAAAGCGTAGTAGGCAGCACTAATTTTAGTTTTATTAAAAAGAGACCTGTGATATCATTTTAGTCAGGAGAGTTTTCTTCAAAGTACATCATTTAACTACAAAAATTTTATTTAACAGGTTTAACATTTTATTTGACCAATTTTAGTTAACAGGAATATTGTAACTCCTAATTTGGCTAAGTCTGGCCGCTACACCGGACATGTATATATATATATATATATATATATATATATATATATATATATATATATATATATATATATATATATATATATATATATATATATATATATATATATATATATATATATATATATATATATATATATATATTTATAACTACTGTATAACATAATTGTCAGTGTTCGCCACAGAGGACATTAATTATCTCAAAAATAGAAAATGATATTTTTTGTGTATTTTACAGAGATCCTAATGTCTATACTGCCATGGAAAAATAACAGAAATTAAAAAATATTTGAAAAAACATCTTATCAAATTAAGGGTTAAAATCTTCTATTGATTTCAAATTAGGATAATGTTTGAATGGGATTTTATGCTTCAAGCTCTCTCTCTCAACCCATTTCCTTAACTTACAATTTATAAAACAAATATATTTGTCTTAAATTATTAAAATTTCCTGCAGATATACATTAGGATGATGTTGGATTAGTGTTTGACTGGAGTACTTGTCGATGTAACATTTTTTCTGCAGTTTAGATTTGTTCGAACATAAGTAAACAAAATATATTGACTAGTTTTACAAAGCTATTTTTGATATGTTTTAACCTGTTTAGGTATTATTTTGTGAAAGCTCTAAATTGTCAACATCTTGACTAATGAATTTGATCAATATTTAGATATCTTTGGTATATTATTAACAAAATTAACTATGTTATTGTTTAATTATTATGAACATTTACCACGTAAATGATTTCATAAGTAAAATTATATCACAATAATTTAAATGAAAACTGAAAATTGTTCTACATTTGGTCATTTTAGGGCTTTGTATTTCAAAGTCTATTACAAATATTTTATTTGCTTCGTATTAAATTTATCTTGTTTATTGATCTATGTAAATTAGTTGGAATTTTCAGAATTTTAAAATAATTTTCTTTTGTAGAAAAGTATTCTAAAAGTGTTTTAGTAAGTGAAGCTTTCTGAAAAATGTTGGCACAAGTGAGCAATTTCGACTTTTTTGATCAATATAAAAGTAAGAAATTGCTGATTAATATTAAATACTTATGAGATTTTCATAGAACATTTATCATGGAAATGATTTCATAAGTAAAATTATATCACAATAATTTAAATGAAAACTGAAAATTGTTCTACATTTGGTCATTTTAGGGCTTTGTATTTCGTAATCTGCTACAAATATTTTATTTGTTTCCGATTATATTTATCTTGGTTTTCAATCTATGTAAATTAGTTGTGGTTTTCAGAATTTTAAAATAATTTTCTTTAGTAGAAAAGTATTGTAAAAATGCTTTAGTAAGTGATTTTTCCTGAAAATTTTTGGGACAAGTGAGCAATTTCGAATTTTTTGATCAATATAAAAAT
>CM063504.1:70951161-70958661 GCA_032207245.1 Pardosa pseudoannulata
ATTCAGCGAACAAATAGTTAAAAAATGGGTGATTTCAGGGACTTACTCTGGACGTTGCGAGTCGGTTAGCACGTTCAGTGTGATGTTACTTTGACGTCAGCTTGTGGACATTATGTGAGCAAATGTTCAAGCTGACGTCAACGTCAAACTGACGTCACAACAAGCGTGCGAACCGACTCTTAAATTCCACGGTAAGCCCCATAGTTTAACTTTTAAAAGCCTTCTGAATTTCTAACTAAAATGTACAGGGATAGTTAAGAAATAAGGCTATGAAGGACTAGTTATAATATTTTTTATTTTTGAATGGATTTTCTAGAAATATAATATTTTCTATTCTTTTTTAATAAAAGGTGTTTCGTTTATAATTAAGAATATAAAACATTACAGGATGACAATGTGAGGCGATTCACTTCATAAACGTTACAATATTTAAAAAACTTGTTATATTTTAAGTATTTTTATTAGAAAAGTATGAAATCTCAAGTACATTTATAAATCGCAGATATACATGTGCATATATGTGTGTTTTATTTTGCTAGTATGGCATTCGTCAAATGCTCATTGAAATACTAATAGCTCATTATACATTTCGGTAATATGCTGAAAGACTATTTATTTTTGGTAATAAATTTTTTATAGTTTGTTGCCATAAAAAAAGGAATTTTAGATTGCACGATATTGTCAAAGTCTAGTTAGCAAGATTTTTAAAAATTTAGAGTAGCTTTCCTTCGACCTTTTATTATACTAATAGAAAAGAAAATTAGATGGGAAACTATTTTTCGTATTTACTTTTGGTATTTAATTAATTGATATTAAATAATTTGCTCAATTATACTAAATTTAACAATCTTAATTAGTAAGTAAAATTATGTATTATGAATGGCAGCAGGATGTAAAATACCTTTTACCTCGGGTGGCTGAACGTATTTTAGAAGTAACCCAAAAGTTGACAGAAAACTACAGTTTGCTATCCAGTATGTGTTCAAAATTCTACCTCTGTAAGTCAAAACGTAATCGATTTATCGTGTTGACACGTACGCTGAGACATAATACATAAAACTATATTTCTGAACTCAGAGGGAAATCTGAAGATCAATCAAAATCTCGAGATTGAATTTTTGAACGATTGCAATAGTTTCCAAGCTCTACGTATAGAAGAAATTAAAATGAAAGTGATATTAATGATGTTATTAAGAAGAAATAAATGGATAAATTTCAAACATAACTTATTTTATAGTTAGCCGTACCAAATATGTACAAAGGCTATGAAAATAAAGTTAAACTAATGAGGTCTGAGACTACGTATAAGGCAAAACCTAAACATTGATTTCTTAATACAATTTGAAGTACTAACACTGATTAACTATTGAAACATATCTTTTACAGAAGTATTTTACAATTTCAATCAACTGGCTTTTTATAAAAGTAATAAACACATATATAATATTCTGTTAATGGTAGAATTTTATGTAAGGATACTATAACACAGGATAGAAGATAGACAATTTATCCTTTAATTAATCTTTTACTTTTAATAAAAAATTATGTTAATCATTGGTAATGACCTGTCCTCGACATTCATTAAATCTGATTCCCTTGATTGACTCAGATAACTTGACGATCTAATGATTATTATAGGGTTCCATATTAAGCCTTAAGTTTTTCACTTAGTATCTTTTTATTCTCAATCGGTTATTAACTAGCAAAATTATGGGAGATAGAAATAGCGCTAGATTTTAGAAAAATTTAATATATCTATTTAATTCCCATTTTTAACCTAGATATTTGTAAACATTTAAAATGGCCTTTAAATCTTAAGTATACATCTAAGTAGCATTTATAAAATGCTAACTCTAGCAATTTTAACAAATGTTTTACATAACCTGTTTTTAAAATGTTAGGATATACAGGCTTAATTGTCCATTAGCGGGGTAAAAAAATCTTATAGTTTGAAATCAAAAAACACTTTAAATATTTTGTAATAGTGCTAACATTCTTAATATTTCTCAGAATTTTTATGAATTTAATAGTATATTGTTCAGATGTCCAGAATCTTTAAGCAGAATATATATTAAGAGTGTTAAATTCTATTCATAAGAAGCTATATAATGAGTTTTTTTCAATTGCATTGCGTTGAATTATGTTTAACTAATTTGCACAAGACTGAATATTTACATTTATTTAGATAAGTTTTAGCTGATTTAAATGTACTGGTATGCAGCGATAAATTTCTTAGGTGATATAACAATTTTACAATATCATAAATAATAAAAATAAAAGTAATCATTTAAAACTTTTTTACGGTTCATACTTTCAACCAAACATCCAATTTAATAATTTTTTTCTATGTTAAAAATTTAAGTCTACAACCGTTTGGAAATTCATTCTTATGAAACCTTATATTATTCGTAAAAACATACGTTAAGATGTAATAACATCGCTGTTGCCTTTAGGAATGTTTATAGATGCCGAGGACATATCAGAATTCAATCTTATGTATAAATGCAATGTGAAAGTATTATACAAGTTATTGAATTTACTTTATTCCGAAATATGAATGTATATATATTATATATATAAACACAATTCGGGAAGTCCCTTTCAAGGATTCACAAAAACGAGATATCCAAGAGAATGCTAGCGTAAATAGAATTTGAACTCGAAAAATTCTGGAAGTAAGATTTTTTCCTTAGCAACGGAAGAATTTGATACTAAACATACTGATTTGTATTCTACGGGGCCGAAAAGAAAAATAATGCCTTTAGGTAGCGGAGGGAGACAAACAGAAAGAATTTATGCGATCCAGTAGACGGGAAAGGAACATCAAAATTTAAATGCTTTGCAAATTTTAGAGGATGTTTGGAAGAAATTTTGGAAGCGGATATTCTTGGTAATCTCATAAGACTGCTTAAAATTTAATGGCGAAACGAAATAAAGTCTTTCACCCCAGTAACGTAATGCATTTTATAGATTTAAGGTACTAGATTAAGTTATGTTGCTTTTGGGGCATAATGCTTCTCCAACACATTGATCATAAAATAAAACTATGCAGAACATTTAATAAGACGTATTTAGATGTGATAGCTGTGATTAGCGCTTGTCTAGCAAAAATAAAAGTTTATTTTGTCAAACCAAAAGTATTCGCTCAGTAATGAGTTATATTTTACGGTTTATAGGTAAAAGATTGAGTTACATTACATCTGAGAGGGATAATGCCCTTGCAACTTATTGATAATAAAGGAAAATCTATGAGGAACATTTATTAGGAAATATTTAGATATGAAAGTGCTGATTAGCACTTGTCTAATCTAAATTAAATTTTATTTTGTGAACACAAATAGTATGTTACTCAGTAATGCAATGCATTTTATCGTTTTAAGGTACTAGATTAAGTTATGTTGCTTTTGGGGAATAATTCTTCTCCAACATATTTATGATAAAGAAAAAACTATGAAGAACATATAATAGTACGTATTTAGATTTGATGGTGGTGATTAGCATTTGTCTAGCCAAAATAAAAGTTTATTTCGTCAAACCAAACGTATTCGATCAGTAAAGGAGTTAAATTTTACAGTTTAAATTTAAAAGATTGAGTTACATTACATCTGAGAGGGATAATGCCCTTGTAACATATTGATAATAAACGAAAATCTATGAGGAACATTTATTAGGAAATATTTAGATATGAAAGTGCTGATTAGCACTTGTCTAATCAAAATGAAATTTTATTTTGTGAACAAAAATAAAGTCTGTTACTGTAATGCAATGCATTTTATCGTTTTAAGGTACTAGATTAAGTTATGTTGCTTTTGGGGCATAATTCTTCTCCAACATATTGATGATAAAGAAAAAACTATGAAGAATATTTAATAGGACTTATTTAGATGTGATGGCGGTAATTAGCATTTGTCTAGTCAAAATAAAAGTTTATTTTGTCAAACCAAAAGTATTCGCTCAGTAATGAGTTAAATTTACAGTTTAGTGGTACAAGACTGATTTACATTGTATCTGGGAGGTGTAATGCATACTGATAAACAAGAAACAAATCTGTGAGAAACATGTCTTAGGTTTTGGTTTGGTTTAGAGCGCTACGGTCTACTTTTTTGCAACACGAGGGTTAATGAGACCGGGACCTACTGCTTAAAGCCGATTTCGAACGGCTATGAACATCCATGCTGCAATAAAACATTTCTTAGGAAATACTTAGATACAAAAGTGCTGATTAGCACTTGTCCAACTAAAATAAAATTTTATTTTGTAAACACAAAGTATGTTACTCAGTAATGTAATGCCTTTTATAGTGTTAAGGTATAAGATTAAATTTTATTTCATTTGGGTTGAACAAGGCTATTTAACATACTGATGATAAAAGAAGGACTATGAGGAATAAGTTATCGGAAGTATTTAGATAGATAGATCTGACTAATACTTGTCTAACCAAAATAAAAGTCTATTTTGTCAAACCAAAGAAGGTCTTTCAGAATTGTATTAAATTTTATAGTTTTAAAGTATTAGATTGTATGACATTGCATCTAGGAGTCATAATGCCCTTTTAAAGTACTGATAAAGAAAAACACTTATAAGGAGCATTTATTAGGAAACATTTCGATGCTGATTTTAGTGCTTGTCCAACCAAAATAAAAAATGTATTTTATAGTTTTAAGGTGCTGAATTAAATTGCATTTGAGAGGCACAATGTTCATACAGCACATTGATGATATATTAAAAATATGAGGAAATTTAAAACAAAAACATTTAGATATAAAAGTGCTGAATATTATTTGCAAAACTGCATTTAAAACGTTTTAAAATAAATACAATGAATAGATAATAAATTTACCTTCTTTATAAATTTGTTCTCATGCCAATAATGCATTTGTTCTATTCCAGTAATGCATCTTCCTCTAGTTATGAAACAAGATAATGCAATTATTAAAACGTTTTGTCAGCAAATATTACAAACGTGTAGAACAATAACTTAATTACCCGTATTCACATTTAAAGGACAAATTAGTTTTACTGATAGTTAAAATAAAAGTATTTAAGACAATTTCAACGATGCCTAATGTAAGGAACTGAGTTAACAAATGGTTTTGTTCTAAAACAATCTATAGTAATTGTATTTAATGGCAATAATATTAAATTTTAAAGAGATATTTACTCCCTTAAAAACATTTACTTAAAAAATTCTTTTTGTTTTTATGATCTCAAAAAACACAATATTAACAACATTTTATGATGTTATATATATATATATATATATATATATATATATATATATATATATATATATATATATATATATATATATATATATATATATATATATATATATATATATACATCATAAAATGTAGTTAATATTGTATATATATATATATATATATATATATATATATATATATATATATATTAAATTACAGGTTGGTGTATTAGTAAAAATATTTCCAAGAAACATTTTAAAAGTTTTTTTTTCTAATTGTTCTTTTAAAAAAAACGGTGTTATCGAATATTTATTAGTCTTGGTTGGGAATCTTTATAAATATATTTTAAATATTATATGTTTGTCTTATTCTTACAAAAAACCGAAATATAATAGAAACATTACAATATGTTATTTTTTATTTAAAAAGGGAGGAGAATACGTTCAATGGTACTGATTTTAACACTTTCTGCTGCTTAGTTTAAATGTGTTTTCCAAGATTTCTTTGAATAAGCATTTTCTTTGAGGATTTATTTTTTTCAAAGGCCACATTATGCATTAACGTGAGGGAAATAGTCATATGGAATAAAAATTTAATAAACATCATAAATCTACATTTATTCTTTCAGTGGTTTACTTTTTATGCTGTCAAAATTCTTTCCCTATTTTTCAATATTCATGCACCATATATTTCTTGACAACCTTATATATAGATTTAACTTTAGAAAGATTCTATCTTTTCTGAAATGTTAACATTTGAACCTCGCAGAAAATGGAGTGGAACTTTGAAATCTTATCATCAGTTCTTTTGAAGAAACTCGACATGGAGGTAAAAATGGTTTATTTCTTTTTAAAAAGTCCAAGGACTTGAATAATCTCAAATAACTAGCAAGCTTGTGTTGATACACACATATTACTTCGGGAAAAGAGTCTAGACACTTGTTATAAATATGTTAATATATATTACACGGGAGAATGTTTTATGACATTATTTAGTTGATATAAAAACAAGATCCAAAATTATGTATTACTTAAGGTAACTACTTGAATTTAAATCTCAATTCAACAAGTTCAGGAACATTTTATAAAACGTTTAAGTATATATAAAAACATGATTCAAAACTTTTTAATGTTTTAAATGTATTGCGTTGAAATCCCAAATAAGGTTTTTAAATAATGAAGTCACGAAGGTACTTTTTTAATATTTTAAATGGCACCGCTTTTTTTTTAATTGAGTTAAATATTCTAAATGGTATTTGGGATTTCAACTATTTCAACATAATGGGTTGGAGATTTCAGAGTGTGATTAGAATGTTAACACATTAAAGGCGGGGGATCTTGACGAAAGTATGTTAAGTAACACGGCGACCGCTCCGCCTCGTTTTCGGCCTAGTGCGGGCGATAATTTGTGCAATCATAAAAAAAAATTTAGACTTAATAAAGTTTATTTAAACTCTTAATACTACAAGAAATATTAAAATGAACTAAACACTAATTACAAAAAAATGTTTTAAAGTACATATTTATGAGAGGAATTTAGTATTTTTTATGAGTGTGATAATGTTGATAACACTCGCCACGGTGAAGAGGTGCATTGCAAAACTCGCATTTGAAGCAAGTCAACTTTCTTTTTTTATGACAAATCATCTGCATATATATCTTTATTTTCGTTTGAAACCATATTGAAGGATTTCAAAATTTATTTAAGTAGAATTTGAACAACCGAACAGCTTCAAACCACAAAACGTACTAAATACAAATGTAAAGTGGTGCATGGATTGCTCAATCGTATTACTACGACTCCCGCCTTTAAGCTACAGTCAAGATAAATCGTATTACTACGACTCCCACAATTAAGGTACAGTCGAGATAAATAGTATTACTACGACTCCCACCTTTAATGTGTTAACTCGTTCAGAAAGTATTTGTGACCTAATATGAAAGTACAATATTGGCAATCTTCGAAAATATTTCAAAACTGTAATGGGGTTTAAAATGACTAAGAGTTTGAATTTTTAATTTAACAGATTCAAAATGTGTATGAAATGTTTAATGATGAACGTTTATAAAATTCACTAGAGAAATTAAAGATAAAACTAAAAAATAAATACATTTAATGTAATTGATGAAATTGAAATTTAAAATGACCAGATTCAGAAAAATCTCTGAGAAAAAAATGACTATTTTAAAATAATCTTAATGCATATCCTACAAAATCCTACAGACTTTTTTACGAATGTTAACTAGGATTTTACACATTGCTATCATTTTTGTTTATTAGTAACTTAGAATTATAA
>CM063504.1:70963661-70981161 GCA_032207245.1 Pardosa pseudoannulata
ATATATATATGTATATATATATATGTATATATATATATATGTATATATATATGTATATATATATATATATATATATATATATACATATATATATATATATATATATATATATATATATATATATATATATATACGTATATATATATATATATGTATATATATATGTATATATATATGTATGTATATATATATGTATATATATATGTATATATATATGTATATATATATATATATATATATATATATATATATATATACATATATATATATATATATATATATATATATATATATATATATATATATATATATATATATATATATATATATACATATATATATATATACATATATATATATATACATATATATATATATATATATATACATATATATATATACATATATATATATATATATATACATATATATATATATATATATATATATATATATATATATATATATATATATATATATATATATTTATATATATATATATATATATATATATATATATATAGAAATCGTTTTATATTATACTTTATACATATATATATATATCATCTCCAGTATATATATAATACTTTTGGCATTGCTACCTAAGCAAAATTCCTATGTGTACTTCCACGTCGGCTTCTTCACTCTGTATACTTCCACTCGAGGGTGTGTCTTTCTCCCATTACTTTATCGTTATTGAGTCCTAACTATTTTTACTTATACCTCGCTTTATTCTTAACACCCCATTTTTAAACCTGACATGTATACACACACACACACACACACACACACACACATATATATATATATATATATATATATATATATATATATATATATATATATATATATATATATATATATATATATATATATATATATATATATATATATATGTATATATGTATGTATGTATGTATCTTTAAAGAAGATTTTTACTAAGAAAAACATGTAAAACATACTTTACAATGACGCTAAAGATTTGATGTTATCAAATAATTTTATTTAAAATCGCATTAAACTTGAATTTTACAGAAATTTTTTGCATGAGAGTAAGGAAAAAAATCTTTTGATGCATAAGGTACGACAAGTCTTCAGGTTTTGTTTCATACACACAATAAATCGAAAAAATTCTGATTGGAAAGACAAGAAAAAGAAAAAATACTTCATTTACACCTAGTCACGGTTAAAATCTTTTCTTAAGTTTAAAACTTCTTGGTAAATAAAAAAAGAGTCACAAAATATTTAGACGCTTGAAATCTTGTTTACAGTTTTAGAGTACAGAGTTTCACTTTTGCATGTATTCATGTATAAATACGACATAAGTTTAAGCAAACTTGAATGTATGACATTTAATGTGATAAGAAAATGTCAGACGTCATTTATACTTTTAAAGATAAAAAAATTTATTTTTCAAATTTCAAGAATTTTTTGTTACGTATATACTATTTATTTTTGTTATTAAAAGAAAACTTTTCAAATTGACTTTACTCTTCTTAGCATATTTTTATACAATTTATGCATTCTAATGTGTAGAATTTTAAATGTATTGAAGGCCTAATGAGTTTTAGATATTATTTAGTAAAATGAAAGCATAAAACTACTCAATGTCAAAATATTCCTTCTCCTTCTAGTATATATATATATATATATATATATATATATATATATGTATATATATATATATTATATATATATATATATATATTATATATATATATATATATATATATATATATATATATTATATATATATATATATATATATATATATATATATATATATATATATATATATATATTTATATATATATATATATATATATATATATATATATATATATATATATATATATATATATATATATATATATATATATATATATATATATATATATATATATATATATATATATATGTATATCCACAACAGCTAAGAAGTCTTGTTAGATTTATTATTTTGTAAAAGTTCATATAGCTTCGAGAGTATTAAATATTAAATCTTATTGCAACTAGCTCAAGACACTAGTCAACTGTGATGAAAGAATTTAGATTAATATATTGCACATTTTCGCAGTTGATGGCTACTAATTTTATGCTTAAATGATATTAGCAACTGCATATGCTGATTTTAGCTGTGTTGAAAAGTATAAAAATTTTAAGTGTTTCCCCTGCAAAATATTGTTTTCGAAAAGATCATTCTACAGCTTAGAAAAACGCTTTTACAGCTTTCTTAATTGTCCTTACCCAATTTAATATCCTTTTGAAGAAGGGATTTTCCCATTAATCTGTACTCTGCTTCCATTACACGGTCATCGCGTAGATTTAATCTACTTTCACTCCCCTGGTACAAAAGCTCAACTACGGCTGAATACGTAGCCCATAACCTTTCGGTACCAGAATCTGAGGGTTTGAGTCTAACTAATGGTGTAAATATTTCTTGCAGGTGTTTTAATTGAAATTAAGAAAATTAATATTATTGATTACAAACAAATTCATTATAATTTATAAATAACTATACAAATCAATAATAAAATCTATAACAAATTTGTACACATGAATGTGCAAAACATGCGTATATAAGTTTGCATTGGGTCTACTTAAAAAATTGGATTCCCCTTAGCAAACTTTGGCAAATTTGGCTAAAATTTGGTGATATTTGCTAAAACAAAAAGGTAATCCATCCAATAATTGTATTTATTTCTTTTACTGCCGACTTTAATTAATGCACAGTGCGTCATCGTAATAGAATTATGTACTCTTAATTTAATTAAAAAAAACGACTTGAAAACCGGACATTTATATTTATGGGCAATTAAACCCTTAAAAGTTTACAAACGCAACAGCTCCAAATTATTAAAAATTCAGCCATAGTGAACCATTAATGGTTTGTTATATCTATTTTTTTAAGCTGTTGCACTTTAAATATATAAGAAAAGAGTTACACAAGGAGAGTTGAAAGCAAATATCATATAAATTATAATATAGATACAGAGTATTTGGACACGGAGTGGTCCACGATCTAATGTACGCGATGACCGTGTAATGGAAGCAGAGTACAGATTAATGGGAATTTATTTGCAGGAGAGATCAGGAGAAAATGTTAGGCGACTATACTTAAACTATTACCGCCAAGTTGGCTGGGGAACCCAGTTCTTTAGTCAAGCCATTTGCATTTACAAAAAAACTACATTTAGATACATATATTTGTACAAATATGACATTTATACATTTTTTATTTCACAAATGGGATAGAAACCTAAATCTGAATGTAGTCTTTCCCTGATTGAGCTCTGAAATAAAGATTAATTTAAGAAGGTAGTTTATTAACGCTATCTACATCATTATCAATAACTAATATGCATTATTATCAATATGTCTGCTGTAAAAACTAACTTAAAAATGAATCTTTAAATATTTGTATTATTTAATATTTGGTAGTAAATTCAAAAGCAGAAAATTGCTTTAAAAGATCCATGATTATATGATGCGACAATAATTTTTGATGAATATCTCTTAAAAATATTTTTTTCTGTTACATTTAAGATGAAGATAAAATTATTTAAAAGAAAATATGAAAGATTATGTAAAAAAACTAATTTATTATTAACATAAAAATTTTTGATTTCCAAATGTTAATCCACCTTCTTTATATTAAAATAAAACACCTCCGAAATTTCAGGTACTAATACTAGATAAGAATCGTGCTAAACGATATTTTATCATACACTGCAATCGACTTTAGAGGTGGAGTGTTATTTATATCATTCACCACAGGAACTAATTTTCATTACACGGCGGATTAAAAACCTTAGTATCGTCAAGCAACTGCAAAGTACAATAACCCAACTGAACTGTCAAAGGTTTAAAAAGAAAACCTTTCAATTCTCGATGCATATTCTAAATACACAAATCCCTATTGTGTTACATGGAAAATACAACAACAGGTTATTATAAAAGTTCAGTCCCTTCTGTGGCATTTATTTTACTGTGTGCGTGGGTGTCGTAACTAAATACACCCGTCCGAGACAACACCAAGTTCAAGAACTTCATTTAACCAACACAGACAAAGGTAAGGCCACTAGTTATCTCTCCTTTCGTAACCAACTCTTTGATGAACAGAAAGCCTTAAAAGAATCGCGTTGACCTCTGGTGAAAAGTCCATTAGAGCATTGCCGTTTCACCACAAACCATGCAGTTTGATTGATACACTCTCGGCTTTTATAGTGACAGCAGAATAAAAGTAATTTGCTTACAGTTTTCAACGTGAAATTAATTTACATAAAGAAACAAAGTGGCATATCTTCCCGAGATTACATGGGTGTGGTGACGTAATCAGCATCTTTGGATAATGGGTATATCTCTTCACTTTGACCGATTATCTAGCAATCCATCTCAAGGAAACAATTACCCTTCATCCTTGACCAGTCCAAGGGTGTTAAAATATTTTTGATTTTATTCTTTAACTAAAAAGACAGAAATCGTACTGATATAGAAAAATTTGATTCTGAAGTAAAAGCCGTAATCTGAATTGAAATCCATTCAGTTTTATAGATTTTCGCAGTTGATGGCTACTAATTTTATGCTTAAATGATATTAGCAACTGCATATGCTGATTTTAGCTGTGTTGAAAAGTATAAAAATTTTAAGTGTTTCCCCTGCAAAATATTGTTTTCGAAAAGATCATTCTACAGCTTAGAAAAACGCTTTTACAGCTTTCTTAATTGTCCTTACCCAATTTAATATCCTTTTGAAGAAGGGATTTTCCCATTAATCTGTACTCTGCTTCCATTACACGGTCATCGCGTAGATTTAATCTACTTTCACTCCCCTGGTACAAAAGCTCAACTACGGCTGAATACGTAGCCCATAACCTTTCGGTACCAGAATCTGAGGGTTTGAGTCTAACTGATGGTGTAAATATTTCTTGCAGGTGTTTTAATTGAAATTAAGAAAATTAATATTATTGATTACAAATAAATTCATTATAATTTATAAATAACTATACGAATCAATAATAAAATCTATAACAAATTTGTACACATGAATGTGCAAAACATGTGTATATAAGTTTGCATTGGGTCTACTTAAAAACCGGATTCCCCTTGGCAAATTTGGCGAAAATGTTGGTGATGCCATCGTAATAGAATTATGTACTCTTATTTAATTAAAAAAACCGGACATTTATTTTTATTGGTAATTAAACCCTTAAAAGTTTACAAACGCTCGAAATTATTAAAAATTAGCCATAGTGAACCATTAATGGTTTGTTATATCCAATTTTTTTAAGCATTGCGCACTTTTAATATATAAGAAATTAGTTACACAAGGAGAGTTGAAAGCAAATATCATATAAATTATAATATAGATACAGATTATTTGGACACGGAGTGGTCCACGATCTAATGTACGCGATGACCGTGTAATGGAAGCAGAGTACAGATTAATGGGAATTTATTTGCAGGAGAGATCAGGAGAAAATGTTAGGCGACTATACTTAAATCATTATCGCCAAGTTGGCAAGGGAACATAGTTCTTTAGTCAAGCCGTTTGCATTTACAAAAAAACTACATTTAGATACATATATTTGTACAAATATGACATTTATACATTTTTTATTTCACAAATGGGGATAGAAACCTAAATCTGAATGTAGTCTTTCCCTGATTGAGCTCTGAAATAAAGATTAATATAAAAAGAGATTTTATTAACACTGTATACATTATTATCAATTAGTCTGCTGTAAAAACTAATATACATTATTATCAATAAGTCTGCTGTAAAAGCTAACTTATTGAATCTTTAAAATATATTGTATTATTTGATATTTGGTGGTAAATTCAAAAGCAGAAAATTGCTTTAAAAGATCCATGATTATATGATGCGACAATAATTTTTGATGAATATCTCTTAAAAATATTTTTTTCTGTTACATTTAAGATGAATATAAAATTATTTAAAAGAAAATATGAAAGATTATGTAAAAAAACTAATTTATTATTAACATAAAAATTTTTGATTTCCAAATGTTAATCCACCTTCTTTATATTAAAATAAAACACCTCCGAAATTTCAGGTACTAATACTAGATAAGAATCGTGCTAAACGATATTTTATCATACACTGCAATCGACTTTAGAGGTGGAGTGTTACTTATATAATTCGCCACAGGAACTAATTTTCATTACACGGCGGATTAAAAACCTTAGTATCGTCAAGCAACTGCAAAGTACAATAACCCAACTGAACTGTCAAAGGTTTAAAAAGAAAACCTTTCAATTCTCGATGCATATTCTAAATACACAAATCCCTATTGTGTTACATGGAAAATACAACCACAGGTTATTATAAAAGTTCAGTCCCTTCTGTGGCATTTATTTTACTGTGTGCGTGGGTGTCGTAACTAAATACACCCGTCCCAGACAACACCAAGTTCAAGAACTTCATTTAACCAACACAGACAAAGGTAAGGCCACTAGTTATCTCTCCTTTCGTAACCAACTCTTTGATGAACAGAAAGCCTTAAAAGAATCGCGTTGACCTCTGGTGAAAAGTCCATTAGAGCATTGCCGTTTCACCACAAACCATGCAGTTTGATTGATACACTCTCGGCTTTTATAGTGACAGCAGAATAAAAGTAATTTGCTTACAGTTTTCAACGTGAAATTAATTTACATAAAGAAACAAAGTGGCATATCTTCCCGAGATTACATGGGTGTGGTGACGTAATCAGCATCTTTGGATAATGGGTATATCTCTTCACTTTGACCGATTATCTAGCAATCCATCTCAAGGAAACAATTACCCTTCATCCTTGACCAGTCCAAGGGTGTTAAAATATTTTTGATTTTATTCTTTAACTAAAAAGACAGAAATCGTACTGATATAGAAAAATTTGAATCTGAAGTAAAAGCCGTAGTCTGAATTGAACTCCATTCAGTTTTATGGACAAGGGAGTGGTTCCAGATTGCAGACGATAAAATAATTTTTATTCGGTGGATATATATGTTTAAAAAAGGAAACGACAAAATACAATGTTCTGTAAATTCAACTCGAATTTTAGAAAAACATTAAAATATTTCAATTATTTGGTAAAATCAACTGTAAAAAAATTGTTTTTCTTAGATTTTTCAGTGGAATATATAGAGTGTAGAAAACAAAATGCGATAAATTCATAAAAATCTGAAGAAAAATAGAAAATATCTCTACTTTTAATTATAAAATATGAAAGCATAAGCGGAAAACAAGCAAAGTGAAATGATTTATGGTACATTAGAATTTATCAGAATATTCTTGAATAAGAAACAATCATTTTTTAACTAAAACTTTAATAATAAAGTAATTATAAATTGTATTATCATAGCTTTTTACAGACATAAAATTGATTTCTATAATATTAATATAAAAAGTAATTATTCACAATCCATGAAAACGAAACACATACACACACACACACACACATATATATATATGTATATATATATATGTGTATATATATATGTATATATATGTATATGTATATATATATGTATATATATATATATATATATATATATATATATATATATGTATATATATAAATATGTATATATATATATATATATATATATATATATATATATATATATATATATATATATATATATATATATATATATATATATATATATATATATATATATATATATATATATATATATATATATATATATTACTTGTTTATATGAACTTGTTTATGTTTATATCACTTAAAGAAGAAATAAAATTTTATACTATTTTTAAAAATCAAACGAAAAGATTTGTGTAGTTACAAATAACATTTAAAATGATATTGAACATTTAAATACCATATTATACATATCCATCTGGTATTTTGTTTGCGAAATAAATTTGACTAATCAAAACATTTTTTAACTGTATGACATGTAAATATATAATGAAACGCTGGAAATATTTTACAATTATTATCGCTTTAACAAAAACGTATTTTAGTCCTCTCTAGTTAGAAGGCCTTGGAATTAAAGCCAGAACCATCCCTGCTAAGTACATATTGATGAATGTTTCACTCTTAAAGTATTCTTAATCCCCGGAAAGAATAAGTGAGACATTAAAATAACTTGATGTAAATGGTGGCAAAAGAGTTAAAAATACAGTCCTATAAAACAAATGTTACATGTGTTTTGATTGACGAAATTAAATACAAACATGAAAAACGTATCAATTCATAATAAATACAAAAGAATGACGGGGTTATATTTGCAAAAACGGTAGTAAAAAATTTTTAGTCCATTATCAAGACCAATTGGCTCTTCATAGCAGTCTTATATTAGGATAATAATTAAATGGGCATGAGAGAATAATTGTGCTGCCACTCTGCCACAACACAATTTGAATGTCAATGGTATAAGAAGTAATTTTTATTGTTGAAAACCAGTTAGTTCGCTGGCTGCCACAAACTCTTATGTTATTATTTTTTAAACTATAGATAGGAATGATGTAAGGCAATTTGTTGCAACGTCACGAACTACTATAATGCCCTTCCCATTCATTTTCATGTTTACAACAGCCAATAGACAAACAATAAACTGCCCTTCCGTTTGAAACTAAACCAGAATTGTCATAATTTGAGAATTTGCCCTACGGCGTGAAATCGCCTTATTGAGACAGAAAATTTTGTGATAACATTCATATTAAACTTTAACTGCTGTGTACGTATTTTGTGAGATAAAACTGCCATCAATTGTTCATTTTATTTCATTTTAAACTTGTTTGCAAGGTGGTAATTTATCGTGACAGTTAGCTGGAGACAGACACCGAGATAAACATGGATGAAGCAGGATAAAAAGGCTTAGGAATAAAATTTAAAAGACTGCACAACAGTAGTTAATATTAGTTATGACATGTGAAGAAATTATGAGAGATATAATTATTCATCCGAATTTCAGTGTCTGCTTAAAAATCAAATTAATACACTAGGCTTGAACAATAATCAATAATGATTGTAATAACAAAATTATAACTGTCAGCAATTTGCTGAAAATTTATAAAATTCTTTAGAATGGTGCCATTTACCTTTTATGAAATAGAAAATAGTTCAAAATATACAATTGCAAATATGTTTAAACATTTTTACAAATTATTCTAAAATGAAAACGTTCAGTTGCATGAGATCGATAACAACACATAAACAGGGAAAAAGAACAGAGAATGATTTTTATTTTACAGATCAGAAAGCACTGAATGTTTAAAAATATAGCTTAAAAGATTATTATAGCTTAAGTAGCTAATTAGTCTATTCTAACCTTTCAAATTAGTCTATACAAAATATACTTTTTTTAATTATGCATTTTTCCTTAAACTTTGTAACATGATTACAATACTGTTCAGAGAATTCAAGAAAAATGTTTAACACATCTAACAAAGATAAGTTTTCTTCTTGTTATGTTTGTATTTAAATTTAAATGGGAAATAAAAATAACCTCGAAGAACGAAAGAAAATAAGAATTGTCTTCCAAAGTAAATTATACTTTTAAATCCATTATAAGACACTGGGAAAAAAATTCCTTCACAAAAGAATACAATTTTAAAGTTATTGGAAACTTATTTGTCTCATATTGGCTGTATTCTACGGAGTTTTTTAGTATCAAAAATGCCAAAAAATGGGACAAGACTGTTATATGATGATATTGTAACTACTACACATCTTGATTCACTTTGTGAACGACATCAATATTTTATTTGTAATTATTTGAAGGATGAGTATTCTTATAGAAATATTCTTATAGTCTTTACATTATTTTTAGAAAACATTACATTAAATTAAAAATAAAGTCTTATTCTGAAGTTTACACAATAGGTTAATTTAAAAATGTGTGTTAACTTCATAACTGAAAAAAAAAAATCTAGATAAATGTTACCTATAAATACATTAACATATATATGAGCTGAAAAAGACTTATATAAAATAATTTTAGAGAGACAAAAGATTTTCCTGACATCTTTATGTGTTTTAAAGGTTAATTAATCCATATTGATATTAATAAGAAATATAACCAAAGCATATAATATTTAAGATTCTGCACATCATGCTGAAATAAAATCCTTAAGATCTTTCACATTTTAGCTCATTCATCTCAGTGTGTTTTTTAAATTAAAAATTTGAAAGATTAATTGAAGCAAATAAAATTTGAGCTTGGTAACATGATTTTATCAATGCCACTCAACCTCTAATAATTCGCTCAAACAAGACTACCAAACGTATTATTGCCTAGTAAGTCTTTTCTATTGTTATTTAAATCGTAGGTAGTTAGTATACATAAGTACATATTAGTTTTATACTGAATGGTAAAATTTTACATTTATTAGATGCATTTTAAACGAAAACATCTAAGGCGAATAACGATTTCTTTTTTATCACAAGAAAATACTTTGCGAGAGTTGTGTATTTCCTCCTACTCAGGTTTAGATTTATATATACTCTCCAAATAGAGAATTATTTGTAATTCTAAAACACAGTTATGATTTCATTGGCTCTTACAAATATTTGTTTTTTATTAAGCGGAAATAGTACAGCTAGTAAATAGAGCTAAAAAGTTGCCATTAAAGCAGTGCATTTTTGATTTAATAGAAAAGGAAATGTTCCATTCTGTTCTGTTTAGCATAAACACTTTTCTAGACTCTTAATAAGGGTTTAATTCCCATCAAAATATTGTTATATGAAACAATACATTTAAAAATATAAAATAAATACAATAAAAAAAGAAATCTCGCTACTCTCAAAATAACGTATGATATTCGTAAGCTTGAAGCTAAATCTTTAAATATAAAATAAAATCATTTATCATTTTTATTCCTTGAACCTTAATTATATAACTGCCAATACAATGCCTCTTATAGCATTAGAAAAAACAATTAAAAACCTTTTTCAAAAGTTATCTTGTTGGTGAGTACAAATTCTTTTCATTTGATGTGTTTTTTATGCCATTATATAAAATATGCCACTTGAAATGACAAAAATAAATATTTTTTAAAGCTAGAGTGTTATTTAAGAACTTATAATTAAGTATAGAAGAATTAAATAATTTGATTTGTGGCTATATTAATAGTGAAGATTTAAGGTCTTGACAGTACTGTGTCCTCTTAAAGAATTTACATTTTTCCAATAGGAATAAATTCCAATTCCAATTATCATCCCAATTTCCATTATTAATAATTAATTAGACTTAAACTTTTTCAGTACGTTTATGGTTCGAGTTCTATTATTAGCCTTGTGGAAGTCAGTTATAGATTGGTGTTTAATTTCCTGATTTCTACATTTAAAATATTATTGAGTTTTGTATTAAATTCAAACAAACAAAAAAGGAAGTAATACCAATAAAATAATAATCAGGCTAGGGTGTAAGTTTAAAATATATATATTAGAAAATAAAGTATTTTAAATATAGATATTAGAACGGAATCAGACATAACAAATTTTGAGACCTTTTTTAAAATTTATGTGAGTTAAATATTCATATATTTGTTGAAAAATATAATTAAATATATCTTGTTCGATGTTTATTAAATATGGGAAAGAAGACACCCTAGAAAATTGTCTGTTTTATCACTTAGTACAATATTTTTTCAAGAATTCTTTAAATGGTTGTTGGAGAGGAAATTTTATTTTCTTCATACATTAAGATTTAGCGGGAGAAATCTAATATGGCCGTTAAAGACTGACTTTAACCCAAGAACCATCCTGTTCTTGCCGAACATTATTATGACTGTTAGATTTACAAAAAGAACTTAATTATAATGCAAGAAAAGACTAAGTCGCACAGGACATCACAGAGGAGCACTTTATTCTGACCTTCCTGGGCTCTATAGGTTAGAATTGCTAAAGAAGCATGGGTAATGAGAAATAACTAACAATACACACGAAAATGAAGACTTTGAAATACTAATAGTTTACATTAAATAAAGAGATAAGTAAAAAAAAAATATTCACGAGTACGGTGAATGGAGAAGTACACAAATACAATAAAAATGAAGAATGTTAAGTTAAGGCACTGATACAATTATAAGTACACCAGTAATACTAAAATGGATTTTTTTTAATTAATGAGTAAAAAGATAAGTAGAGTAAGCAGAGAGAAGTAGATATACGAGTTAGCACGAGAGTGCAGTGACGAATCAAGCTGAACGCTAGGAGAAATTTGATTGGATCTTACCTACCAATAGAATTTAAACAATTAGAACCGATGAGAACCATAGAGGATAAGTGATAAATATGATATTATATTAAAAAATGATTTATAGGCCCTAAAATTTAGTTTCAGATCTTAAAAAGTTTATTATTTTAATTACAAAACATCTTCGACTCGCCTGGATAGTATACTATACTAAAATAAAGATATATATATATATATATATATATATATATATATATATATATATATATATATATATATATATATATATATATATATATATATATATATATATGTATATATATGTATATATATGTATATATATGTATATATATATATATATATATATATATATAAATATATATATATATATATATATATATATATATATATATATATATATATATATATATATATATATACATATATATATATAATATATATATATATATATATATATATATATATATATATATATATATATATATATGAGTTTATGTAGTATTGTATGTAATGTTAGGTACAAATTAATACGATATTTTCAAATTTAAGCTTATTTTAATTTAAACCCATGTTTCATCTCTATTAGACGTAGAAAGAGAGTAATTATCAAGCTTGGCAACGAAGCTTTAACCTCTTAACTCTTTCCCTCTGCCCTATTCATCTGTTCAAATACGATCATCTTAATAGAACAAGCTGAGCCCAGTGAATCATTGGCTCTCATTATTTAAATTCTAGGTTCTGTGTGTGTTTGTCAACCGGAGGGTCAGTTCGGGCTCATTAAGTGGACTTTAAATGAATAATATATTTAAGACTAATAACGGTTTCATTCAATGAGACTCAAAAATCTACACAAGAAATACTGCTATCAAGCGGGGATTCTATGTCTGTAATATAATGTTCAGGTTTCTTTGAGCTATTGAACTTTTACTTGAAATGTAATTGAGATATCATAGATTCTCAATAGCTTTTATAGTTCGTTTGGAGGAATTAGGCTCTGCGGATGTTCATTAGGCTAAGCGGGCACTAAATGCGGAATGGATTAGATTTGAACACAATAGAGTGACCACGTGATTCGTAAACTTTAATTTTCAAATGAGGTTTGGCCACCGAATACGGGGTGGAGTTGATACATCCGATCGCCAGGATCAACATTATTCTGTTTTCACTCGGCTTTGGTTCGGTTTTAAAAGCTAAGACCACTAGATTTTTTTTCTCTCCCTATCCCTCACAAATATCAACTACAATACAGTTTTTTAAACGCGAAGGACTGATTTTACTCCACTTCGCTCTATATTTGGTAGCCAAAGCCTCATAATTTCAACCAGCTATGCTAACATCGCGACGCTTAATTGCAATCTGCTCCACGAATGATAGCAGCCAAATCTTACTAACATTTAGTGCTTAACGCATTAATGCTTAGCTTCCTTTTTTGAGGACTGGGAAAAATTAGTTTGTAGAACACTTATATTTTTATGGAAGAACTTTTTCATTATTAGTTAAGTTAAATCGCAATCCTATAAATAATTTGCATAATGCTAAAGAATCTGCTATTATTTACGATTTAACCTTTTAGTTTGGAGCATTGTAATCTAAATTGTTGCTATTTAATACGATTAAAAGTCTATACCAGCATAGAGATTCAAAACTGCTTATTTTGAATTTAAAAGCAGTAGCCTGTCATTTAGCCATCGCCAGGTGCTTTATTATTTGGATTGGGCAGTTTAAGATTTTTCAGATCTCTCATAAGAATTTTCGCAGGAGGTATATCAAATAAAATCATAATAAATAACAATATCTGTTATACAATTTCATATTAAAGTACTGCGTTTACACATGGTAGCAAATAAATCTATTCCCCCATCTTTTAAATTACTTTACATGATATTTTAAAGTACACCTTATGGCTCAATAGAAAAATGTTTAACATTCAAAATTATTTAGTTCTACAAGCCAGTTCATGCCTAGTCTTAACTCTGGTAATTAAAAATGCAAAATTAAGGGTTACGTTTATTTAACAATTTAAATTAATTTTTAGACTGTCTAACATCAACAATTTTAAGAACATATTGTAATAAAACAAATTAGTTTAATAAAGTGAATACTACAATTTTCAAAATTATCTTCAAAAGCTTAAAAAATATTTGTCGACTTATCTTTTCACTTCTTCTTTGTTGTTATTACAGCCTATTGCAGTCCAAAGTCTCCTCTCCAAATTTTCCTCACCTAGTCCTATCCCGGGATAGGGTCATTGCCCATCATAGGCCCGGGATACCTTATTACTTAGCTAAATGAAAATTAAATGCAAATGGAACTTTTGTCCATCACACATGTAGCGATATACCAACATTACAGCTTTACCCCTTTTCGCAATCTTGATGCAATATTTAAGAATAACATTTCTAGACTTAAAGATTTGACCACTAATATGTCACACAAGTACTCTTTAAAACTAACTACTGATTTTTATAATGCTGAGGGAAAAAACGATACTTTAATCTAGATGTGAAGAAAAGACCTAGTCAAGTCATTATTTTCTTTCGTCATAAAAACCTGGGTTTAATTCTATCTATTTGGTCCAAAACACATACTTAAATGCTATTTTTCCTGACTTTTGGATTACCCTGCACCAAATTTACACAGCTGGGAAGCGCAAAAAAGTTTTTTAGATTAAAATCACACAAGTTATGAACCTCTGATATATATTTTAATAGGCTAATATAAATTGTATGAAAGAAAACAAATGTTTTCCAGGACTATCTTTTTCTCCCTTTAAGGGAAGAACCTTAAATGTCAGTTTTTTAAATATCTTTTAACTAAAATTGAAGAAAATAACGCTATTACATTAAACACATTTGACACTAAATTCTATAGCAAAAGAATATCCCATAAAAATAGAAAATATATTCGTAAAATCTTTATCATCAAATGTGATTCTTTAAAAATTCTCCGAATGCATTACGTTTGCGTATAACTTTAGCATACGTTTATACTATAAAAGCATAATTTGAAATCGAATTTAACTGAAGTTAAATACATATATTATAAAACATTTTTTTTAAAATTTCAGATTGTTTTTTCGGTATTAAACACTCAGTAACTGAACAAAATAATTATTGCTTTAAAGAAGTAAACTTTCATAGCAAACACTTTAATAGATAATGTCTATAAATTTTGAAAAAAGAATCAGAAAAAATATAATATCCATAAAACATTTCGAAATAATATAATTCATATATCTTTCCTAAAATAAGATGACTTTAATCTTGAAGATCTATGTAAAGGAAGAGAGTATTTGAGCTAGGCAAGTCTGTTGTATCCCTTTTCCTCTCTCTTTCCTCACTTGCTCAAACAAGATTGCAAAAGAGAACACGTCTGATCCCAGGAAATCCTTTGCTGATTTTATTCAATTCCTGGGTAATGTGTTTGTTTGTCTATTATAGGATCAATTTAACCCACATTTAGTGCGATATAATCGATAATCTAAGATTAATAGTGATCTCACCCATCATAATTTGTAGATGTATTTACTATCAGCAATTGGTTGCTCGTCTATGATATCGCACTAGATTTCAATGTGTTTTTATAATTTTAAAATACAGAAGAATTTTCAGATGTTATCAAGTATGTATGGGTTTTTATATTCTGGAGTTATACATTTTTACTATGCCAAAGCTAATTTAGACTTTCTGCAGAAGGCCAATCTCCAAATCTTCAGGCATCTTTTACTTCAGTGATATAGTTCTATAAGAATATATGCTTCTTTTATTTCGTAAAGAAAAATTAAGGTAACCTCTACGAAAAAGTGTGTAGATTTCTTAAACAACTTCACCTAAATACTACGTCGATAGTTAGGTACAGAACAAACAAGAAAAAAAGGAAATGGAGTACAGTAACCTTTTATTGTAAACAGAGGGAACTAAAAATAATTTAATGAACAAACTCTCTCCATGTGTTAAAAACACTACAAAGTGAAAATTAAGATAAAAATACATATAAACAATTCATTTCTTTTGGTCAATGTTTAGCTATATGGGAGTTAGTCAGACCAAAACCTACTGCTAATAGAGAAAAAGAACGTTTACACCTACCTATGCCATCTGCTGAACTCGAACCCCAGGTTTCCGCTTCCCTAAGCTGTGTAGTACATTTTTAGCCATTGTCTAGCATAGTGTATAGGGGGGGCATTAAAATAATTCCTGAAGTGGCGTTTTGGAGAAAAAAGAAATTTTTTTAAGAACCCGAATGGTGTACTGTAACAATAAGTTACATTCGGTGCTTCAACGCTTATTTTGCCTCTTCCCGTCAGCCATCGCCAATAGCAAACAGACCAGGACTGGTCTGAACTAGAAAAAAAAAACTTCGGATTTCTCCCAACCAATAGAAGGTTCCTTTGATTTGTGGGATTCTGAACCCCCGTCGTTCTGGAGTGGACACCTGTTTTTTCTCAGTGAGGCAGTCTGATTTTTTCAGAGGACAAGATTGTTACCAGAGAATGGAAGAGGGTGAATGCTGCTGGCATCAGCGGCTTGCGGGATAGACATTTTTTTCGAGAGTCACAAAGAAAGGGAAAAATGGCCATGATGGCAAGACTGATTCCAAATCTAGAGGAGTCTCTCTTATCTACAAACGATAAGTTGTATTCCAGTTGTATTTCTTATGCATTTAATTTTATTAAATTACTTAATCAAGAGTTTTTTTATGAGTTTAAAATTTCTTCTTTCTCAAATTCTAGGCCAACGTAACATTGTTTTTACATGTACGGATAAAATTTTAAAGTACATAGTTATAGCTATTAGACGTCATGTTGAAGAAAACAGACCGTAATATATCAGGCCTAACAAATCTGGATGTCTTGCAGAATTTATTTTGCTCTTAGAAATAAGAATGATGTGACTAAAACTAAGACTAATTTATCTTTTATTAACTATAAATATTTCATTTTCATGTACAAAATAAAAGAGATGGTATTTTATCAGGAAATATCGACAATATTTTTAATTCTATAGTGAAAAAAAAGCATATTACCACAAGTGCATTAGGAGAAATAAACAAGATTAAAATTTAACTTATAATTTTATCTTGAGTAGAAGGGGGGAAAAACCTTGCTGCCGTAAAAAAGTATCTTTTATTTTCTAAGTAAGAATTTAAGTGACGATCCGAAGAAATCTTATATAAACCATGAACAAATATTTTTGTCTGAATCATCCATTCGTAAAACACTTTAAGTGCTTATCCTTAAAGATGCTTTTTAGCTCAAGATATTTATCATTATGTTGAAAAACCCATTAAAAACATGGCACAAATCTTAT
>CM063504.1:70983661-71008661 GCA_032207245.1 Pardosa pseudoannulata
ACTTCTAAAAATTAGTGAAATAGTTCAATGAGGAGTTCTATGAGTGACAAGCTTTTACCTCTGTAATTAGAATACATTACTTTGATAGTGAGATTTTAATTCCTACATGACATAATTTTTTTTGTGATTAGAATGTACACTTTTGTTTCTATTACATAGCTTAATGTTTACTGTGCTCCATTGTATTATACGACTTGGAATTTCTCTTATATATATTTTGATTTAAGTAACGTAGTTGGTAGCTTTAAATTTCCATCGCTATTTCTAGTGCTTTAACATTCCTACTTTATGCATAAAAAGCATGTTTCTCTGTCTTAAACAGAAAGTCGGAACGTAGAGTTTTAATGAGTTCTAATTAGGGGTGAATTCCAATTAGAAAGATAATGGAAAGTCATTAGACAATAAATAGGTTTTACTTAATTCTTTGATTAGTTTAGTAATATAATGACTTCAACAAGATTTAAAAATAACTTTTATTTGTATATTTGGCTCTGCTCGCAGAGTTCAAAATTATTTAAATTGTATAACCTTCTTTGGACAGTACTGCAATACGTTTTATTTGCATACTCGATTTCAATCTCTACACCCACAAGCGAATGTGCATTCATAAATATACATAAAATGAGATAAATTGCACCCGTATGTTAAGTAAAGAAGAAAAATTCAAACTTGCACGCTTTTTATCTTCCGGGATACGAAAGGTTAACGAAAATACCTTTGTAGATCCTCTTTCCTATTGTTTCTACATTACAATGACAACGGGTAATCCCCAAGGCGTGGTTAAGGAGTAGTCAGTGATTAATAATTTCGGGCTGGTATCTATGACTGCGTAATTTATTTAGAAGGATGTTAGGTTTCGTATTTCAGGTAACAGAGCCTTAAAGCTCATCACGGAAATGATCAAAACTCGAAAAGCTTGATTTGTTAGGTATTTCTATTTTATGAGTTCAAGCCATTGATTTGTTTTCCATTTTTTATGTCTGACGATATTATTTTGAGAAAGAAATAGACGTACAACAGAACGAGGAACTGGTTTTAACCTTTAATCCCTCCCGATACAAACAAGTATTCTTGTGGTATATTTTGTATAGAAGAAAATTAAACAAAAATTAAATAAAAAAGCAATTATTTGGCTATAGCAAAGATTTTTTTTAATAATCAAGAAAGTTTGATTGAAGAATCAAATTTTTTTTTAAAACGGACACTTAAGTGATAGATCGAATTCAAGTAGAAAGGAAGGTGTTTTAAAATCAAATGAGATTTTATTTCCTGTAGATGGTGTTTATACATATCATCGCGAGTAATTAAAGGTTAAAGTAAGAAGTAAACAAGTAGTAAGAACGAACAGTTTTACAGTAGTAATAACAAGTAGTAAGAACTAACAGCTTCAGTTAACAGAGAAGTAAGAACTAACAACGAATTCAAGTAGAAAGGAAGGCGTTTTAAAGTCAAATGAGATTTTATTTCCTGTAGATGGTGTTTATACATATCATCTCGAGTAATTAAAGGTTAAAGTAAGAAGTAAACAAGCAGTAAGAACGAACAGTTTTACAGTAGTAATAACAAGTAGTAAGAACTAACAGCTTCAGTTAACAGAGAAGTAAGAACTAACAACGAATTCAAGTAGAAAGGAAGGCGTTTTAAAGTCAAATGAGATTTTATTTCCTGTAGATGGTGTTTATACATATCATCGCGAGTAATTAAAGGTTAAAGTAAGAAGTAAACAAGTAGTGAGAACGAACAGTTTTACAGTAGTAATAACAAGTAGTAAGAACTAACAGCTTCAGTTAACAGTAGAAGTAAGAACTAACAGTTTTATTACATGACATCTTGTGTGTTTAACTGCATTTGATCTAGTGTCCTACTAATAGTACATCGAACGAGATTTCGTTCTACTGAAAGATTACATAATATTCCTAAAAGATCCCCATGTTCTGTTAAATCGATTTATATTTGTGTATTTAAAATTTCATGATTAGCTAATAAGATGATTAATTATTATTGACTGAAAATATTCATTCAAGATGGATTCTTCTTATATGTCAGAATCCAATGTCGAAAAAATATTCGCGTCTAACAGGAAAGTCATGTTTATTTACTCCGGTTAAATATAAAAAGCTTTAATGTTATTTAAAAATATTGTTTAAGAACATTGCATTACATAATGTTTGATTGAATTCTCATCTAAAAAAATATTTGTGTTTTAAGAAAAAACTTAAAAACAAAATTCGAATATGAAAGGTTTACAAAAATAAATTGTCTTTAAAGAAAATAAATAATAATTATGAATAATTAAGAAATGATAATTCAGAAAATAAATGATAGAATGTCATCCGGAATTTTTTGTTTTGAAAAATTCAACCTAGTAATAGAATTTACAATTTTGTAAACTTTTTTAGAAAAAGGATTATTTAATTAGAAATTGTTCTTTTGTTTAGTCACATTTGTCGTTATAAAACTTAAAAGAATAGTTTTCCCAGTTTGATTTTCTTTACTTCAATGATGTCTTCAGAATGTTTCAGATAATGATTTTTTTCTAATGTCTTTCCAAATTTATTGACATCTTATATTAAAATATTTGTTATAAAAATTGTTATAATTTTTAAAAACATTGAATATTTTGTAAAAGTACAGATAATGGAATAGGGTGAAATAATAACTAAAAACGAGTTAAAACGTTGTATGGATATAAAACACATTCTAATGTAAATTATATCAAATATAAATGTAATTTGATACTCATGCTTCTGTATAAATGAACACAAGCAATAATAACACCATGTTAATTAATGTGCAATTCCTTTTTTTGCTTGAATTAAACAGATGCCAAACTATTTAACATTCTACTCATATTCGTTACCAACGTATCAATTTATGAAAGTGAATAGAGTTCAGGACACGATAACATTCATTAACTTTCTATTTAAAAAATCTAAATTCAGTTATTACTATTTCATCTGAATATATTATACACAATTGGATTGATAGAAAATTCAATCTAGTTCTAACAGGCAAATTATAGTGGTGAATACTTCATTATATACGTATGATGTAGCTATATAGAAGAAATAAATACAGTTTTTATCTTGATAGATGCTTAAATGGTCTAATCACATTGGACGTGGGAAATGATCGGCAACTTGTTAACATATTGTGGCGCAGCATTAAAGTATTGCCAATGGTATCCGAATATGATAGTAGAGCTGTAATTTTCTAGTCAGTGCTTAGCCTCAATGGCTTTTCATTGTCGGTAATTTAATAGATTTGTGAAAATGAACCATTTCAAAGAGGTATGGACTCCAAGTTGACAAGATATATCACCTATAAAATCGTTCCTTTGAGGAAAGACAGTAAAACCTTTTGCAAGATCAAGTGGTATGTGCTGTAGCAATTCAGCTACACAATGAAATCGAAATTTCTCGATTAATTCGTTTTAAGAACCCCCAGGGTGAAATAGGTAGTGTGTCCTGTTTCGAAATTAACGTGCCAGAGTCCTTGCATTTGAGCCCTAAGAGAAGCTTTAAGTCGGTAAATTTATAGTCGTTTGAAATCAAATTTAAGCAGTAATTTCGTGTTAAAAACCCAAATGTTGCGGTACTTTGACCATAGAGCAAAAAATATACTTTTGGAAAACCCGATCTGAGACTGTATTTTTAAACCATGCTGCTTCATCTCGTAGTTTGATTGGTAAAATAAATACTTAACATACAGGGTGAGTCTAAGTTGTTTTATAAATGATTAGAGGGGTGATATTGCACATCTAACAGAGCAGTAATCAACATTGAACTTAGAGTTAGTTGAGAATCTAAAAAGAGTAAAACCGAAACGTGTCGAAGAATGAAGAAGTCCTAGCCTCTGACGTCATTATTTCTCTGCCCTAAACAGTCTGAACTTATCTTCAGAGGACACATGAAATCGTAGAGTAATAATCAATGATGAAGCGTTTAGTGTAAGAGACGGGACTGAGCGTGACTGGGGAGAGGGAACTGAGCGAATGATCTTGTAGAGAGGCAACAACAGGAATCTACGACCAATCACTGGTGTGAAATGTAGAGCAAATTAATTAATGCACCTGTAAAAATTGTTCAAAAGGAGTTATATGTAAGAAAATAACTTGCTGCTTTTTATTGTATATACACGCTTTAATCTTATTACCGCTTACTTTTGATGTCAACTGTAAATGACCAATCGCAGAAGACACGGTTTCTCAGCAAATTAATTTGATGGATATGTAAAGTGGCTGGATATAAAAGTGGCTAGAGTGATGAATATAAAAGCAGGCTTTCGGAAAACATTTCAGTTCTTGTAGTCATACAAAATCGGAGCGATTTATCCGACGTTCAAAAGATCATTGAATTTTTGGCCAAGGGTGTAAGCATTTCCAAACGGTTGTCGCGATAATTGTATATGTGGAGGGCAAAATGGCACTATCCAAAACCAGCAACATAGCAAATGTGTTGCACCACGGGCCATAAATGGCAGAGTCAAATGACGGTTATGGAGATTCATTCGGCTGAATAGACGGGAAACCGTTGAGCAACTCACCGCCCAGATGAACCAAAGGGCTACCAACAGTGTCTTTACAATGACGATACAAAGAACGTTGCTGCGTATAGGCCTGTTTAGTGCACTCATGCTAACTTCTGTACATCGACGAAGAAGGCTCGAATTTGCCTGCCAGTACCACAACGGGATTTTCAATGAGTGGAGACAGGTAGCTGTTTCCGATAAATCAAGTTTTATCCTGCAACCGACATATGAAAGTTCACCTACACGGCGTGAAACGTCGGAAAGAAAACACTCTGAAACAAGTGTTGGAAGAGTCCAAGATGGAAGAAGGAGCATTATGGTTTGGGAAATGTTTTCGATGTATTCTCTGGGTTCACTCATCATTGTGGAAGTCATGATGTATCAATACAAGTATGACTCTTTCATTGAGGGGGTCATGTTTATCTTGACATGCTAACTATTTTTCTTCAGGATAACGACCCTTACCAGCAGAGCAACTCAACGTCTCATAAAGCTCGGAATGTATATGTGTGGTTCAAAAAGCACCAGGATTAGTTTACAGTATTTTCTTGACCAGCAAGTTCCGTACTTGAACCCAATAGAGAATCGGTGAAACCACCTCGATCAGGTTGTTAGCACCATGAATCCTCACTCGCGTGCACTAGCACAGCAGACCAAGGTACTTCTGTCGGTATGACTCAATATCCATGTGAACACCTTTAGGAACTTAATTGAATTTATTGCAGCGGTCCGTTCTGTGAAAGTTGGTTATTCTGGATTCTGACAGGTGGTTATATTAATGTGACTGAGCTGTATAATTAAAAAAAATATTTCATATAATATACGTTTTTTGTTTGAGGTTTATGTGTGATTTGAATGCAACACAATTAACATTCTACTTTTAAATGTGTTCAGCCGATGATGATTAAGGTTTCTTCACTACCTTGTTATCCTTTGCGTCACCATAGACCACTGGTTAACCGCGGGAGTGGATTACTTCATTGAAACAATGTTTTTTGTTAGGATATTAAGTGTGTATGGTATGTGACATAATTAATCTCCCGTTCTTAATTATTCTCAGCTAGTGGTGATTGGGTTTTTTTTCTTGTCTCCTTGCCCTATATATAGTCACAAGCCATTGATTGGCTGTAAGTAGGGATTAAATCATTGCAGCAGTATGAATAAATAAATTATAACATCCTAAACGTAGAGAATTCCTTTAGAGAATTTAAATTTTGCATACAATTGAATGCAATTCATGTCCTCTTTCTGATTTACAATTCCATAATACAAACGAGGATAGCAATTTAATAGGGGTTTCAATAAAGCAGATTCCCGTTAGAAACAGAGATTTTTGATAGGTCGTAGAACGCTCCAAATCATAATCCCTCTAACCATTTTCAGGACATTTTAAACTATAAGGTATTCAGAATACAGCACAAGTACATGGATTAAATGCCATGTTATGCTAGAGACAAAATGTTTGAATGCAACATTTGAAAGGGCATGAATGTCATGGAAAAACACTTAATTCCCCTTATAAATATATTATTCCATAAATGAAACGAGGATGACAATTTTTATCATGCTAAAAATTAGAGGATTTAATAAAGCAGATTCGTGGTAGAAACTCTAGGATCTTTGATTAGCCATAGAAAACTCCAAATCATAAATTTACATAACATTTGCAGATATATTATTACAATGTAAGGCATAGAGAAGACAGAATAAATATATGAATTAAATCTTTATATATAAAACTCTACAGTCCTTGTATTTGGAATAGAATTCTTCCTAAATGGATGGACTGATTTTGATGAAATTTTGTGTATGCAATTAAGCTGATTCAAAAATGGTTTAGATTCACAATTTGATCCGATAGAAAAGGTTTTTTTTATTAAAAATCCAGAATTGCTTTTTTATTGAGATTATTAAAATACCTCTTGAAACCCTTTATTGCCAACGTATCTGTCGAGCAGTGGTCAGCGCAACGGGCTTCTGTACGAGACGTACCAAAATTGAATCCCCGTACAAGCAGCATGGTAATTTTAATTTCATCTAATTACGTTTGTGATGGCTTTACGTGTAGTGTCTTCAACTATTTTTAAAATATTGTTTTTACCTTTCCTTCAATAGAGTCTAGTTTATGATTTATTTGAAAACATTTTACAATTTTTTCAATTTATAAAGTTAAAATAGGACAACGTCTGTCGGGTCGTCTAGTATTATCATATATTTTATGATAGACATATAGCCGAATTTTTATTTATATTACCGAATTTTTATTTATGTTAACATTTATATTACCGAACGAACGCTGAATGAGTAGGACTCAGTCCTTCGGTACAAGAGTTGTGTTCGAATTCATTGATGATATGGCTGTTCTTGTTTCAGATTAGCCTAAAATTTGACGACTATCTTCAAGGACTTTGCATGTCATTTTAACTTGGATATAGCCAAATCTTTAAATTCAAATATCTATGCTCTTTAAAATTTAAAAATTATTATATAAGATTTCTTAAATTTGGAAATTTAAAACATTGGAGGAAGCCACTTAAAAGCATTAATTTAATAAAACCTAAGCACTACATTTTTCTTTTGTATCCTTAATAGAGGAAAATGTTTCAAAAATGTATTTGCATACAAAATTTGCATATTAATATTTTACCTCGAGAAATTCCCTATACAAACATGCTGTTAATTTTTGTTTTTAATTTTTTGCTTTACCTCGTCACTCATGCAGTCATCTAGAAAGAAGAGATAACGTAGAAATTTGAAATACTTTAAAATAAAACATGATTACACAAACTTCCCTATACCTTTTTTTCTTCCAAATTTATCCAGTCAAAGAAAGGAAAAATATACAAGAAATTTTATATATATTTTTTTATATATAACTCAATAAAGTGACATAGGAAGGGGATAGATAAAACACTTAAATTGAATTTGAGTTAAAAACGATGAAATGAAATTTTGCGCAAATAGATTGGCGGAAAAAAAAATAAAGCGAGTTTAAAGCTCTCTCGAGCGTTGTAAATATAAGCCAATAGAGCATTTTTTCGGCGTGATAAATTGACTGCATGTGTGAGGTTGGCATGGAAATGAACACATTTGAATTCATGCTAAATTTGATTCCTGTAAGATGATTGGAGGCCCAAACACCCGGTGCAAATAAACGCATTTTTATGTATTTTGGGACGGAATCTTTATTTCCCACGCGGCACTAAATCAGAAATTTTATCCGATTTAATCTACAGGAAATACATGTATGGAAGAAATATTTAGAAAGAGGCAACTTTCTTTTTCCTTTCGCATTTCTGATGGAAGTAGTAAAATGCATTAGTGATCATAACAGATACTATTTCTGGTATTTTAATGAGATAGAATTTCGGCGCCAAGATTTTTCTGGAAGTGTCCAAAGCCTTTTGTGAAACTAAAATATGCTGTCTCGATTTTTCCTTAATGCTTAATATAATGTATCATTTCAATTTCGAGTTATTTCAATGGAGTATCATGTTTAAAGAATTTTTAGAGCGTCAAAAAATTTTCATTTTATTTTACATTTGATATCATTTTGTACTTATCTAATAATTTTATAAATTTATTCACCCATTATCTTTCAAAGAGCTGAGAAGCTTTGATGTATAAAATGATTTCATATAGAAGTATATTTTTGAAACTTTTCAATTTTTTAATACATTAATTTCAAATTTGTCCATAATACTCATTTTAAATAATCTTATTGAAAATTTAGCTTGAGTATATTCCATACACATAAATGAAATATTTTCAAACAGATGACTTACGTGATAATGGAATTTGAAATTAGAATGCATTTTATTTCGAAATAAAACTTGAAAAAGTACTATAGCAAAAATTTACTTTGAAAACGTTTTTTTTTTTCAATGCTGTAGAGAAAATATATTTTAATGCGCATTTCAAATTTGTAAAAGGAATCATGTTTGTTACAGAGCTTAGAAAACGTCCAATGTTTAATTTTAAATACACTATGCATTTTAATAGAAAAGAAACATGATTAAAGATTGAGTAAAGTTTTAGGTAATCTAAAATATTAATTTTCCCATGATTAAATATCATTTTAGATATTTGTTGGCCTTATCATGTAACGCATGATGTATTAAACTAAGTAATAATTGTTATTTACCATACTCTTGGGACATTTTTAAGACCTTAAATTCTAAAATAACGCTACGAGGCTGTTAATAATTACTCAATTTTTATTTTGATAGAAATTTTATTGTATTAAGGTATTGTTATAATGTACAAGTGTTCTAGATTTTATTAAAAAGTTTTATTTAAAGTGAAAATACACTTTCTACCAATAAGTATTTGGACCTATTTGATAGAAAAGAAAAACTAACTATATTCAAAATCAATAATTGGTAGAGCAATCCTACGAGCGCCTACGGGGTATACTTTCCACAAGTTTTTGTATTACAGATAATGGTATTGTCTTCCACTCGGCTCGGAGTAGATATACAAGTTCCTTCACCGATTTTGGACGGGTAGTGCATATCTTAATTCGGTGATCCACCTCGTCTCAGAGATTCTCGATAGGGTTCAGCTCTGGGCTCTGAGCAGGCCAGTCGATGAACTCCATTGGCACCATACCAAGCCTTGGTTAACCTTGAAACATGACAACTGGCATTGTCGTTCTGAAAGTAACAGGAGTTCAACCCGTAAAACTGCCACAACGTAGGAAGCACATTGCAGTAGGCATCGGCGTTGAGCTTACCGTGAATGTTTACCGAGGGTCCCAGTCCATATCAGGAGAAATACTTCCCAGACCATAAATCCACCTCCGCCGAACTTGACTGTTGGCACAGTGCATTCTGGAAGGAGACGTTCTCCCGGCAGACGCCAGACCCAGACCCTGCCATCCGATCAGTAAAGGGTGAACCTTGATTCGTTGCTCCAAAGAAACCGATTCCACTGATCTACGGTCCAATTTCGATGTGCTTTGCACCACATTAACCGAGCAGAGCGGTTAGACTTTGTGATCAGAGGCTTATGGGCATCAGCCAGACCATGAAAACCAAGCAGATGTGCTTTCTAAAGGGTTGTTTTCATTGAAATAATACTCCCGGATGCCTATTGAAACTTCTCGCGGATGAAGACCATCGGTTGGATGCGGTTCTTCCGAATTTCTCTGGACAGCACTATCTCCTAGTTTCTATCTCCTAGTTTCATTGGTCTGCCGACTCCGGGCACATTCCGACAATCACTGCTTACATTTCAGTCCTTAATCACATAGGCCACTGTCTATTTTGAGTACTTTAGATCGCTAGATATGTCCCTTAAGAATCGGCCACATTTGTGATGCCCAATAATTATACCTTTCTCGAAATCAGAAATCTCCGAATTGAGCGGCATTTTGCATTGTTTCCTACATGATGTATACCGGCAGAGGCCGTGACGTACCTCAAGAATGCAGATATCGTCATTTGCGTAGGTGCCCAAATACTTATTGGTAGACAGTGTAAAAAGGAAATTACATGATTAACTTAAACTTATCTTCCAGAATACATGAAGCCTACAATACGGATTATACAGAGGTGAAAATAAATTTGATAATATGCGTTATATATTTAGCCTTTGTATTTCGGTTTAGAACGGTTACAGGTGATTTCTCCTGGAAACGTTCAAATTAATCAAACTTTTATTGTTTTTAAATTGTATTCGTAACTATATCTGAGATCAAAACAAGTATTGTAAATATTCGAAAAATATTTACGCTTTAAATCATGGTTCTTCTTGGTGAAATTATAAAAAAGATTCATTCCTGGGTTGCTTAAAAATTATTTATTGCCATATAAACAATTATATAACCAATTTTAGTTTCATTTCAGTTATAATATTATGTTGTGTGATATTAGTTTCTACCACTTTCAGAAGTTAAAATAGCTTTGGTTAGTATATTTTTTTAACTGTAAAGCCAAAAATTCTAAAGTAATATTTTAATACAATATTAAGAGTAAATTAAAGATATAGCAAAATACTTTATTTGGCTGAATCCAAGTTTAGGGACGCATACTAACTTCGAAGCGATAGTCACCTAATTCTAGACTCCATAATTCTGAGAAAACTTGGAATTTCACAAGCTTCGGATATATCATTTTCCTAGTTATTTAAATTCTGTTTTATTTGATTTTAAAATATTTAATTTTATTATCTCCGATTTTCTGATTTGATAAGAGATTATTTAAAAGTTTTCAAGTTATTGTATTTTATTAGAAGATTTTGTTCTTTATTTATTTTTGTAGGATTTACCTCTGATTCATAATGCACTACTAAAATCGTGTTCATCGTAACTTAGCATCATTTTGACGATCATTTCAAAAAGTCGCTAAGGATCAACTAGACCTCTAAACTTTATGTCATAAGAAGAATACATTAATGTGATTAAATGCCGTGCAGAAGATGAGTGATAGTTCCTATAGATAGATAGTGGGTAAAAGATCATTTCTAGCACTTTAACCCTCTCGCTGCGCATCCAGCTATTTCCACGGCCAACATAGATATAGCAAAATTTGCGCAACCCGCTATTTCCGCGGGCATGCATTTTAGCCGTCTATTTAACTGTGCAACCCGCTCTTTCCTCGTTTATTCTTTCATTTTGACTTTACTGTGATTTTTAATTGTTTATTTATCTTTAAACTAGCAGATGGCTTTAATTGTCCACATTTCTGCGAAATATAGAATTTTTTGTAGCATTTTAAGCGCGCTGTTCATAGCTGAAAGATGTTTGTCAGGAAGCGTTTTGCGAGTGATATAACCTATACTCCTGACGATATTTCCGCCACTGAAAGCCCTTCTGACTCTTATTTCAAGTATATTGAAGATAGTTATAGCGAAACTGATGAGAATTTCTCGGATTTCTCTGCGAATAGTAATGAATCTGAAAATTTATTTTCTATTTAAAATGTTCGACAGTGGTACAAAATTGATATGCAAAATATTCCACCTGCTTCATTCCTTGGAAATCCCGGACTAAATTCCACTATGGCAAATAATACAACTGTTTTGGACTATTTTGAACTTTATTTTGATGAGGTTATGTTGCAAATAATAGTAAAAGAGACCAACAGTACATGAGAGTAATAGAACCAGGAGACTAACTGCAAGATGGTTTGCTAGCCATATACACCCAAATCGCATCAAGAAAGACCCTCTTAGATAGTGTGCTGTCTGATTTTTTTTAAAAACTGAAGGTGGAACAAAAAATTCGAAAAAAAAAACAACGCGAATTTGGTACAAGGATTGCGAGGTAGTACTTTGCATCGAGCCTTGTTTCGAAATTTATCATACAAGACTTCATTTCTAATAAATATTTTGTAAGTCTTTTACATTTTTTAATTAGTATATACGTTTTTCTTTTGTATTTTATAAAATAAATGATAATTTAACCAAGATTAATTTTCAAAATTAAGCTTTTATATCATTATTCTACAATTTCATTTCTCTGAACACATTTTTTTAGGACCTAATTCTATATTAAAAAAAATTCTTTTACAAAAATTTTTGTATATTTTAACTCTAAAATGTATATTGATTTGAAATATGTAATAAAAAAATTACGCAATTTTTGAACCTATTTTTAAAAAAATAAATACACAGCGAGAGGGTTAATAAAGATATAATCACCCAAAAAAGCACAGTAAGTACAGAGTTATCAGGAAAGAATTCCCCGTTTACAAACTTTATTGTTTTCTATAATTACAAACAGACAGTTATAAATTATATGTCATTCTAAAGAAAAATTTTAAATGCTAATTATTTAATAAGTGAACAGCACTGTTTTCATTAAACAATTTTATTTAAGTTTTGAAAAGAATTGGAAATGATATCTAATCAATAACAGATTTTTTTTTCTGCTGTTACTTAAAAAAAGTTAATAATTAATATTCAGCATGAATTAAAGGAAAGATATTGTACGATTAAAAACCCAACATCTAAAAGTATGAAAGGGTAGTGCAATCTGCTCTATGAAACTACTTACCTGTATAAAGGTAAAAGTTCAGGTCAATCAAGTATTTCAACACAGTTCTACACAGTTACCCTCATAGGTCACCTGACTTAGAAGGCCTGACCCCCTGCGACTTCTTCCTTTGTGGATCTGTCAAAGTTTATCAGTTCATACCGCCTTTACTTTAAGATTTACCCAAAATTAACCAACGTATTTGGGATGCCTAAAAAGCCTGTTAATTGAAAAAGTGTTTAGAAAGTAAAGAATATCTTAATGATTTTATACGAGTTACTGAAGGAAATCACATTGAATATTTGAAAAACAAAATTTAACAGTTTTACTTTACAATGACATATATGTATTTTCTCTTTACATTTATGGAAAATATTCACATGCGTAACTAGATCATTATTTCCTCATAAAGCTGAATATTATTCATGAATTTTAGATAAAAAATGGGTCATTTTACAACTCTGTAATCTTCTACAGGAAAGGAACTTATTATTGGCCGGGACATACAAAAGGTAATTTAATGCCAAAAAAAGTGCTATTTCAAATATTATTTTCAAATATTAATAACAGTTTCCCAATACTGGGTGTAAGAAACTGTGATTAAAATCTTTTGAAATTTGTAACATGAAAGAAAAGTTGAACCATAAACATCAGTAAACAGGTATAACTTTAACAAAATACTTTTTTTTAAAGGAGGAATATTTATATATATTTCAATAACTAGATTTAAATAACATTTAGATTATAAAATTACCCATTTTATCGTTTTTAATTACCCTTGGAAAATGGAAAATTGTCAAATTAGACTAAAATATACTTTAAAAAATAACACTAAAACCTTGCTTTAGAGATTTTTTTTTTCTGAAAATACTTCAGTTATTGCAGACTCACGAGCCATTTTCACAGTTTATTCCCTGAGAACAGTGTTTAATACACATTTTTTAGCATTTTATTAGCTCCTTTTAAATTCAACCATTAAATTGCCCTAAGCAACTGTTTGTAAACGCTAGAAGAAAAACTAATGGAATGCAATGAAATCATATCTATAAAGCCTCGTTTTAAAAGGTAGACAATTCTTTTATTTAATAAACAATTTTTTACATTTTCTAGCACTTAAGTAAATCTTGTTTTGTTCTATAAAAATAGAAAAACAAGGAATGCGTCAAAACTCAAGGAAAAAAAAAAGAAGAAAATGTTATTTTAATAATTAAATGCTCACAAATATTGCCTTTGCATAGTTTATTTAGCTTGAAAGACGACAAGTTACAAGTTCTTCGCTAACGCATGCATTTCATTATCGAAAGATACAGTTTAATAATAAATGTCAATGGCGCCATCTATTGACTGAATGAAAAAATTATTTGCAGATCTTTTTTATTTATTTTTTATGTATTTTTTTAAATTTTATTTCGGCGTAAAACTCATTTTATTCTGATAAATAAATGTATGACACGCCTTTAACTGCGAAATCTATTTAATTTCAATAAAAAACATAGAAATAATTTTTAAATGACGAAAGAAATGAAGTAAAAGACAAGATTAAGTTAAAGAACATGACTAATTATTCCTTTAATCGCATGTTAAAACAATTTTTATAAGTGTAAGTGTAAAAATATTGGTAGTAAACTAATTTTATTACTATTATGTAACAGCTTTCTTGTCCTGTCTATTAAAGAAATTGTGCTGTAAATAATGTAATGCTCAACGAACATTTAAAGATACGGTATAAGCACCTAATAGAAAATCTCTATATCAATATTTTTTCAGGGTTGAGACGCTTATAATATCCAAAATATTAAGAGTGTACATGTAAAGAAAATTATGGTTTAGAAGAAAAAAACTTAATTAAAAAATTACGAGAACAAGTATACACAGACAAGCTGTATGAATGTGTATATGGACATATTTATACAGACAAGTATCTATGCATATTTGTATGAAATAAATCTGAAATATATAAATAGGGCCTAGCAAGATAAAGGCTAGGATCTTGATGATTCGGGAGACCGGTCTGCTGAGTTACAGGTATCAATCGATTTTGGAAGCTGAAGTTTAACCAGTTTATCTCATGTGTAACATCTGAATGTGTTTTCTACTCATTTAAAACTTCTAAGGATGCATCTTTTCCTCGAAAGAGGTTGAATTTGGTTTACCACGTGTGAGACTGTTAAACAGAAGTAACCCAGAGCTCTGCCTCCTTTTAAAAGAAAGATGCTGTTTGTTAGCGTCAAGCATTCGGAAATAATAGGTATATCTATATGTATATTGTCACGAAGATTCGAATGAACACACCGTTTAACTTAACAGATGAATTTATCGAAGCTAAGTAGCAACTCTCAACTTTACAAGATGGAGAAGTTGCCTACAGTTAGTGGGTATTAACTTTTATACCCGAACAGAATATTCGAGAAATAAGTAATTTACATATTAAAGAAAGATCTAGAATGTTCGAGAACATAAGGAAACAATAAATAACATTTTTGTATTAAAAATCCGTACTTTGGATCAACCGCCATGGCAAGCATCGCACCCACAATCTTCAGGTCTGGATCTCTCGCTTTGACCATTCGGCCACGTAGGTCTTTGGTAAAGCTTCTTTATGCGGCAATATATCTAGAAGGTATGTAAATTATACGTAAGGAAAAGTGTTTTGTCTGTTCTGTGATAGAAGCTTATCATTTGAATGAAAGCACATTGCGTCTAACTTAATACATTAAGTTTTCTTTGGGCCAAAGTATTTGCATTAAACACCAAAAGATAGAGAAACAATTTTTGACATTCTTATGCCTGTAATTGTTCGCGCCCTCTTGTTTAAATCATTCTTGTGCCTGTGGCATTACTCTCCTTTCATCTTATCGCTGTTTAAATAAATCACTGTCAGTTATCCTTTTCTATGTTTATATTAATCTAAAACGTAAACGTATATGCAAAATAAAGCTAGATTTTGCTAGTGTTACGAAAATAAGGTTTATCTTTTCCCTCGTTTCAAGTTAAAGAATGAAACGAAAACATGCGGCGCTGTCTACTATATTTTGATGGTTAGATCATTCCCTATTCTCTCAAGGGATTTAAATGTCTCGCTATTTATTCTTCTAAAACAGGTTTTTACTTGAATAAAAGTATATTACACCTGATTCGTTAAGATTATTTTGAGGCGAAACATTTATTTCCATTAAATCACAAGGCATAAAAGAGATATTTTGGACAAACGATATCAAAGAATCACGTCTTGGACTAGTAACATTACTCTCCGGTCTTTGTGTTTTAACACAGTCTATAGAAATCTCTGTATTTTTCGTTTAACTGCATTTTTGTTGATCCTACACGTATATACATGCTAAATATTAGTAAGTTTTGAATGTATTACAAAAGTTAATATTTGATTTTTTTGCTTACTATCAAATTTTAAAATTAAACAAATGAATGCAATCTGATACTGTCTTTATTTTTCATTTTAAGTTCCTACCTAAAGTTCTCAATTGATCTAAACTAGCAACTGTTTATTACCTTAAACAGGTTTATTGCTTAACCAATATATTAACACAGTCTGTAGATATCACTGTATTTTTAATTTAACTATGTTTTTGTTGATCCTACACATATACACATACTAAATATTAGTAAGTTTTGAATGCATTACAAAAGTTAATGTTTGATTTTTTTTGCTTATTATCCAATTTTAAAATTAAACAAATGAATGCAATTTAATACTGTCTTTATTCTTCATTTTAAGATTCTACCTAATGTTATTCTAAATTAGTTATTATTTATTATCCTAAAGCAGGTTTATCGTTCAAACAGTATATTAGATCTAATTTGTTTTATTGGTCATTACATTATGGATCTCTCTAGTTAAAGTATATACAAGGCATAAAGAATATAATTTTTGGAACGAAATCCAAGATTCACTCTTGGTAGAGTACCTTTACTTACTTTTTATTTTGCCTTATTACGATCTATTAAAATCCCTATCCACTTTCCTATCGTAGTAATTTTAATTCTACACATAAACACATATGCGAAATATTGAGAAAATTTTAGAGCGTTGCAGAAATTAATGTTTGCATTTTTTTCACTCCACTTAAATTTAAAAAATAAAAAGATAGCATGATACACTGTCAATCTTGCCTTTTTTTCATTTTGAGATTCTCTCCTACCCTCTCAATTGATTTAAATGGCTCGCTGTTTATTCTCCGAAGGAAGGTTTATCACATGAATGAAAGTATATTACGTCTAATTTGTTTTCTTGATCAAGACGTTAAGGCTCCCCCGAGCGAAGTAACGGGTGGGTGTGTGAACAGAGATCTTCTTCCCCCTTGAGGGCTCCAAGTAAATTGAATCGTGAGTTCCTTGAGATCCTTAATTGCCTTAAGTGGACGCAGGATAAAAGCACATCCATCAATTTCTGGGCGGTTGTGATTGCTAATTTAGCAGCAAAAATGGGATATCGGCTGTCGGTCCCCAGATTTTAAAGAGAGAGAGAGAGAGAAAGAAAAAAATAAGGTTTTTAAGATAAATGTTTCTTGCGAGAAACATCTTGCATCAAAGTTATTAATGATCATAAAGCTTGGATGCTTGAGAGGGAACGTTAGGTTCCACTTCAATGAAGTTTCAAAAGTGAAGGTACTAGAAACTCAGAAGTTTGGAAACTAGTGTTGATCTTAAAGAAGATTTTACAGTATAAGGTAACAAACTGTTCCTGAATAAATAATTAACTAAAATGTTTCTATTAAGCATTATATATATAATATGTGTGTGTAAATGAGAGAAGGAAATTTCATATTATCAATATATATATATATGTATATATATATGTATATATATGTATATATATATATATATATATATATATATATATATATATATATATATATATATATATATATATATATATATATATATATATATGTATATATATATATATATATATATATATATATATATATATATATATATATATATATATATATATATATATATATATATATACGTATACACATAGATTAGCCAATACTTTTCAGCGTTTACGGAAATCAGTTTACGATTACGGAAATTTTCGTCAATACAGAATTAAAGCGAAAAATTAAACTGTTACAATCAAAACCACAAAAGTTTTGATGCATTATAAACGGCGATAATGTTCAAATTTCCTGGCACGTTAAATCAGTGTTTTAGAAAACAATTTACAATTTTCTCGCTCATAATAATTAACTAGTAATAATAGCAATATTAAATGAACCAGGACCTTTTCTGGTGTTCTTAAACGTATACTTAAATCATAATCATTTTATGTCTTTCCTTAGATAAACGAAAAATCAGCAACAGATGAAATGTAATAGCCTTTTACAGTTAGTTATACTTACATAGTATTTGTATTCTCTTATTCATTTAGAATATATCTTTATATAATTCGTGTTTTTATAACACATTCACATTTTCCAATTGCAAGTGATATAAGCTGTTTTTCTTAGTACTACAGATTATAATTCTTCTTTTTGATTAACCCGTGTCTTATTTATTAAAGTTTGTTTAAAGAGATTGAGTATAGGAATTACGTAACTCTTACAGAAGTTATTGAAGAAATTATCTTCTCCAAATAATTTCAATTGAAACTTTTCAAATACAATAATCAGATCCAACAAAATCAAGATGTTGTAGAATACCAGAATTGGGAAACTTGATTCTGTGATTAAGGTTTGTAGCAAGCAGGGGAAGTTTCGATGGCGTCTTTCTATATTAATAAAGGAAATCAAATGCATTTGATTGAAGTTATTCATATCTTTTGTTTTGTCATTGCATCTTAAAAATTTCATACTTCTTAATCTGTCTCTTACAATACTATCAATAATGAATATCTAGTCTTTTAGTACAAAAGCCTTTAAAAAGAAAATTTGTCAGACCAATCGAAATCAACGATATTCTTCTTGTAGGACAGGACAATTTAAAAAGATCTGATTGGCTGATTGGTCATGTGATGGATATTTATCCCGGAAAAGACAATCAAGTACGCGTGGTGAAAGTAAAAACGAGAGCTGAAGAATTGATCCGACCTGTCAAGAAACTATATCTTCTTGAACTTTCTTCACTTACTTGAAGTCATTTAATTCGTAATTCATTTAGTATTCATTTAGTATTTGTGTTTATTTTGGTATTGTTTTATATTGTTTTGATCTTTATATATGGTGATTTAACTTAAAATCAAAAGGTGGGAGAATGTCACGAGCTCTGCTGTTTTTGTTTTCCCGCCGGTGGCAAAGCGGAAAGAGTTGAAAAGAAAATAAAGTTGTTGTTGTTGCTGATGTCGAAGTGTAGTTTGTGGTCGAATGTTTCATTCTTTTTTAATACTAATTTTCTCTCCCAAAAGACTATTTTTTAGAGAATAGAACACATGTCCTAAAATAACGGGCTAGAAATTCTCTCCAAAATATATTGTTTAGTAAATAAAGTTGCTGTTAAAGTACCAGTTTAATTCTTTAAGAAATACTTTTAATGTCGTTTATCACAACAAAAATTCAATTTCTTAAGTTTTACACATAAATATGTATATTTTTATGTATTTGTTATATTTTTTACCTTAGTATTTTGCCTATAGTGTAAGCAGAAACATTCATTTCATCATACTTCATAAGATATCCATTTAAAAAAGATATTTTATTTAGTCCCTATTCAATGATGAATATTATTTATTTTACAGGGCGTATTTGTCTTAAAATCAAAATTTACAGCGTCGTTATTTTCAGATGAATTTTCAAGAACTGTTTTAAAAATACAAAATACACAATAAAAATGGAACTGAACTTCGTGTAACTTTATACCGATGTCAAATCTTATCTTACAGTTATTTTATGGTTACAGTGATATATCTCAAATGATTCTATCTTCAAATAGAAGAAAATATCACTACAGAAGAGTAAGATGAATACAACAGTGTGTATTCGTTTCTTATCAAAAACCAATATTTTTCAATGAATTGCCGTTCAATATATCGTCCATTTCATTTCTTTCTAGTAAATATGACAAAGTAGCTATACTTTGTTACAAACATCTATTTATTCCAACTCAAACGTGTTATTTTAGTTAACGAACATCCTTTGGTTAGTACAAACAACTAATTGAATTTTGGTTTAAGCGTTATAAACACATTACTAATAAGAGTTTAACTAACCATGATTTTACAGTTTGTTATTCCTTTAATATTTAAAAATCCAGCAAGTTGTTCAATTCTGACAGTAATGTTGTTTTGAAAAACGGAAATAAAATTGCATTTCGCTTAAATTAATCCGAATCTCGGATCTACTGTAAACAACTATACTTAATGTACTTTTATAACAATTTTGTAATTCAGGAAATATGAAAATAGTCATTTGTGATTTTTGAAGAAACAAAAAAAAAAGAAGCAAAGAAACACGCTGCCATTTTGAAAAACCAATTTGTCATCTTTCCTATATCTGAACTAAATTGATATTGTTTGTTTTATAACGGGGGTTTATTTTTGGTGACTTCTGGGTTATCTCAGTAAAACCATAATTGCATTAATTTTTTCTATCTTTTTTTTAAAAAAAAAGGAAAACAAATTGCATTTTTCCTTAAGTATTCAAGTAATGCAGACCCTATGTTTCAATTTTAAATTTCATTTGTGTTGTTATGAAATAATTGGAAATCAAATAGTCATTGTTTCCATAAATTTTAGATTGATCAAAAATATGCATACAAGAAAATATTTTCTCCTCAGTGAATTTTAGTTTAAGTGTTATAAACACAGTGCTAATAAAAGTTTAATTAACTATGTTTTCACAGTTTGTTATTCCTTTTATATTGAAATAGCAAGTTGTTCCATTCTGACAGTAATGTTGTTTAGAAAAAAGGAAATAAAATTGCATTTTGCTCAAATTAATCTCGGATCTAGTGTTAACAACTACACTTAATGTACTTTTATAAGAATTTTATAATTCAGGAAATATAAAAATACTAATTTGTCATTGTTGAAGAAACCTAAAGAAGAAGCAAAGAAACACGTTGCCATTTTGAAAAACCAATTTGTTTTCTTTTTTATACCTGGACTAAACTGATATTGTCTGTTATTCCTTTTATATTGAAAAAGCCAGCAAGTTGTTCAATTCAAACAGTAATGTTGTTTAGCAAAACGGAATTAATTTAAGCAAAATTAATATAAGCAAAAGCCGAGATTAATTTAAGCAAAATGCAATTTTAGAATTTAATAAAATTGCATTTTGCGTAAATTAATCTCGGATCTACAGTTAACAACTATACTTAATGTACTTTTATAACAATTTTATAATACAGGAAATATAAAAATATTAATTTATGATTGTTGAAGAAACCTAAAGAAGAAGCAAATAAACACGCTACCATTTCGAAAAATCAGTTTGTCATCTTTCCTATATCTGGACTAAATTGATATTGTCTGTTTTATAACGGGGGTTTATATTTGGTGACTTCTGGTTTATCTCAGTAAAACCACAATTGCATTATCTTTACTACCATTTTTTTTAAAGATGAAAACAAATTGCATTTTTCCTTAAGTATTTAAGTAATGCAGACCCTATGTTTCAATTTTAAATTTCATTTGTGCTGTTATGAAATAAATAGAAATGATATAGTCATTGTTTCTATAAATTTTAGATTGATCAAAAATAAGCATGCAAGAAAATATTTTATCCTCAGTGAATTTATTGTAAGTATTATTAACACAGTACTAATAAGAGTTTAATTAACCATGTTTTTACAGTTTGTTATTCCTTTTATATTAAAAAAGCCAGTAAGTTTTTCCCTTCTGACAGTAATGTTGTTTAGAAAAAAGGAAATAAAATTGCATTTTGCTCAAATTAATCTCGGATATACTGTTAACAACTACACTTAATGTACTTTTATAAGAATTTTATTATTCAGGAAATATAAAAATACTAATTTGTCATTGTTGAAGAAGCCTAAAGAAGAAGCAAAATAAAACACGTTGCAACTTTGAAAAACTAATTTGTCATCTTTTCTATACCTGGACTACACTGATATTGTCTGTTATTCTTTTTATATTGAAAAAGCCAGAAAGTTGTTCAATTCTGACAGTAATGTTGTTTAGCAAAACGGAATTAATTTAAGCAAAATTAATATAAGCTAGAGCCGAGATTAATTTCAACAAAATGCAATTTTAGAATTTAATAAAATTGCATTTTGCTCAAATTAATCTCAGATCTACAGTTAACAACTACACCGAATGTACTTTTATAACAATTTTATAATTCAAGAAATATAAAAATATTAATTTGTGATTGTTGAAGAAACCTAAAGAAGAAGCAAAGAAACAAGGTTGCAATTTTGAAAAATCATTTTTTCAACTTTCCTATGTCTGGACTAAATTGATATTGTCTGTTTTATAACGGGGGTTTATTTTTGGTGACTTCTGGTTTATCTCAGTAAAACCACAATTGCATTATCTTTACTACCCTTTTTTTAAGAGGAAAACAATTTGCATTTTTCCTTAAGTATTCAAGTAATCCAGACCCTATGTTTCAATTTTAAATTTCATTTGTGCTGTTATGAAATAATTGGAAATCAAATAGTCATTGCTGAACAAAAATATGCATACAAGAAAATATTTTCTACACAGTGAATTTTAGTTTAAGTGTTGTTACACAGTACTAATAAGAGTTTAATCAACTATATTTTCACAGTTTGTTATTCCTTTTATACTGAAATAGCCAGCAAGTTGTTCCATTCTGACAGTAATGTTGTTTAGAAAAAAGGAAATAAAATTCCAATTTGCTCAAATTAATCTCGGATCTACTGTTAACAACTACACTTAATCTACTTTTATAAGAATTTTATAATTCAGGAAATATAAAAATACTCATTTGTGATTGTTGAAGAAACCTAAAGAAAAAGCAAAGAAACACGATTGCAATTTTGAAAAACCAATTTGTCAACTTTCCTATATCTGAACTAAATTGGTATTTGTTTTATAACGGGGGTTTATTTTTCTATGTTTACTCTGGTTTATCTCAGTAAAAACGTGATTGTATTATCTATGCTATCGTTTTTTAAAGACGAAAACAAATTGCATTTTTCCTTAAGTATTCAAGTAATCCAGACCCTGTGTTTCAATTTTAAATTTCATTTGTGCTGTTATAAAATAAATAGAAATCAAATAGCCATTGTTTCCATAAATTTTAGATTGAACAAAAATATGCATACAAGAAAATATTTCTCCACGGTGAATTTTAGTTTAAGTGTTATAAATACAGTACTAATAAAAGTTTAATTAACTATTTTTTCACAGTTTGTTATTCCTTTTATATTGAAAAAGCCAGCAAGTTGTTCAATTCTGACAGTAATATTGTTTAGAAAAACGAAATTAATTTAAGCAAGAGCCGAGATATATTATAGCATTTAGCCGAGATTAATTTAAACAAAATGCAATTTTAGAGTTTAATAAAATTGCATTTTGCTTAAATTAATCTCGGATCTACAGTTAACAACTACACTGAATGTACTTTTATAACAATTTTATAATTCAGGAAATATAAAGATACTCATTTGTGATTGTTGAAGACACCTAAATAAGAAGCAAAGAAACACGCTGCCATTTTGAAAAACTAAATTCATATTGTCTGTTTTATAACGGGGGTTTATTTTTGGTGACTTCTGGTTTATCTCAGTAAATACATAATTGTATTATCTTTACTACCCTTTTTCTTTTTTTTTTAAGAGAAAACAAATTTCATTTGTCCTTAAGTATTCGAGTAATGAAGACCCTATGTTTCAATTTTAAATTTCATTTGTGCTGTTATTAAATAAATAGAAATCAAATAGTTATTATTTCCATACATTTTAGATCGATCAAAAATATGCATACAAGAAAATATTTATTTTACCTAATTTGAATTTTTTGAGGAGGCATATAAATTGATATATAAATGATGGTACAGCCCGATCAGTTTTTATATGCTGGTACTCAATGTATCTATTCTCAGACCTCAAATATTTGCCTAGTGTATACACCATATTCCTCTTTCGGCTAAAGTTCCCATTTCAGTTACCCTCTTTTTTTTTACCGGTGTTTACATTTGGTCCACCTTATAAGCTCAGTTTTCAATCTCGAAATTGATTTTCATATAAGCTTACGCTCTTGTGTTTCTTTTCTCACGAAGTGATAGCTAGAAGGCACGGGGAGATTTCGTACCGCAGTTTATGCCAGGTATTTGCCTAAAGTGAATATGGGTTTGCATTTTGAAAGGGAAGGAAATGCATAATTTGTGATATTGCATCAAATTTGGAGATAAGAAAGAACATTTCTTTAGCCTTTGAGATTGAAAAACATTTATTACACTAACAATAACTTTTTACCTAGATCTTTCTGTTAAATTTCTCATAGGATTATCTTATCCAATTAAGGAAAAATTATGACATAAAATAGTATTCATTAAAAACTGGCTATATTTTTCCCTGGACAGATATTTCATTGAACGTTTTAAAAACTCTTTCCCATTTTTTCTCAATTGACATATTTCGATGCAGATTTTGTTCCAGACTATGTACTGTTCATATATTTGATTATTACAAAATTAGCTATAAAAATTAAACTAAAATTTTATATATATGCATATTTCAAACTAATTATTTCTTAAGTTTATTTTTATACATAAACGCAATACCAGTTACAAAACATATTTGGAAGAAAATAAATCAAGAAATGATAAATAAATAAAGAAACAAATTAAAAAATTATTATTTGTCGGTATGATTCAACAGTTTATGAAAATTTTGTAGAAATATTTTCGATACTTCTATAGAAAAAAATTAAGGTATGAAGGCATAGATGAGGTATCACTATTATCCAATTTTAACTCAAATAATTAAAAAGATTTGATGACAAACGAGAAAAGTAAAAAACAAACGAGAAATGTCAAATATAGCAGAATATAGAGAAAACGTTGAATTTTCGGCCAGTGGCTTGGCAAAACTCTTTATAGCCGAATCACTTTTTTTAGGAGCATTTTCTTATACAGCTAGGCAGATGGCACCTACACAAACGTAGAACATTTTCTTTTGAAGAAATGGTCTTCTAGAATTTTGGGAGGGGACTCATCCCTCAAATCCTCCCCCGATACCTACTGCCTTGCAAATAAGCAAATGATGTGCAACTAATAAGTAATCTTTCCTAATTTTATGCAGGTTTAAACATGGAAGTTACATACAAGATTGCTTGGAAAATCTGGAAGGAGCAAAGAAAGAAATTTCTTTAGCTTTTGAGATTGAAAAATCTTTATTACACTAACAATAACGTTTTACTTAGATCTTTCTGTTACATTTTCACAGGATTATCATATCCAATTATGGAACAATTATGAAATAAAATATTATTCATTAAAACTAGCTATCTTAATTTTTAAGGTAACTTTTCTCTGTAGACAGATATTTGATTTAAAGTTAAAAAAATTTTTTTTCCCATTTTTCTCAGTTGACGTATTTTGATGC
>CM063504.1:71018661-71021161 GCA_032207245.1 Pardosa pseudoannulata
TCGACTTAAGGAAGCTTTATTTTCTTCTTTCAGTTGAATTTGTTTTTAAGTAATGAATAGTAAAATTTGTACTATCATGTGGAAAGCCAGTTTAAAACACATTTTTATTTGAATTTTATATTAATCAGCCGAACGATGGCCGATTGGTTAGGGTGCTGGCTTTCGGTATCGGAGTTCGTGGGTTCGAATCCCACAGTGGCATGAATGTTCGTAACAGTTCGGAGTCAGCTTTAAGCTGTAGGTCCCGGTCTCATTAGCCCTCGTGTTGCAAAAAGTAGACAGTAGCTCTCCAAACCAATCCAATCCAATCTATGTTAATCAATTGAAATCTTGAAAAAAAAATACCTGGAGAAACAACTTCTAAATGTTGCATTTTGTAGTAGAAAGAAAGATATGGCTTTTGTAATAGGTAATTTCTATAACTTCTTTGGCTTCCAGAGATAATTAATAATCCATTAATGCCTTCTTGTGCTTATATAAACAAAATTAATTACTTCTTTCGTGATATAAGATGCCTATCTTGTACTGATTATAGTTTCTGTTTCCAATTAGCAACAAACCTTTTTGCATTATGTAAAAATTAAAGGTAATAAATTTGGCATTATATTCATAAATGTGCGTAAATATATTTTACTTAATTTAATTCACATGCCTTTTTATTAGAAGCTATTCCTAAGAAGTAAATATCATGTATCCCAATTTGAAGTATAAGTTGCAGGAAAACTGAAACTGATGTGATAATAGACCTCAATAACATGAAAGTTTACCTTATACGTCACACACAATCAGATCTAAACAGCATGTCTCAGTCTTATTACCACTAATGTTGTAAAAATTTGGACCATTGCTCTCCAAATTAAACTAAACTAATTCTTCTTGTATGACATTCCAACGTCAGGTGAATTTTTTTCATCTTTAAATTTACTTTTCAAAGTACAAAGATTTTCAATACCCCTGTACACTATCATTTAAGTCCGTTCCAGAGCATTTACATAGGAATAGCACTCACTAATACACAACGACAAGTACACCGGGCTTTTGCTGTACTAAACTATATGAAAATAAAATAGAAAAATTTGTGTAATTGTAGCACGTGAAAATTGTTTAGTAAAATACTATTCTGGTAACAAATAATATAATATTCTTTCAGATACATCCTCACGGCTGATACGCCACATACTTTCACCTAAACATTTTATAAACACTTGTTAACCAAGGCTGATCTTCCCGAAATTAAGATTTGTTAAACTGCATACTGAAACTACAAATATAAATCTTTCATTTACGGTTGGAGTTCAGCTATGTTTAGCTACAGAACTTGCAAAAATTATATTTAAAAATGAGGTAAATATTTTATTTTGTGACGTGTAAAACATGGTTTTTATAATACTTTTATTCCAATAAAAATTACTATATTTCCCATAAGAATCTAGATCTATTCCTGAAATCTTCTCCTTTACAAACTATTTCTTCTCGTTCCTCAAACTTCTGCTTTATAAGTAAAACTTTTTGTGTCTCTGATAGGTAATGGCTTTCCAAAGTATGAAAAACCAGTGGATTTTATACCGCTGATAAACAAGGAGAAAAGATTTTATTTAGAAAATATACATGATTGACTACATAACATCATATAGATATTAAGGAGAAAATGCCTCAGATTTATAAAATTATACAGATTATTCAAGAATACAACTGCTCTATTTAGACCTTTCTCTAAAAATATAATTCATAGAGTGATTTACATTATAACTTCACATTTTCATTTGCCAAAGTGATGTTTGAGGAGAAATATGTAGTTCCTTATTGTGTTTATGACAAATAATGTTTCCAGATTAAGTAAAAAAGTAGATTTCATCACACTTAAAAAAATCACAAAAGTATTAGATGTAGATTTTATCACATTAAATAATACGAAATTTTAAGTCAAGAAAATGTTTCAACAGGCTGTATTATCATCATTTAGTAAACATAATATAATAAAAATAAAATTATACAATATACAAATCAAGAATACTGCTACCTCTTTTAGTCTGTTTTGATAAAAATAGAGAGCTGGAAAAATTATATTTTATTCTATATTTTTAATTTGCTAGTAATTTTTAAGTTGTGGAAATCATTTTTTTTAAGTGCTAGGATTCTCGTAAGATATTTTCTATTGTAATCTAAATTGTAAAGTACTTAGGAAAAATTTCCATTTAAGAATTAATAGTAACTAATAATTAATAGTAACTAATAATTAATCTATATATTCGAAATTTGAATTATTTTAATAACGCTAATTTAAGATCTCTAAATAAAATACAAAATATTACATGAATACTACGTACGTAAAATTGATTCTGCAAATGGTGGCACTGTCAGTACAACACAACCCACATATATGTGTGTAGCATAACAAAAGTTATTCCTTTAATAGTTTTTTTTTTAAATTCTCCTAATTTACATTTTATCTTTCTTAAACTTAACTTTCCCATTAACTGAAGTTCAAATCAAAGGCGTG
>CM063504.1:71028661-71038661 GCA_032207245.1 Pardosa pseudoannulata
GGCTGCAGTCTCTCTCCAAAATAGGGCAGTCTTTTCCACATTCAACAACTCATTTTCTATTCATCTGGGCACGTTCCCTTTTACGGCTAAATACACAACTAAAAACTTTCATTTTCATTCATTTAAAACAGTTTTGCAACAAACCCATAGAATAGCATGACGTAACAAAGCAGGAATGTACTTTATCAAAGAAAAAAGGTCTAAAAATTTTCATTTTTTTTAATAAATTATCTGATTGATTTGGTATAATTTATCCTTTTTTATGGGTTATATTAATCTGTAAAGATTTTCATCTAGTTTTACTTTTAACTGCAAAAGTTTTACATACGTTCATGATGCATAAATATCTCACTTTACCTTTTCCTAATACACACGGAAATATGCATATATATATATATATATATATATATATATATATATATATATATATATATATATATCAATGCATATATATTTATTTAAGTTTAATGCAGTTAGTTTTAATGCAATATATATTTATTTAAATAAACATTTTTCATTTTTTCTTAATATTTTACTTTTTCTCTTTTATATTAATGGTTGAATTCTTAAGTGTATGTTTTAAAATAAACTGCTTTTGTCGTTACCATTAGCTTTGATATATTTTACCATTTGTTAAATACATTGGTATCAATGTGTTAATCCTAATCAAACAATTAGTTATACCAGTCATTATATTTCATACATTTTCAATCACATTCAGCTCACTGATGGGAGATGAATAAAGTAAAACAACCATGAATCATTCTTGAAGCTGATTTTAATAGTACTTCTTTTAGTAGAGTATTAGAGACTAGTAGTAGAGTTTCATTTAGTACACGAACAAGAATTTAGCACATACTTTAGGTGACCTATAAACATATAACCTATAAACATATGCATCGATGTATATCTATTATATGTCACACTCCCCTAGACGAGTGTAATTACACAGCGATTTTACAAGATTTTTAACCAGAAATTTATTTTAATTTTTTTTCATTCATGTAGGACTTTTATCCATGTAGAACTTTTAGTGTATGTTGAAAAATAAATTTTTTGTCGTTACCATTAGCTTTGATATATTTCACCATTTGTTAAATATCTTGGTATCGATGTGTTAATCCTAATCAAATAATTGATTATAGCAGTCATCATATTTCCTACGTTTTCAATCACATTCAGCTCACTGATGGGAGATGAATAAAGTAAAACAGCCACGAATCATTCTTGAAGCTGGTTTTAATAGTACTTCTTTTAGTAGAGTATTAGAGACTAGTAGTAGAGTTTCTTTTAATACACGAACAAGAATTTAGCCCATAATTTAGGTGTAACATAACCTATAAACATATGCATCGATGTATTTCTATTATATGTCACACTTCCCTTGAGTGTAATTACACCGCGATTTTGCAAGATTTCTAACCAGAAATTTATTTTAATTTTTTTTCATCCATGTAGGACTTTTAATTGCCTATACCATCCATAGATAATTGTTTTTCATTGTTAAGAATTGCCTACCTCCATTTTTAGTCAATTCTTCTTCAATTATTTGAAAGTTTAATTTTGTTCTCGATGTAGGATTTTGACAAAAGAGACACACTTTTTTTTAACTGTTTGTAATGAAACCTTTCGAGTCTACACTCGAATTGAATGGAATGAAGTGACAAGAAGATGCTAATATTCTCAAGAACTTTACAAGCAGAATTCCGGTTTTAACGCGGTAATTTCATTCTAATAACAATCAGAATTTTCAGTGATTCACTACTGAGGCTAACGTGATAATAGGATGCAGGCTGAATATTTTATACTATTACAATTTATTCCATCTATCCAAATTCATACTGTGGGAACTAATAACAATAGCTTTAAGTTAAACTTTATAAAAATAAATATAATGTAAGAAATTTGTTCTAGGATTAAAATAACAGCTAAATATAAAGATTCACAACATCCCTAATAGATTACTATCCCCTATATCAGGGATAGACAATGTCTTTAATAGTTTGAGCCATTTTTAAAAATTTGAAATTTTTCACGAGCCGAAATTAAATACGTATTTGAAAGGTATTAAAAAAAGGTATTAATTTTTTTTTAAATTTACAAAAATTATATTTATTGATTGTCATTTGGAAGTTCTTCCTTCTTTAACTTTTCAAGGACATTTTTGATTTATTGATAATATTTTGCCTTCGTGCGAATGTAATTTACAATGTGCTACACTATTTTTATAACATCAGGATATTTTAAACATTTTGTAACGAGATGTTCTCGGTGAATTATGCAGTGAATCGGTATGAATTGTGGAATTTGAGAATCATCTCTTAAAACCCCAATAAGACCGATTTTTTTACCCAGCATTGCGGGAGCTCCATCAGTTATAGTAATTTTTTAAAATATAACACAAAAATGAAAAGGGAACTCGGGTACATTTATCGAGAGCCACAAATAATTCTTCAAAGAGCCGCATGTGGCTCGCGATCCCCAGGTAGACCATCCCTGCTCTATATATTAATAGCCTAAGTTATATGTCCATCTGTCCTCGAATTTATGAAGTGGTTGGACCTGGAATGGATAGCGGCATCCATAATTATTCTTGATTTGTTAGGGTTAGCAAAATTCAAAGAGAGTAAAGTTTATTTTCTTCTAAACTATCGATCCGATTCTAAAGTAAATAGGTATAAACATGCTTCATATCACAGAAAAAAATAATGTCGTTCGAAATCCACACCTTACCTTTATTTGAGCATTTAATTCCATTATTTTTAGACTTATTTTCCCTTGTTAAGTGAAGGAAAATAAATTTATCACATAAATAGGTAAAGATAACATTTTTCTCTAGCATTATGACGTCATTCCTTTTACCATCTCATTTATAATTCCTTCTTTTAAATTATTTAAATATCGTCTGCATTTTTTTTTCATACGTTTTATCACTGATATTAGATATTGCGTAAATAATTTTCTTTTATATTTGCTTCAAAAATAGATTGAGTACACATGTGATAACTTTAAATTTAATCATCGATTATTTTTTGTTGCAATGAAAATGTTATCACCGGTAATAACAATAGATTCTATCTACTTCCAGGGTGTAGTGGAAATTATAGTTCTTTTGCTTTACTTCCATTAATAACTGTGGCAAAAAAATTGTGAAGCAATTAACGATTATTTCGATGCAGATAAGAAAACTTTAAATTATGTTTGTAAATGAATTCAACGTGATTCTAAATGCATTCACAGTATCCGGAGACTTTAGAGGAGTATGAAGATAAGCAAATTATTGAGCGTGTACCAGATAAATCTCATCCAAAAAAACCCATTTTTTTACCTGTCTCATAGGGTACTTTATAATTCTGTAAAATTAAAAATTTGACTGATCCCGTCATATGATGGGCTATATGCTAGTATTATATAGTTTCAAATGTAACCAGACAAAACAATAATGTTACCCTTTGATAAAATAATGGAAGATACTTTGGATATCATAGATCTTCATCAAGTTAGAAAACGATATAATTATATCAGCTCTTCAAAAAACCTTATGCAGTTAACAACTTGTTATAAGTATCAATTTCATTTTTAAGAAGCAGATGTTTTAAATTCTGTTGGCAAGTATGTGATTCATTTCTGACTTAATGGTATTTCTGTGATTAAATACTTTTGTATTTTATAGCTAAAATCAAAACAGTTAAGAGCTAAGAAACTTTGAATTGCATTTCTAAATGAATTCAACGTGATTCTAAACTGCATTCACAGTATCAAGAGTATGAAGATAAAGAAATTACTGAGCTTGTACCAGATAATTCCCGGTCAAACATCAAACCATTTTTTTATCTGCCTCATAGGGTACTTTACAAAACTAGGAAATTAAAAATTTTACTGATCCCTTCATATGACGGGCTGTATGCTAGTATTATATAGTTTCAAATATAACCTGACAAGATAATAATGTTACCCTTTGATAAAATAATGGAAGATAATTTGGATATCATAGATCTTCCTCAAGTTAGTAAACGATATAATTATATCAGCTGTTCAAAATACCTTATGCTGTTAACAACTTGTTATAAATATCAATTTCATTTTTAGAAAGCAGATGTTTTAAATTCTGTTGGCAAGTATGTGATTCATTTCTGACTTAAAAGTATTTCTGTGATTAAATACTTTTGTATTTGATAGCTAATATCAATACAGTTAAGAGCTAAGAAACTTTGAGTTGTTTTTCGAAATGAATTTAACGTGATTCTAAACTGCATTCACAGTATCGAGAGAATATGAAGATAAATAAATTACTGAGAGTGTACCAGATAATTTCCGGCCAACAAACAAACCATTTTTTATCTGCCTCATAGGGTACTTTACAAAACTAGGAAATTAAAAATTTTACTGATCCCTTCATATGACGGGCTGTATGCTAGTATTATATAGTTTCAAATATAACCTGACAAAACAATAATGTTATCCTTTGACAAAATAATGGAAGATAATTTGGATATCATAGATCTTCATCAAGCTATTAAACGATATATTTATATCAGCTATTCAAAACACCTTATGCTGTTAACAACTTGTTATAAATATCAATTTCACTTTTAAGAAGCAGCTGTTTTAAATTCTGTTGGCAAGTATGTGGTTCATTTCTTACTTAATGGTATTTCTGTGATTAAATACTTTTGTATTTTATAGCTAAAATCATTTCAGTTAAGAGCTAAGAAACTTTGAATTGTTTTTCTAAATGAATTCAACGTGATTCTAAACTGCATTCACAGTATCGAGATTACGAAGGTAAATAAATTACTGAGCGTGTACCCGATAATTCCCAGCCAAAAAACAAACAATTTTTTTGTCTGCCTCATAGGGTACTTTACAAATCTAGGAAATTAAAAATTTGACTTATCCCGTCATATGACTGGCTGTATGCTAGTATTTTATAGTTTCAAATATAACCTGACAAAACAATAATGTTACACTTTGATAAAATAATGGAAGCTAATTTGGATATCATAGATCTTAATCAAGTTAGTAAATGATATAATTATATCAGCTGTTCAAAACACCTTATGCTGTTAACAACTTATTATAAATATCAATTTCATTTTTAAGAAGCAGCTGTTTTAAATTCTGTTGGCAAGTATGTGATTCATTTCTGACTTAATGGTATTTCTGTGATTAAATACTTTTGTATTTGATAGTTAAAATCAATACAGTTAAGAGCTAAGAAACTTTGATTTGTCTTTCTAAATGAATTCAACGTGATTCTAAACTAAATTCACAATATCGAGAGTATGAAGATAAAGAAATTACTGAGTGTGTACCAGATAATTCTCAGCCAAAAATTAAATCATTTTTTTACCTGACTCATAGGGTACTTTACAAATCTAGGAAATTAAAAATTTGACTGATCCCGTCATATGACTGGCTGTATGCTAGTATTTTATAGTTTCAAATATAACCTGACAAAACAATAATGTTACCCTTTGATAAAATAATGGAACATACTTTGGATATCATAGATCTTAATCAAGTTAGTAAACGATATAATTATATCAGCTGTTCAAAAAACCTTATGCAGTTAACAACTTGTTATAAGTATCAATTTCACTTTTAAGAAGCAGTTGTTTTAAATTATGTTGGCAAGAATGTGGTTCATTTCTGATAAAATGGTATTTCTGTGATTAAAAACTTTTGTATTTGATAGCTAAAATCAATACAGTTAAGAGCTAGGAAACTTTGAATTGTCATTCTAAATGAATTCAACGTGATTCTAAACTGCATTCACAGTATCGAGAGTAAAAAGGCAAATAAATTACTGAGCTTGTACCCGATAATTCCCAGCTAAAAAACAAACCATTTTTTTTATCTGCCTCATAGGGTGCTTTACAAATCTAGGAAATTAAAAGTTTGACTGATCCCGTCATATGACTGGCTGTATGCTAGTATTTTATAGTTTATAGTTAATGATAATTTCGATGCAGAGAAGAAAACTTTGAATTGTCTTTTTAAATGAATTCAACGTGATTCTAAACTGCATTCACAGTATCTATAGACGTTAGAGGAGTATGGAGATAAACAAATTATTGAACTTGTACCAGATAATTCTCATCCAAAAAACAAACCATTTTTTACCTGTCTCATAGAGTACTTTACAATTCTGGAAAATTAAAAATTTGACTGATCCCGTCATATGAGGGCTATATGCTAGTATTTTATAGCTTCGTTTCAAGTATAACCTGACAAAACAATAATGTTACACCTTGATAAAATAATTGAAGATAATTTGAATGTCATAGATCTTCATCAAGTTAGTGAACGATATAATTATATCAACATTTCAAATCACCTTATGCTGTTAACAACTTGTTATAAATATCAATTTCACTTTTAAGAAGCAGCTGTTTTAAATTCTGTTGGCAATTATGTGGTTAATTTCTGACTTAATGGTATTTCTGTGATTAAATACTTTTGTATTTTATAGCTAAAATCAATACAGTTAAGAGGTAAAAAACTTTGAATTGTCTTTCAAAATGGATTCAACGTAATTCTAAACTGTATTCACAGTATCGAGAGTATGAAGGTAAATAAATTACTGAGCGTGTACCGATAATTCCCAGCCAAAAAACAAACCATTTTTTTGTCTGCCTCATAGGATACTTTACAAATCTAGGAAATTAAAAATTTGACTGATCCCTTCATATGACTGGCTGTATGCTATTATTTTATAGTTTCAAATATAATCTGACAAAACAATAATGTTACACCTTGATAAAAAAATTGAAGATAATTTGGATATCATAGATCTTCATCAAGTTAGTAAACGATATACTATATCAGCTGTTCAAAACACCTTATGCTGTTAACAACTTGTTATAAATATCAATTTCACTTTTAAGAAGCAGCTGTTTTAAATTATGTTGGCAAGAATGTGGTTCATTTCTGACTTAATGATACTTCTTTGATTAAATACTTTTGTATTTGATAGCTAAAACCTATACAGTTAAGAGCTAAGAAACTTTGAATTGTCTTTCTAAATGAATTCAACGTGATTCTAAACTGCATTCACAGTATCGAGAGTATGAAGATAAAGAAATTACTGAGTGTGTACCAGATAATTTCCGGCCAAAAGCAAACCATTTTTTACCTGCCTCATAGGGTACTTTACAAATCTAGGAAATTAAAAATTTTACTGATCCCGTCATATGACGGGCTGTATGCTAGTATTATATAGTTTCAAATATAACCTGACAAAACAATAATGTTACCCTTTGATAAAATAATTGAAGATAGTTTGAATATCATAAATCTTCATCAAGTTAGTAAACAATATAATTATATTAGCTGTTCAAAAAACCTTATGCAGTTAACAACTTGTTATAAATATAAATTTCACAGCTGTTATAATTATATCGTCACAGCAAGAAGCAGCTGTTTTAAATTCTGTTGGCAAGTATGTGGTTCATTTCTGACTTAATGATATTTCTTTGATTAAATACTTTTGTATTTGATAGCTAAAATCAATACAGTTAATTGCTAAGAAGTTTTGAATTGTCTTTCTAAATGAATTCAACGTGATTCTAAACTGCATTCAAAGCACCGAGTGTATGAATATAAAGAAATTACTGAGCTTGTACTAGATAATTATCGGCCAAAAAACAAACCATTTTTTTTTTCTGCCTCATAGGGTACTTTACAAATCTAGGAAATTAAAAATTTTACTGATCTCGTCATATAACGGGTTATATGCTAGTTTTATAATAAATATACTCTTACTTTAGATATACAAAATACTTTATCTGAAAGCAGTCCATTTCTTTGATCTATCGGAATTGCATTATCGTTAATTCCAGTGTAAAAAATTTTATTTTCCAATAATTTCTCCAAGTAAAGGTGATTTTTTTAATATAACAAAATAAAAGTGATTTTTTCTTGTGTTTTAGGCTGGAACTAAATTGTTTTTACAAGAAAAGAACTAGGAAGATAAATCCTTCTTGACTGCATATACACAAGTGAGAGGGAAAGACTGAAAATCCGGGGAGTAAATCTCGGTAAATCCTGAATGTCAGATTTGACATTACATCTTTTAGCCTGAAAAACTGCATGGTTTCTTATTTCCATCCTTCTCTGCCACCTCCATCCCGGCTTGTTCGCGACACATTCCACGACACAATGGGCCTCCGATCCAATTTTCCATCTAGCTGTTGTCTTTTTTTTTTCGATTTCGAAGCAATGCCACAAAATTCGATTACATTGACTAAAGAAACAATTCCTCAGTAAATCCACGTAGGGCAGGAGGGAAGAGAAGCGAGAATGAGGCAAAATGTAATGAAAGGAACAGAAGGCAAAACGAAAAAGGGAAAAAAATATGTGAAAGCCATAAAATTCGGAAAAGGGAAAAAAAGTTATTGAAGTAAAAGAATAAACAAAAAGGCTAGCTTAGGAATATAGCAGACGAAGAATTTAGCCGTTGTACAATTCACAGGAAAAGTTGTCTTCTCCAAGATTATCTGCCATTTCTTCTTTGTTTTCTATTTTGTTTTTCTTTTTCGATTTTCTACTTTCTTTTAATCTTCCTCTTGAACAAGAAAACAACAAAAAGAAGTTGATAAAATATGCTTTGGAACAAAAATAAAAATGAAAAGAGGAGGGTTTTAAAGCAGCTTTTGTTGCCAAGAAAAATCTGCAAATTAATCCATTTTTAAGACACAATTATTTTATCGCAATCTTTTCGCTACTTGAAAAAGCAAAATTCTTCTTTTTTTCTGCGTGAGAGAGTGAGCATTTGTTTATCGATTGCTTGAGGAAATTCTTCAGGAAGGAATGATCACGGACTTCATTTTTAATGGAAAATATTTTTAGTTTTTGATAAATTTCTGTTTTGATTTGTGTGACTACTTTTTTTTTCGGGAAATTGAATTTTTTTTTACATTATTATACGTCAAATTCGGCTTGTAGTTTACAAAAGAACGTCTAATGAAATTCATTACTTATAGAATTTATATCGTTTTTAAAAAATATAAAGTATTCTTTAAATGTAGTAAATGTTATATCTAAAACCTAAAAGTAAATTAATGCAGAAAATAACTATTAATTTTCTTCAATAACTTTCTTAAAAAATTTATTTAATAAACATAAAAAAGTACTTATGAGCCAAGATTTCTTTTCTCATAATTTCTTTTTAAATATTTGGTTCATTCACAACAAAATTGTATTTTGAAATTTAAATATAAAATGCTATATATTTAGTTTACATTCTTAGACTTTACAAGAAAGTTTAATTTTATAATCATGTACAAAATTTTTGCTTGAATAAATGAAGCACTATATTCCCGATAAATTTCAACATTCAGATTTCCACAAAAATACTTATTTTAACCATTTCTGGTTTAATTTTGATTAGTTACGAGGTTACGTCTGTATTACATAAATCCCATACCATCCTACTACTGCATGGATGTTCGTAGCCATTCGGAATCGGCTTTAAGCAGTAGGTCCTGGTCTCATTAGCACTCGTGTGCAAAACAGTAGACCGTAGCCCTCCAAACCGAACCAAACCGAACCGAACGTATTACATAAAAATTTAATTTTGACTATTTGCTAGCAAGGAGTGAAACGAGTATTAACTTTTAAAACTATATTTTATTAACTATATTTGGTAATTTATCATTCATATATAAAATAGAAAGTAGCTTCCCTTTTTTGTGATTAATTAAAGAGAATAAAAGTAAAAATACAAATAAAGGTATTAAGGCCTTCTCACTTGGCCTTCTCTATGTATTCTCACTTGAAGTAATTAGAACAGTACTTAGGAAAATTCATTTAGTTTAACCCCTTAATGCACAGTTTTTTTTATAAAGGCCGTCCAAAAAGTCCCATTTAAATGATAAATATCAATAAAAAGTTTTTTTGCCTTCACATTGTTATTTTCAATTCCCGATTGTATTTTAGTGTGGAAAATTATAGAAACATAAAGTACAAAGCCAGTCGAATTATTTAGCGTGTGCAC
>CM063504.1:71043661-71048661 GCA_032207245.1 Pardosa pseudoannulata
CGGTATTGTTGCCAATAAGATTATTTTAATGAAGAGAGCCTTGAGAGTATCTATTTTGTAATGGAATTCCCATTAGCACCTTCTAAAAAATAGAAGTAACAATAGATTAAATTTTAAAGGAGTTATTAGAGGGCTTTTATGTTGTTACCCTTTTGGGGAAAAGTTTCTAAATTATCCAATAAAAGTTTCTGGAAAAATTGTTTCTCACACTATTGTTTGTTTTTACTCAAAATAATGTCTTTTAAAGCGTTTGGAAAGTTTGTAAGTATGGAGAGAAACTTTGAGTAAATGAACTCCTTATTTTTAAAATTTTATGGACAAGAAATAAAAATAAATGTTTACAGAGGTACTCTGCTTTTGTACATAGTTCACTTTCAGCTTTCCTATATCTGGTACTGTAAATCTTTTCTTTTCAAAACTTTTATATTATAAATATTTAAATCATTTTCATTTAAGATGATAGTAGAATTTTGGAGAAATTTGATTGAAAATCCGATATTTCTGTCACACTAATTTATAACAATAACACTAATTTAAAACAATGTAAATTTATAACAATAAGAATCTAACAGTGTGTTTTAATACAGCTATTTTTACAATTAATATAATTATTACCACGACAAAATATTCAATTATTTCTAATAACTATTTTAAATAGTTTCAAAACAACATTTTCTAAATTTTCTAATTTTTAATTTCAAACTTTTCAGGTGAATTTCAAATAATCATACACTTGTGAAATTTACTGAACATTTACACTGAAGAGTTTAGAATATATGTTTAAATCAATATACAGGTACATTCTCTTAAGAAGTTAAAAGGGACCAGATGATTAAAACTTCGTAAGTGAAAGAACTTCTTAAACTAGAAAACTTAAAAAATACGCCATGAAATTATTTTAATCGAAATTTTAGTAATAGTTCGTTTCATTCCTATTTTAATAGTTCTCTCGTGGGTTTATAGGGCTATTTTGCAATCCCAAATATATTTAATGTTTTAATTTAATCTAGATATTTTGAAAAATTAAATAAGCAAATTTTCAAATACTCTAATATATTCTAATAATGTTTTCAAATAATCTAGTATATTTTCAAAACATCTAACCATAACCAAGAATAATATTTGATGCATTCTTTTAAAACTGAGGAAACCATTAAGTACAAATATAAATTAATAAAAGAGACTAATAAAGAAAAATAAATATTATTATATAAATTTATCTTCATATTCTTTTTATTTCAAAAGATTCATGTTTGATTTCTTTATAACGTTTTAATTTAAAACTTTAATTTCCAATTGGAATGTTTCATGTAATGGAGTAAATTGACTTTCCCAAGCTTTAACAGAAGAGCTTTAAAACTCTAATTTTGAGCAATTACAGTAGTCCGCTTAATGTGATCACGGTTAATGTTATCAATCGCTTATTGTTATTGAAATCAATTGGTCCCAATTTTTTCCATTCATTTGTATGTCTATGTATTTTCAAGGATAATATACAGTACATAAATATAAGGCGAGTTTTTTCATTTTAATTTGAAATTTAGTACGTGTAACTTAAAGGGAAGGGGTAAATTGTTATCGCTTTATGTGATCGTTACATCGGTTAATGTTATCAATTTAAGAACCTCATTTTAACTGGCAAAGGGATATTCACAATGTATTCAGAAGGAACACAATCTTTTCTTTCCCTTCTCTGTTTTAATTTCCGAGAATTCTCCCTCTTCCATCTAGGGAAATGGGGAATGAATAAAGAAGTGGGGAATTACACGTTCCTGGAATTTTTCAGAAATATGCACACCCTGCTGGTGGTCAATGGTTGTCAGATAACAAAGCAACACATTATCATCGGAACTGATAACGAGTGTATGCACATTTTATGCCTCGCTCGCTTACATGCAGATTGTCGATACGGAAGGCAGAAAGTGATATGATTTAACACTAAAAAAAAAATCGAAATTTTAAATCGTTATGACAGGTTACTAAAAAGGAGTCAGCTCAATGCTGCGGTGCATTAAACATTTCTCAGCCTTTGAATTGCATTGAAATTGTTGAAACGTGAAATACAACACCGCTCCGATGACTTTAAAAAAAATTATGATTACAAACAATTTATCAATGAGCTTCTGGGAAAAAAATTGTAGGCAGTCAACAATTAATCAATTTTTTTTTATTATGTATACAATTCTTATGTTTTAGAGGATAATATAAGTACATAAATATAAGGTGAGTTTATTCATTTTATTTTGAAATTTAGTACGTGTAACTTAAAGGGGGGGGGGGTAAATGTATATAATTTTGCATAGCGTTTATTGTAATCAATCGGTTATTATAATCAAAATCATGGTGTCCCTAAGTGATCACACTACGCGGAGTCAACTGTATTACTGGTTGGGAAGGCTGTTTATTGCCAGTACTTATTATCATTCATATCTCTTGCATATATATCTTCTGTATTTCTTTTCGTCAAAACATTAGTAAAGTCTTGAAATGAGGTTTAAAGGAAAATGCATAAAAGCAAAACTTATTAAATGAGGAAAAATATTATTATACATATATGATTAAAATAGGAACCATAGAAAAGAACGTGACATCTTAAACAGGAACTTATTAAGCAGGTCCCACTGTACTTCAAACGATAGAAATCTAGATGTTTTGAAAGCAAAATAATTATTAAACATATTTTAAACAGAAAAATGGCAAGTTTATCTATCACTAGTTTTCTGACTATATTTTTAGCAGATGCTTAAGAAGAAGTTTAATTCTGAGGCCTAAGCTGTTTAGTGACTATATTTATGAATAATTTAAAATATAAAATTTAACAATTGATAAAATATTTTGGTTATTACTTTTATTTGAATTTTGTATATTTTGTAGAAGAATAATTATCTAAAATATCATCATTGTAACTTTCAACATATGTGAAGTAATTTAAATATTATTTAATTATGTAAAACTAAAGATATCTCTCAATTCTGTAAAATTAAATTTATTTATTGTGTCTGCTAGTAATTGTATTTTAAAGATTTCTGAAAGGATAAGAAAATGACGTAGGACTAAAAGTTAATTTTAAAGTTACTTTTTTAATCATTTGGAAATTATTAGCATCACTTTTTATGACGGTAACAAATTAACAACTCTAGCAGTTGTCTAGAGATTTTTAAGTTTGTATTTCTTAAACATATTCTTAGTTTGACATACTTAATACAGTATACCTCAATTAAATTGAGTTTAAAGGTTCAATCTTTATAATTTAAATAATTCAGTAAATAAATGCTTGGGATAAATACACAATAGGAAATCCTAAATACCAAACCTCAAGTTATCCTAGGAATAAAAATGACCGTATTATATGTAAAGGGACAGAATTGATAGATGGCTTGAAGCTTATGTAAATACGATTTCCAAGGAAAAATAGTTGTATCAACAAAGCATAAAGCAGTGCAAAATTCACATTTCATAGAAATGGTTTGTTACATTGTGTATTATTTTTAAAAAAAGTTTAGCTGAAAAAATATCTGAAATGGATATCTCAGGGCTTCCTAGTATTAAGTTATGCTATTATTTTTGTGATTGTTTGGTGTATTTGCAGAATTATTATTCGCACATTTACTTCTAGGTAACTTTTTTTGAGATGTTGCCTGATTAGAGCTGAAGTACTGGTAGCTGACCCGCAGCTTTAATATTTAATCAAACTTCAATTAACAAAGATTTTTTTAATTAAATTCATAAAAAAAGATTTTGCTAGTTGTAAAATGTTTCTCGTGAAATTGTTCTGATATTTTCTTCTGTATTTCCTTAATATCACTTAAAAAGTCTTCCAAATATACGTGGGTATGATTTTATTAGTAGATTGAATATTGCTGATTTATGGGAGGTATATATTTATATCTGAACACTGAACTTTGAGAAATATTTGGATATTTCCAAGTTTAAATTGAATGTTAATAATGTAAATAAATTTAAATTTTAAAATGGTTATTTATATATGCTTTAACTCATTATTAGGTATTTGTTATAGATTTTATTAGAATTAATGAAAAAATAAGTTTAAAAATTGACACAACATTTTATAAAAAAATTTATTTTTAAAAAATATATCTAATGCTAAGAAAAAAAATTATGTTGCTAATTTACTTATACTTTAATTAGTACATGTATAAAATTTCCAAACATAAAGTAAATAATTTTTAAATTATTTTTGGTCTTGACTCTCTCCTAAAAATTCAGATTTAGAAATAAATTAATTTAGTATTAATCTAATATTTTTGAATTGCTCCTATCCGATTATGGTTTGTGAAACTGATAAAGTTTTAAGATCTCTAAGTTATTTAGAATAAATTCCTCAAGAGATGACGCCAAAATACACTTTTCTCTTTATTTATATTTTAAACAATATAATGTGTTCAAAGTATAAATTCAATACCTGTGCAATGAAAATGTCTTAAAGTCAAACAGACCTCAACTAATATTAGACAATGAGTTAAATTTTTTAGTTTGCAAACTATTACTGAATTCAAAAGTTCCATTTACGGTACCAATACAAAAGTTAATATATTAATATGGCTCCAGATTAATAAATTTGCAGATCAGAAAAAGTGTATTGATTTTAGCTATCAAATACAAACGTATTTAATCCCAGAAATACCATTAAGTCAGAAATGAACCACATACTTGCCGAAAGAATTTAAAACAGTTGCTTATTAAAATGGAAATTGATATTTATAGCAAGTTGTTAACTACATAAGGTTTTTTTTAACAGCTTCTATAATTATATCATTTACTAACTTGATGAAGTTCTATGATATTCAAACTATCTTCAATTATTTTATCAAGGTATAACATTATTGTTTTGTTAGGTTATATTTGAAACTATATAATAGTAGCTTATAGCTCGTTGCTTCAGGAACATGAATTTCAAAATTCAATATATTAATATAGCTCCAGCTTCATAAATTTACTGCTCAGAAAAAATACTCCAAGATTCCGAATGTTTTAACTTA
>CM063504.1:71053661-71081161 GCA_032207245.1 Pardosa pseudoannulata
TATTTCTATTTTAGCCAAGCAGAATAGAAGAGCTACTACCACAGTTGGGACTTCATGGTTGCAGCGTTCTTTGGCAAGACGACATCTAACACAACATCGCTCGAAGAGCTACACATGCATGTCGGAATACCTGAATTTGAGTTCCACTATCCGCTTAATCCAGAGATGAATTATTAAAGAGATGTTAATACCTGTATCTATTTGGAACAACATTATGAGTGAGATTAGATTTCATTTGCAACCAGATAATAAATATATGATGCACTCGCAGTTGCTTCTAGAATGTCAATGGATATAACGCATTCAGAGAAGAAGTATCGTGTGATCAATAATTTCATGGAGGTATCTCACTGATCTATACATCTTCAAATAAGATGTAACGACTGTATGATATCAAGTTAAAATCCCCGACATGGATTCAAGATGTTAAGCTGTAGCAATCGATCCCTTTAAAAAATGGATGGTAATACGTGTCTTCATAGAGCTGTCATAGTTGACGACTATCTACAGAATGAGGAATTCGCAATTTTCTTACAACCAGCTAGTATTACAAAGTTGAAAACAGTTCTACGGATGTGGTTGATAAATTTATTGAGAGTGAATAAACTCTGTATGCATGCCACGGATGCTCGAATACCCTAATGTCATTTAAGTTTGCTTGATTTGACTTATTTTATTGAACATATTTTTTTTATTTTATCTTCTTCTATTTAATTTGATTTACTCTTAAAACTTGTACATAATAACTCTAAAGAACATAAGTAACATAAGAATAGGAAAGCGCCAGGGTCGTTTACAAACCAATCGATCATGTTCAATTGAATCACGTTTGCTACGCTTTACAGTCGAAAGCTTTAGTGTCTTAAGAAGCTGCAGTCATGAAACTGCCACACGCTGATTCTAACCATTATCTTCTGTAATGGAGATTAATTTTTTTAACCTTAATCTGTACTTGTACAGACAGCAGTCTTTTTACAGCAGATACCTACCGGAAGGACGGATGTGCAATAAAAGCTACTTCCAAAATCAAACAGGATTCTTACTGAGGCTCCCCGAGATCACTTTGTGGACTGTTGAAGCTCATGGCGATTTTAACACTCAGAACTATTGCATCATAGGGGCATCTAAGCGACGTAAGTTTTCTGAAAAACTATTGTATTCCCCAAAACTAATGTATACGGCGAATACCAAGTTTAGCATCTTTGAAACTATATGTTCAGCTAAATGGAAAAAAAATGACTATGGTGAATACACATTGTTATCTAATGCTGCTAGAAAATTTGATGTCATGTTTGCGTGAAAGAGAAGCCTTTCCTTCTTTTACCTTTTAAGTAAAATGAACCAACTAGTTAAACATCTACTGTCGTCATAGCTTTTCTAAAATATAGAAATCTGTGGAACCTCTATCTTTGAAAGCAATAATATTTGTGTAATATATTAATAATATAAAAATATATTAATAATTAATATATTTGTTTAAGATATCAATAATATTATAATATATTAATATATACTTCCATGTTTATTTTATTTTATTTGATTTTTGGATTCAACTTATAATAGTATAACGTATGTTTTACCGAAATGGTAAATCTTAGAAATACGAGCTGTTAAGCAAAATCTAATGCTGTATTTGAATTCAGGGCATCAAATTAATATAAAATCAGCTCTAAATACCCAGGCACCAAAACCAATGTTGACTTGTGTAATATGACTATCAATTAAGCTTTATTTTTTATTCAAAAATTCTTTTTCTTGTTATATGTTAAGAAAGTAATATGCTATTTTTTTATTGTTGAAAGTCGCTATACTTTCTTTGGTTCTAATCTTAATTGTATAGGTTCATTACAAACATTTAGTCATTAATCTATTTATATAGAATAATCTAAATATAACACATGAATGCTGATTATTAATAATAAAATAAAAAATTTACTTTCCCGCTTCCAGATTGCTTTTTACAAGGGAATAGCCTTTTTTTTTATCTCCAGGACGTATGCTGTTACTAACGAAATACACCTATTGCAGCATTCACATTTTGAATTGTAGTTTTGCCTAAAATTCCCTATAAAATATATTTCAGTAGCAAATATTGTGACTATATATAATAAAAATTATTAATAAATTAATGTAATAAAAACTAATTCATTTGATAGAGTTCATTTAATAAATGTCTAATAGGCATAGAAACTTGTTTCCAGGTAATTGATTTAAACCTTAATTTGATAAGATGTTTTTCCAAATATTTTTTTATTTTAATTTCTGTTATTTTCCCATATTTGTATAGACATTAGGATCTCTGTAAAATAAACAAAAAAATATATCATTTTCCATTTTTGAGCTAATTAATGTTCCCTTTATCGAACACTGACAAATTATGTTATATAATAGTTATAAATATACATGTCCAGTGTAGCGGACTTAGCCAAATTAAGGGTTAATTAAAGATAAACACTTGTTGTTACGCTAGTCTAAAATATTTTTCCTAAGAAATTAAAAAACAAAAAAGAAAACCATACAAATGGTAAATTAAATCGATAATTTTCTTTTTGAAAACTGCCTGAAATGCTACTAAAAGTTTCATTGTCTGAGAAACCGTATGTCACTTTTAACTAAAAGCCTGGAAAAGGAATAAGTGTTTTTAACCCCAAAAATAATCAAATCTTAATTAGCTTTAAAGTTCCCGTACGTCTTACTACTGTAGGTAGACTTTTAACATAAAATACCTACCTCGGGGGAAAAGAAACTAATTGAAACCTAATAAAAACTCTTTTTAATCTGCTGGAAAAGCCATTCTTCCTACATAGCTTCGAGCCAAAAGTGTTAAAAATTTTAAGCTTGTGTGTGTTGGGGACAGCTTCCCTTTTACAATGCAAAACTGAAAAATCGATGACGTTGTAAACTGCTTTCTTCCGTGTTCTTATAAATTTCTTTTATGGTTTATGGAATATGCCATTTCTTATGCAGTTTCAACAGTAATATTGCTTTCAATACCTTTTCCCCCCAAAAAGCAGGACAGCTTCTTATATTGCATGCTAAAATACGTTTTTGGGCTTTAAAGTAATATATATGAGAAACACGTCGTGGCTCCCGTATGCTATTTTCAGAATGTAAAATAAATTGTCCTGGGTCCTAATGGCAACGTTACTCAACATTTGAACACTTTTAGAATACGGTCAATATTTTAAATCTCTTTTACGTCTTGGGATTATGTAAACAAATTAGTAAAGTTTATATTTTAACTAATAATTTTCGTAAATCTACAATCAGGATTATAATTTTTATTTTTGTAAACAAATTGCACTAGATAACGGAAACGATTGTAATTTACTTACGTCATTTTCTAATCATTTATTAACGACCAGTAATTCTTATTTTGAGGAAGAAATATCTTTATCAAGAATAATTTGTTTTTGTCGTTTTATAAATTTCTTTCTCTGAATTAATTTACTCTTTATTAAAAGTAAAAAATGTTAGAAATAATTCAACTACTCTTAGATATTTTTATAAAGTAAGTTTCATCTTTTAACTTATCAATGTGTACTGGTAATTTATTTAAAGTAGTGATATTAAAAAATATGTATTTAAAAACATGTTATAGAAAGTAAACTGATCTTATTCAAGACATTTTATTAGTACTTCAATACTTTTCATGGCCAGTATGGTATTTAACAATTTATGATACTCAAAAAATATATTAGAAATCTATCAGCTACATTTAAATATTATTGTTTAAAAGACACTTTGAACCCAGCCTTCAGTCGTAGTAATTAATATTTGAATTACATGCGGCATGGGTTAGGATTAACTGTTAAACGACTTTTGTCGAGACCGACTTTAAAACTAAGGCTGCTACCACATTACAGTCGATATATGTCACTGGTGACTTCTACGTCATAATGACGTCAGAAATCTCCAGAGATGGGAATTTGGTACCATAAATTTCCCTCTCTGATATCATGACTCAAAATTCACCACTGACATATGTCGACTGTAATATGGTAGCACCCTCAATTTTAAAGCAAATATTAAACACCGCTTTTAGATTTAAATTACTTAAAAGGTTTTAATTACTTTGCTTGTAATGAAAAGAATAATACCGGGTGATTAAAAAGTCAGTATAAATTTTAAAAATTCATAATAACCGGAAAAACAACTAAAATAAAAAACGGTTTGCAGAGTTAGTTTTCTAGGGTATGGGATTTTTTTAAACAGAAAAAGCAGTAACTCAAAAACCTCTGACAGATAGCGCTGGTATGAAAATATTCGGTGGAAATATGGTAAATGAGACCATTATAAGAACTTGCGCTCCTATAAATACACAATTAGTTCACCGCTGTAAACCATGTATGCGAAAAAGGATGCTGAGTGCGAAGGATAATGTTTTGTTGGTGAAGTTGTTTTACGTCAACCAGGAATCAGCGAACACTGCCTCGCGTAAGTTCTGAATTCAGAAGAATTTCAGGAGTGGAAAAGGGCCTTTAACAGTGACAGATCTCATAAAGCTTGTTCAGTGGTTTGTGAAAACTGGAACGTTGGAGGATCGTGTAAGAACCGTATGACCATGTTTAAATGAGACACGTTAGCCGCGTGTTGCAGCCGAAATTGAATCATTAGCTTCCGAATCAGCTGCAGGAACGAGCAGTGCTCGTGACGCTGCAGACAGTTGGGCTTACCATCATCCTCGGTACTCAATATTCTTCTTGAAATCCTCTACCGTTGCTGGATTTGTGACTCGCCTGCAATGTGTTATCACCTGTGGTGGTGGTCATGTGGAACACATACTGTTGTAATAAACTATTTGGACTCATTCTGTTTGTTATTTGCGTTTCTTTTTCTTTGACTTGTGTACATCAGCGCCCTCTATCGAATCTTTTTGAGTTTTTTTTTCTGTTTAAAAAAAATCCCATGCCCTAGCGATACTAACCCTGCAAACTCTGTTTTTTATTTTGGTTTTTTTTCCTGTTATTATGAATTTTTAAAGTTTATACGGACTTTTAGATCACACGGTATATGATAATAGTCAACATAAACTTATAAAATCAATGAAGGTCAAAATACTGTTTTATGCTAAAAAGTGTTTATGTTAGTTCCTTGACGCCTGTGCAATTTAATCTGCCTAAAACTTTCACAATATTTACCTGAATCACTCTACAAAATTTCTTCTATATTGGATCATCCCTTTTGGAATCTATACAGATAATACACACATACAGAACATAAACTCACACTCGTACGTACAAGGATTTTTTTTTTTAAATAGGTAAGGATATTATTTCCCCCATTACATAACAGGAAAATAAACCTCGTTGGATAATAAAAGAAGAAAACCAGCAATCTCTTTCTGATTACTCACACGTATTGATCCACAGATCAGTGGTTTGGATGATAAATTTGTATATGGCGTGTAGGCAAACACCAGACGTAAATAAACCGCAATGGAAAACTTTAGGACCATGTAAAAAAATCTTTTTAAGTCGTTTAATGTACTAGCTAATCATTTTCTATTTACTTTTATTTGACGTAATGGTATCATTATCACCACATCGATCTTATATGTCTATTGTTCATTGGAAATTTCTAGATTAATTTTGTTTTAATTCTACACATTATATTCTGTAAACATTATTAGGTAAAAAATAATATTTCCGCAACCTTCCCTGCATTTTATATGACGCTCTTAATTGAAGTATAAAATTATGTAAGAGATTTATAGTTTAAAATAGTATTGATCCACTAAACAGATGTTTGGCTGATTAATTTATATTTGACGTGTCAATAAGCATAGATGCTTATGTAAATAGAGTGAATCAACTGTATAAAGAGGCAAATAAAAAAAAATCATTTTTATAAATAGTTTGAAATGCTGTATAATCCTTTGTATAATCCTATTGCATTTATTTTTATTTGAGAACACGGTATCATTATTACCGCATCGATTTATTGTGTCGTTTCTTCCTTACTAACTACTAGAGGAATTTTATTTTAATTTTACACACTGATTTTTTAAACAGTATTAGATGTAGATGGACGTCGGGCATAAATAAACTGTATTGGAAAAAGTTTAGATATTGTTAAAAAAAATTCAAAATAGTTTGAAGTGATGGTTAATTATTTTGTACTTACTTTTAATTGACAGTATAGGGACTTTATCAATCCTCCATTGGTTTAATGTGTCATTTGTAAATTAAGTATTTCTAGATAAATTTTGTTTTCACTCTACAAATTAAAATTTTTTTTAAACACAGTTAGGTGAAAAAGAATTTTTTTAACCTTGTCCCTCAAGCCCGAACCTCATGTGAGGCTCTTAATTTAAACAATAAAATTAGTAGGGGGCTTAGTATTTCCAATTAGTAACTAACAGTTTAAAATAGCTTTTTAACAAACTTTTAACTTTTGTGCCCCATTTATAATACTAAACTTTATAAGTGGCTTCGTATTTTATTTAATCCCATGTAATTGTTGACTGCCCGAATGTGAAAAGTTGATATCTGATATTTATCAAGAAGTGAAAATAGAAACAAGACAGTTTGTTTGCGCTGGCTATTTGTCTCCTTCTCATTAAAACTTTTTTAAATATCATTTGCAACAATATATATTTTAACTCAAGTATAAAGCTTGTCATCTAAATACATGGTCTATTTTGTTTAATTTTCAGTCTCTCCATACATTAATTCTTCTTATGAGGATTCATGGATTTCAACTCTTAAAGGGATCATATTGAACAAGGAATTTCTTTCAAAATAATGTAAAATAAAGAATACCTATAATTAAACTCCCTTACTTTAAAGTTGTCTACAGTCGAAACTATTTTACAGAAAGTTATTAAATGCTGTATAGAACATAATGAAATAATGTGAATTCGTTGGAGAAAGTAAAAATAAAAATGTTTGAATTTTCACCACTAGAGGGCTTGTTTTAATGAATTACACATTAAACTAATCTTTACTCTAGTGTAAAAAATTACTACAAGGCATTCTTAGTATGATCTCCACCATTTTCTACCACCATTTGGAATTGTAAGACAGCATGTTCTAAAGGTGACTGCTGTGTGTCCGGAGAAATGCTGACAACGGTTCATGAAATGGTGTCTTTCAAATCAGGTATAGTTTTTGCAGGGCCGTACTCAAAAATTGTTTTCCGGGGGGGGGAGTACCAAAGAGGAAAGATGTTATTTGTGAATGATACTAGAGTAAAACAAAATTAAGGTGTTAAAAATGGATAATTGTCATACCTCATCCATGGCTTAACTCAAAAAATTAAAAATATTGGATAACGCTGTTATTTTTCTAACGAGAAAAAGCAAAATATAGCAGAATATAGAGCAAACGCTAAAGTTTCCGACAACGGCTCCGCAAAACTTTTTATAGCAAAAGCTTTTTAGCATGTTTTTATCCAGCTAGGCAGATGACCCCTACACACACGTGGAACATTTTATTTTGACGAAGTGGTCTTCTAAAATTTCGGGAGGGGACCAGTCCTCTAAATCCCCCCCCTTGCCTAAGTCCTTGAATTCTTGGTTTATCAAGAGTGACTAGTGACAAATGTCATTAACAAAAGTCGCATGGACTGCAAATCAAAAGTCCACATGTTCGGGGTGGCAGCACATTAGAAAAATGGTGGCTGATGACACGTTATTCTGTAAAGTGAATTTAGAAAAAGTTCTTAACAGGAAGGCTAATGTGTGGAGGAGATCTACCTTGGCTTTTGGTGAAATTGTGAACTAATTTATTTATTCGCTCAAATTTCCAACCGTTCACCACGTTTTACACAACATAGTTTCGATGATAGTCAATTTTTAAGTAGGGAAGTTTAATTATGCATACCCTGTACTTCTTCTAGATTCTATGTAAAAGAACTCATAAAATGTTTTTTAATGTTTTCGAGGCTTCATTTTTACACAAGAGGGAACTTTGATCTTGTTAACTTTATATTTATTGTCTATTTTATTTCCTCTACATGATGATTAACATTTTTGTTAATGTAACATTCAGTTTAGTTTCTTCAATTTAACCAGCGCTTTCTAATTGTTTTTTCTTCTATTCCGGAAGAAGCCCTCAAGGCATGCTAATTTGATTTGTAAATTGTGTATTTCGCAACCAGCTGAATTTATAAAGGCAAGTCGCTCGTTATGCTGTGTGGTGTTATTATTTTGACGATTAGAGAGCTATGACTAATTTCTCAATGTGTCCTATGCTTAATGAAATGACTGTTTTTTTATTATGTTAAATGTTATGTTTTTTTAAGAAGTGTTTTTTTATTTCAGTGATGATCTTTTAAAAATCAAGTCAGTTAGCATCGCACGTGGAGTGATCATGTTTTGTTCTGCAAGGTTATTTTTATCGATGAGTTGAGATGGTTCAAAAGAAACTGGGGATGATGTCCAGAAGACTCCACGTTATAAACTGTTTACAGATTTGTCTTTTGCGCATTAAATGTTAAATTATTTAGTCATGAATATATTCCTATAGATCAAATATTACATTTCTCGCATTCTAAGTTCCTGTATTTTCCCCCATTTCTGTAGTCAAAAAATTTCAGCTTCGTCAATTTGTTTAAAACGGAGGTACAATTTTTATTACATTTAGAGCTGATGAAACTAGATTTTTTTACCCTTGATAAAACTGTTTCAAATTTGTGTGTGTGAAAATAATGTTACCTTGGTCCAGTGTTTGAGAAAGAAGAAATTAAAACTCATTAAGAAACATATGGAAAATAGTTCTTGATTAAACGATTTTGTACAATTAAATAAATGCCTAAGGAATACATCTGGAATTAATTTACCATTTGTAGTTATCAAAGACTGCTTTCTAGTCGGTGTCGGTCCTAAAAAAATGTTGAAGCTTTTTTTGCAAAGGGTTCTCCCACAAACCGTGGATGCCAGCCGTTCACCTTTTTTCTTCTTGTAACAACCTTGTCCGCTCAAAAATGTCCGACTTCGGAGAAAAAGTAGTTGTCCACTCCAAAACGACGGTGGAGATGAAAATTCCCGAAATGAATGGACGCCTCTATTAGCTGGGAGAAGTCCGAAGTTTCTCTGCAGTTCAAACCGGTCCTGCCCCGGCATGCCCCCAACGAAGACCCAAGGGGAGCTGAACCGAATGTAACTTATTGTTACAATGTGGAATGCAAAAATATTTCTAGGGTGTTTCTTAGACTCTATATATTATAAAATATTTTTTAAATATTAAGTGTTATTCTAAATTTGTTATATTTTGTAAAGTAATTAATTAAATACTTCTTATTAACTTTGTAAAAAATTATTTATTCATAGTGACACATTTTACTGAATTTGTACATACATTTCTCTCATTCATCGGTTTACCGCATTTGTCGTCTTCTATTAAATTCCTCCAAAAAATGATAGATTATCATTGCACTGTATTTGCAATAAAAATTAATATTGTTCTTTTTTACTCTTATTTTGGTTATAAAGAAAAAGTAAAACCATGACATCCTTTATGAATATATTTATATCGAAGCTAACAAGCTTCCTCCAGTGATAAGTATTTCACGCTAAGAGATTGGCACTAGCGTGCAGGTAGGCGGAATTGCTTGGTCCCGAATTCTGTCAAATCAGTCTCTCACAATAAACAGCCGACTGAAGATGCGATTTATTTTGCAGTGGTTATGAATGATACGGTGCCTCCCCGAACAAAAATCATCCTGTAATTATTCTTGTGTCGCGTTAATCGAGGAATTATACAATCTCTCAATTATTTTCTGAATGACACTCCACCCTCGGAACATTTGCCACGTGGCCGCTTTTGTGGTGGCGCGTGACACGGTAGCGCAAGGTGGGGCTTTTTCATAAATAATAGATTTTATGTTGGCAGTATATTTATAGAGAATGCCAATTTATATAAATGTATATCAAGGAAATTTCGAGTACATAATTTTCAGGCTATGTGAGTTACAGTTCAATTTATTTGCGTACAGATCTAGTAATGTTACAGAAAATTATGCTACGTTTTGCTCTAGTAAACCTTAAACGAGCTGGATTTCAACTCTGTACTTAATATTTTGTTAAGGTATTTTTGTCCTTCTCAGATATAAGACCAAATATTCTTTCCAGGAGGAGTGGAATACAGTTGGATTTCGTATGTATATTTTCCATTTATAAATGAAATTTTATACGAATTTAAATGAGGTTCCCGTATATATGTTTAATTAATTGTATTCTTGCAATGATTCATTAGCAAAATAACAATACATTTTCTTACTACACTAAGAAGGAAGGTTCTATTAGAAATGCTCTTACTTCTGGAAATTCATTCTCCTCTTTTACATTCTGATTCTGTAAAAATACAAATGCAAAATTAGGTTTCACTTAAATTAAAATTAGATTACACTTTTAAGCGAAGAATTTACCACTTTTAAATATAAATAAAGGAGGTCTATTCTTATGTTTGAATGGCTTGGTCTTAACCCCTTCCGGTACGATTTATTAATGAAAAACTGTGCGTGAAGTAACCATTTAATTTTTATTTAAAAAAACTTGTTTTATTTTACAATTCTTACATATTCTTAATTAAAATCCACTTTTTACTTAGTGTTAAGTATCAGAAACGGTAATATTAAGATCATAGTCTTCAAGCTAGTGGTACTTTTCAAAACAAAGTGCAAAGGAATTCTGAATTGTTCACATCGCCAGGGAGTCTCACTTCTAATTTGATTCTTGTAACACACACGGCATTTCTTAGTAGGTTTTCTTTTATTCTGACTCATCAATTTGGCAGTGACTTGTACCAAGAAACTTTAAATAAACAATATGTAATAGTGACCTGGGATTTCCACAAGTAACAAAAGTGTTGCTAAATTCAGTACACTAGAAATTTTAAACTAAATTAATTATATTTATCAGTAACTTTAGTCGCATGACGAGTGTAGCTCGTCATTGTGTGGTATGGAATGAAAAACCAATGACAAGCTAGACTCGTCATTTTACCGAAAGGGGTTAATTTTCATGGTTAATATTTTTCTAGAGGAGGAATAAATAGAGTGAGACTTAACACTAAAACTGATACTTAAAAACATCTGTGTAAACAGGCGAAATCGTGCTCATAGACTCTGAAAACACAATGTAGTACCTAAATTGTTTTGCCATCATCTGGCTGCTTCGTCGATGGTATCAAAATAGATCATATTCTCCCTAGAGTAAAAGTTTGAAAAAAATAATGTTATGTAGTGTAATAAGCTACATTTTTTATACCTTCCACCTAGTTCCTATAGAATATGAAATCCTTTAGATTTTCTTAGAATTTTGTTGAAAAAAATGACAATACTATTTGAGTGATATTGTTAGTGTACAAACACTGAGTGGCCCCTCTTATTTGAAAAAAAAGAAAAGTTTAACAGCGAGTATAGTAATTTAACAGTGCAGAGTTGCTTATATAAGTAATGTTTAGCTTTTGACGATATAGTCAGAACCGGATTAAACCACTTAAGGGTGCTACACATTTCTTTTTTTACTGAGACCCTCTCTTTTCAAGAAATTGAGGACATAAAAAATTATATAAATTAAATAAAATAAAGCAAAATAAAATGAAAAATAAAGACAAATCTAAAATTTTTATATTTAAAAATATTTAATGCATAACAACAAATTTTAGTTTTTTGAGAAAATGCTGAAAAGATTGTTTATAAGTTTAAAAATTTGTAATTTGTTTTATTAAATATTTAACAAATGGGAGTACATAAATATGAATAAACTTTATTTTAAAATTATTTTTTCTTGTTTTAATTCCAGCAAAGTTATTATGATTTTAATCATAATTAATGTTATACAAAAACACCATTTGATATTTAAAAGAGCTTAGTGTGTATCAAATAAAGTTTTATGTTTTAATACCTATAATGAATTTCACTAGATGCATTTGATAGACGCAAAATTAAATATATTCGCAATAATATTTATATTTTGTGAAATGTTGATAACAATTTTCTGATTTTCATAAATTTCAGTATATAAGATGGCAACGTTAAATTTATGGCTTTTGCAAATTAATGCAAATGGCAACAAGTCCTCATCTAATTCTTCAGTAACACTTCAAGCTGACCCTTCAAAAATCTGGATCCTAGATATTTGTCTCAGTTGTGTATGCAGTCATCCAGATTTGGACATAATTATTACTGAAATTATTGCCGAAATATACAAAAAGAAATATTTAAGTTACTTTAAAAAAGAGATTATCATCAGTGATAAAATAGCTGGTGTCAGTAGCTATAATTCTTTTTAACAACTTAAAAATCACAATTTTCAAGAAAGAAGTAAAAAAGTGTTTATTTTTATGTAAGAAAATTATATAGAATCTTATTTAAAATAACCAACTATCTTCAATTCAATTATATAAATTTTTTGGTTCTGTCATGATATGTGAAATAAGAAATAAATATTTTTACGTGTGTAAAAAATGGAATATTTATAAAATTTTTGGTGCATGTCTCTTAAACACTCCAACCCAGATATATCATAGATACGAGAAATGAGGTCTAATTCTCACCCCATATTTTTAATGAGAGTGAGGAGAAAGGAATAAAGATTTTCTCGACTAAGTATGTAAGATGTTTAGGGAAAATCGAAAAAAATTGCAAGCTCTAAGGGCTGTTATAACCAAAAAAGGCAAGGGAACGAGAAAGGAGAAAGGAGTATCATGCATAAGTCTAACGAGTAGCAACAACACGGCAAATTACAGCTGAATTAAATGCAGGTGCCCTATAAAGCATATCTCAGTGCACATTAAGGTGGACATTGTAAAATATTGTCATTAGAATGGCTTCAGTATCATAGAAAAATACAAAAAAGTGCCTAACGTGAGTCCAAGAATGATGAAATTGGTCACTTGAGGAGCGGAAAACAGTAGTCTCATCAAATGATTCTCGTTTCCTGTTCATGTAGGAACAGAACAGCACGAAATAATGGACCCCTCCTGTTAAATAACAACTCTTCAAGCTAATATAGTTCAATTATGCTGTGGGGATTTTTTTTTTGGTACACTAGATCCCTTGATATCTGTGGGCACAAGTTGGAACAGTACATTTTACCTTATCATCGCTGTCGATCATGTGCACTGTAATGTTCACTGGGATATATTCAGTTTTAGTAGGATAGTTCTCTTTACCAACCTACTCAGTCAGCCTCAAAGTTTGTTGAACATCAATCCCATTTTTACATGTTTCAATGGCTAGTCCTCTTACGTAAATCATATTGAGTATTTGTGGTATGAAGTCAAAAGTTCACTTCAAATCGAAATAATGTCACCATCCATTTTGACCCAAATTACAATTGGTATTATGTCAACATTAAAGAACATACCTTAGCATTGGTATCAGCAATTTGTTAAGTAGATGGCAATATCATCTACAATTGGAGAAAAATGTGGTCCAATTAGTCATTAGAGGTCTCTAAGTTTTTGTGTATTCAGTGTATACCCATTGAGATTACTGAAATCTGTCATTCATTTTATCGTGTATCCTTTCAAGTATTTTTCTTGTTTTTTCGTAAGAATGTCTGTTATATTTGTTCAAAGTTCTAAGCTATATTCTGCAATAAAAATATTTTTCCTTTACATAATCTTTGAAAGACCAGGCTCAGTTTTAAGAGACCAATATTGAAGTTCGTTGACATTTCATAAAAATATATTGAATGCTTTAAAATTTACTAGCAAGGTTAAAAAATAATATATGTAGAAAAAACAATTTATAAATCCATAAGCATATTTTGTTTAAATAAAACATTTTTATAGCCATATCTATTGAAATATTGGGTATTTTCATTCATAAATTCATCTATTTACAAATTTGAGAAAATGCTTTTAAAAATATATATTTAATAGATATTCAACTAAATATAAAATACAGTAATTAAATATCACTACTAATAATGATTCTAATGGAAATGTGTAGATATATTAAGGGATATAATGATTCTTAATAATAAATCTGTAGGGAATATGAATTTATAAACGTTCTTAATTAAATACATTAAACAAAAGTCTAATCATTAAATCTATAAATGTGGATAAAAAATGCAATAACACAGTTAGTTTTCGTTCTTCACGATATTAGAAAAGGAAACGGTCATTCCGCATAGCAATTATATGAAAATAGAGCTACGGTAGCCGGAGCATTAATATACATTAAATCCACATCTCTTGATAGTAATAACCACACAAGATTGCCTGAAAGACGCCTGTACATGACGTGAACTTGGCCATTATGGATGGACGAGTCTTGCGTACTCACAGTATCTGAAACACGACAAGATCTGATCAGTGGAACTTGTCTGAGGGGTGGGGTTAGATCACACAGAACAACTGCTAAGTGAATACACGACGAATGACTCAGCATTTTACCTGATGGTTCGTGATAACACGCCATACCTAAAGGGGCACGTTGAAAAAGATTTGGAGAGCGTGGTAGCGTCCTATCATAGGAAGCGTTTTAATAACTTAATTGAAGATGCTGTTAGAAGCACGACAATTTATTTCAATGAGACGTATAACACGAAATACAAGTTATAAAACTTCAGTTTACGGTTGTTAAAAGGGGTTTTCCAACCACTTCTACTAATTTATTTCTTTTATTCTGGTAAAAAGATAGTTAATGTCAATTTTTAATTTGGAAAATAATGTTTTGACCTCGTATAATTATATCTCGACTAATCAGGAAGTAACTGAGTGTTAAGCACTAGAAAATGAAAAATTGGTCATTCTAAAATTCTTACCAATTTACTTTAACGAAATAGAAAGTTATACAGTTTGATTGTTAGAAATAATAATATTAATTGTAACATTTTTGAATCCACCAAATGCACTTTAATTAACATACTTAAGTTAAGTAAACATACTTAAGTTAAACGGACATAGTATTTTGGTTCCTTACTCAAAACTGACGGTGTTTCAGTTCAAGAAATTTACACTAATAGAAACATATTTTAATTCCAATTATTAAAAAAATGATAATGTATTAATGTAATCAAAACTGTTCTGTTGCTGATAATGATTGAAAAAGTAGTGCATTGAATTTTAGTACAGCTTTCAAGTTCTTCGAATTCATTTGTTTCTAAAGATTTTTCTTTTCTTCGAATTTATAGAAGTTTTAATCTTACTGCCCTCGTGTAAAAATGTCGATTGAAGTGCTCCAAAAATACCAATCGAAATATTATTTGTTAAAGTTGATGATGTAACTAATGGTTTGGTTTTGAGTGCTACGGTCTACTTATTTGCAACACGAGGGCTAATGAGACCGGGACCTCCAGTTTAAAGCCGAATCCGAACGGCTACGAGCATCCATGCCACAGTGGTATTCGATGTAATTAATGGAGGAAGAATGTTAAGAATCAATTCCTCATTCTATCCCGCTTATAAAAATTCTCATTTATTTTTGAATTTTCGCTATCGATATTTACATCCACATACATTTCATGATTTTGTTTTTAATAACTCCTTATTAAAATAAATCAAAACGATAATAAAAATTTATCTAAACATAATTTTACAAGAATTCAACACGGATCCAGATAAACACCTTTAGGGTCCTAGATATTTTCTTCTTACCCCCCCCTCTAACTTTCTCTCATAAAAAGAGTACATTAAAATGCAAAACAGTGAATAAATAAAAACTACATATTGTTTAAAAATAAAGTTTTTTTTAATGGAATGTAATATAAAGGATTTAGAACATGGAAAAATATATATAAAAACCATTTTCAATTAAAAAAAATTTCAAACGGTAAGCAAATAACAAAAAATTATTATATTGTTTTGTACTTTGCGAACACGAGCTAAGCGTTGTATCCATATAAAATCAATACATTTTTTGTTAGTTTGTTTCATTTAAAGATTTTGTTTTTACTAACTAATCATTTAAATAAATCTAAACGGTAATAAAAACGTATCTAATCATAATTTTACAAGAATTCAACACGGATCCAGATAAACAACTTCGGAATCCGTAATATTTTTTCTTCCACCCCCTAACTTTCTGTCAAAAAAAGGGTAAATAAAAATTCAAAAAAATGAATAAATGAAAAGTAGAGATTGTTTAAAACTAAAGTTATTCTTTAATGACAATGAATGTACTATAAAGGCATTTAGAACATGGAAAATATATATATGAAAGCGATTTTCAGTCAATAAAAGTTCAAACGGTAAACGAATAACACAATTATTATACTGTTTTTGTACCTTGCAAACACGAGCTAAGCTTTGTATCCATATAAAAGCAATACATTTTTTGTTAGTTTGTTTCATTTAATGGTTTTGTTTTTAATAACTAATCATTTAAATAAATCTAAACGGTAATAAAAACTTATCTAAACCTTATTTTTCAACAATTCAACAAGTCACAGATCCAGATAAACAACTTCGAGATTCTTAATATTTTTTCTTACCCACCTCCCCCCTAACTTTCTCTCATAAAAAGAGTAAATAAAAATTCAAAAAAAGAATAAAGGAAAACTAGATATTGTTTAAAACTAAAGTTATTCTTTAATGACAATGAATGCAATATAAAGGCATTTAGAATATGGAAAAATTTATATGAAAATGATTTTCAGTTAAAAAAAAGTTCAAACGGGAAAAGAATAACAAAATATATTATATTGTTTTGTACCTTGCGAACATGAGCTAAGCATTGTATCCATATGAAAACAATACATTTTTCTTAATTTGTTTCTTCTATACAATTGAGGAACAGAGAAATAAATTGTCGTATTTATAAATTGTTTCAAAATATCAATTTGACCAGGGCTTTTAAGAACACGGGTTTTGTACATTTGTCTCATTTATCTCTGTGATGATACAGCCCTGATAAGCCAGTATAATACGAGATATATAATAGCTTCATTGTATATTACTGTAACAATAAGTTACATTCGGTTCATCTTTTTTTATCTCTTCCCGCGAGTCATCGTCAAAGACATACCAGAACAGGACCGGTCTGAACTGGAAAAAAGACTTCTTTCAACCAATAGAAGGGTACGTTGGTTTGGGGAATTCTGACCCCCTGTCATTCTGTAGTGGACCCCTGTTTTTTTTTTCTCCTCGAGGCAGTCTGATTTTTTTAGAGGACAAGGTTGTGACTAGAGAAGAGTAGAAGGTGAACGTTGCGGGTATCCGTGGCTTGAATGATAGACCTTTTTAGAAAAATCATAGCCATATTTTTTTAGGGCCGATTCGAGAGCAGTCTTTAATATCTACAAATAATAAGTTGATTGCAGTTGTATTCCTTAGGCATTTATTTAATTGTATAAATTCATTTAATCAAGACATATTTGTCCATGTGTTTATTAATGAGTATTAATTTCTTCTTTCTCAAACACTAGGCGAACGTAGCATTAATTTTTCAAATTCCTTGTTCAGTTTCCTTCTATTTTTGATTTAATGGAGAAGAAAAAATCCATTCCATTAAACCTGTAAGTGAATACAATAGAGGTACGAGTATGCATGGCCGTTAAAATGCTTGATAAATATTAGTAACATCCACTTAAAATTTAATTCCAAACAGATCCAATCGGAGCGGATACAAATTATTCATAGTCCAGAGAGCACTGTTGCAGCATAACACCGGGAACCATAGAGTAAAGGACGCAGACGTTACCTCGAAATGAAAGCTCAATATGAGATTACTACTATCTATACATAAATCAATATTTTCCTTACGCTGACAGGACAACACGCTGCATCGAGCAAATTTAACTGACTCCGTATGGCAACACATGGCCGGCCAATCACAGATAATTAAAACTTGGTGAAACCTTTTCCTTGACGTTTAACTGGCTCCGATCAAAACTACCCTGGGTGAAGGAATTTCGGATGAAGGGGGATTTAATTATTGAAACACCCCCTATATCGGAGAGACTTAAATTGGGATTCCAGCCTCATTTCAGTTGCAGCAGCCTCAGTTAAAGTTGTGAGGGGAAGATTAATTTCTACATACTTGGACGGGTTTAATTTATTTTGCATATTCAAGCTACCGACTCGAATGCGAATTCGTAAAAATGGGGAATTATAGATAACTTAAGAAGGAATCCTCGATTCACAGTAAGGAGATGATAAAGTGTATTTGCGATATCAATTATAAATATTTTCAATAACTGAAAGTATGCTGAAATTCAATTTAAGTAAAATTATGAGTATCATAATTCTATGCAACTCTTTCTGTTTAAGTTCTGAATTGAAAAGCTCTTAAAATATTTTGAAATCGAAAGTAATCCTTCATCTAGGAAATAAATAATAAAAGTTTTAGGAGTTCATTTTTAATAAATATTTACATTTTTTGTAATTAAAAAAATTCACTTATATAAGAATTTGCTAAGGCATATTGATGATCGTGGAACTTTTATGTATAGTATATGTTCCTTGTCAAATAACCGTCATGTATTACAAAGTAACTAATCTATATTTTTTCCGAAACCATTCACATAAAGAAATTCATATTTCGTTTAATAGTTGCGACAGCAAATTTATAAATCATACAATTTTAAGTCAGTGTTATACTACTTAGTACCGGGTGACCGAGCTCCGCTCGGAGAAAACAGGTATCGAAGCTAACTCGAAGATTTAAATTTTCAATTGTGATTTATCAAAACAATACATGCCATAAGAAAATTTTTGAAACCATTAGTGAGAAGATAACCGGTTAAAGTGCACCATTGTAAAATATTCTAAACAAAGTTGTTTGGAAAGGGAACTATTCTATACAATGGTAAAGTTTGAAAAGTCATAGAAAATAAAATGTAATTGATAACAAAAATTTATACAATTAAAGAAATGGTACAAAGTGAGCAGTGTAAAGATTGAAGTGTGTTGAATTGAGAAGCATTCTGACAATGACGGTATCTTCTAGTTGTCCATTTGCGAATATAATTGAGTTGATCGCTTGTTGTTCCAAAATTCCGGCTCCTTGAAGCATTTCATGTAGAGTTGCGTTCTGCATGTTGAAAATATAGCTTGAAATCTGATGAATGTTGAAATTTCGAAATTTGTTGACGGTGATTTGAAATCGAAATCAGTTCCTTAACACGTTCGCTGCCCACGCACTGGCGCGTCAGAGCGACACCTCCTGGTATGCCGACGACGCACTAACGCGGCGACGGACTTTGATAAGTTATATGCTCTGTGTTTAGTGTGGCTTTGGAAATTGAACGGCGAGGTTATTTCGGTACGTTAGTGAAGCATTATTTTTTAAATTTTTTGTGGTTGGTTTTCAAAATTTTTGTTTGAATTATTTTTTTTTACTATATCGTTTATGTGTTATATATACTTTGCTACATTAATTTAATATTTAGAGTTGATAGAAAATAAAAATGGAAACCGATATCAAAGAATAAAGACAAATCAATAAAGACTTTTATTATTATTATTATTAATTCGTCAGAACTACAGCCAATCGATTCCTCGTGGTCGAAAACCCCCCGGGTACCAATTTTCACTTGGTTTGGACGCATGAGAAAAAAGTTTGCCCGCACCGGGGTTCGAACCCGGCCCTATCTGTAGCGCCGAACTACGTGACCGTAGGGCGTCAAAACCGATGCCAATCGATTCCTCGTGACCAAAAACCCCAGATCCCCAAGTTTACTACAGTTTATTAATTCTGGGTCGATTTTCGACTTGACAACCATTCCTCGTATTATAGTATAGGATAAGACCTGTCAAAGACCAAATTTTTGTCAAATAAAATTTATATTTTGTATTATGCGGAATCTAATACTATTTGTATAAATAAATGTCTACAAGCAGAATAATTCCAAAACGCAACAAATATGTTTCGACAAACATTTTTTTTTGTGAAAAATATCTATCCTTTCTTCATACACTGAGATTGATTACAACTAATAGCCAATTAAGTAGTATATACTATCATGATGGTTATTTGCAAGTCAACTTTATCCGTCTGTTAATCCAGAACAAAAGTTCCCTTTAATACTAAGTCACAGGATTCGTTACAAGAGAGTAATGAAATCTAATTAGTTAAAACAATGTTAGAGATATGACTAGAAACGATTGCATTTCTCAAAAATAGGATAATTGGACGACGATAGACTTTCTAAAATGAACTTTCTGCGCTTTGAGTGGACCCTGGACTCGTTTTCCTCGCATTCTTTATGTTCTTTATAGAAGCAGCGAGTCCAAGACTTGGATCTGGAGATCAACTGTGCTGCTTTTAAGGGCTGTCTTCTTTTTGGTAAACATAAAAAGAATATTCTAGGCTCCTGTCAGGACTGCAAGAAAGATGGCACAGATTTGATTTGACATTCCAAGCCATGAAGTTGTTGACGCCGAAGCAAATGTGGCAATATGCATTGTCATAATAGCAGATTCCAATTGACAAAGATTTTTCTTATCAGCAAATAGGTGCTTACTGATGGTGCACATAAGCCCTATTATCAACTCCTACGTAGTCTACAATTATTCAAGCTTTTAATTGTTGGTATGAGTTTAACACACCAAGCATATGTTTCATATTGTCCTCATTCCTGTTTGTGGATGAATGCCCTGTCCATCGTTCGTCTTCCACATCCTCTCAAATGACTTAAAAGCATCATTATCTCAGACTAGAATATTTGGCTAGGCATTTACTCCTAAATACCTATTAGATGGTGGTTAACATCCCATTATTAGGCCTAACGCATATTTTATGGACCATTTCTGTTCGTTGTAATTTTAACTTTCGTCTGAGCCTATAGACATGTCCACTAAACAAAAATACGCATATTTCGGTTGCTTGTATACAACAGATACTAAGTGCGCTTTGCAGCTAACTTCCTTCTCCACCAAACTAGTTTGCTGCAAAGTATAGTCGAGTCAGAAAAAAATTTACTTTTTGTAACAAATCCTGTAAACTGAAATTAATCATTAATTACCTACTATATAATTATATTTTTGTTAAACTCAGATTAGTATTAAAAAACAGTTGCAGATTTTCCTTACATTTCTGACAAATTTTTAAAACGAAACCTATTACGCTAGACAATGATTTTACAGGGGATATTTGAAAATACATTTAGAAAAATATATATATTATGACGGTCATATCCTTTATTGTTAAAAATAGCAGAGGACGACTGCGATGATTAGATTAGTGCCTGTTGAAGTGTTGATGCTACATAACCAAAAACTCTTACTGTGTCAAATTAAAAGGTAATAATCTTAGAATTCGTAGTATGTAAAAATAAAAGAAATAATTTATTTTAATGTTGCAGCACATTTTTATAAAAAAATAATTTCTTCCAAGAGCTATGATGAACTGCAATCGTAGAAATCCAGTGATGCATATGTAAACCTACTTCAATGACTCAGCAATGTAATTATATTTGTTATATAACACCTCCATTTCGTCAGCAAAACTTTTAATCACAGAGCTGTTTAACCAATTTGAAATATATTTAGATATTAACCCTCGCTGTGAACCTTTTTCAGGCTTCTCATTCAAGTTATAAAATAGAGCTTAAGGTAATTTTTCAATCAATTCTATCTTTAGGGACATCATTTATATATTTGGGTTCCACATGTGGTTTTAGATTTTATTTGTAGAACAACATTCAAAAGTGCATGTTTTAGATCTGTTAAAGTAGTGAAATCAGAAATACGAGTAAAATCATTCTGTTTATGTTTGATTAGCTCTTTACTAAGTTCTTAAAGATCATTTATAGCAATGTAAAGTTTCATATTTTGACACATTGGTCCTTTGGGAGGGAGGAAGGTGTCACCGAATACCGGTGACCGGTGTCTGGGTGATCTGTCTCTGAACGTCATAGGTGACTGGCTATGTAGACTGATCTTTGAACTATAGTTCAGAACTTGTGTCGCACTCTCTGTGTATTTTCCTATTTAACCCACTGACTGCCAATGATTTTTTAAAGAAATTCTATTAATATGTATTATTTCATGGTTTGTAGGTAATGTTATAAGAATAAAATTTATCATCTAAAAGCACTGCATTTAAAATGGCTGTTTTGTTAATTTTTTCCGAATTTGTTAATTTGCAGTCTCGATCAGTCATCCAAAACTTGATATAAAGTTCCCTGATTTTTACTTAATAGAATCATGTTGTACATAATTTTTTGTTTTAGATAATATAGAATACCATTATATATATACAGTTTCACATATTTACTCTTTTTTACTTTCTTGTACAAAGTAAAATGTATTGTATCTATAAAAAAATTCAGGGATTAGATTTTAACGGAATTATTCAATTCGACCATACCTGATTAAAATACGGCATTTTCAGAGTTAGGTATCTAAGCGCAAGAAAAATTTTGAAGCTTTATTCTTTCATTTTGACCAATCCTGAACTGGTTTTAACTAGTTTAGTCTTACCGCTTGTACCTACGTATGCCGCATAACTAAAAAACAATTAGTCTTGAATATTGATATTTTGTATTTGAGAGTTATATAGCGTCTTCTTTAACACTTCTTTTGGATTTCAATATGCAATCTGTGTAACTAAAATTTTCAATATAACGTCTAATAACGCTGTGGGGCATATTACAAAAACGATTAAGCATGAAATGTCGAAACTTTGTATTTAGGACTAATATAACATTTAATTATACATCTTCATTTCTGATTGCAATACGCACTCTATGTAACAAAAAATCTCAATATAAGGGTCATTAACGCTGTGATCTACATCATTGCAGCTCAACGTATTCATGTACAGGTATAACAGCGCTATTAAAGTCGAAATTTAAGAAAACAAAATTAAAATGTATTTTTTGTGGAGAATAATTTTGAATTATTACTGTTTATTGTTTCCTGATGCGTAATAAAAAAACATTGGAATCGCGAAAAATTCGATTTAGAATAGAATATCTATGTAACGAAAAGTTTCAATATAATGAGTATTAACAAAACGAGTCTTCCTCGAATTGCATTACTTTAATTTTACTCACACATATTGGTAACTTTTAGAAGTAAAACCTATTTTTATTCTTGAAGAGAATGTACAAATGATAACTCTTATGGCATATCTTGCAAACTAAAAAAAAAAATAAATAAAACATCTGTAATGTAATAAGCGTTAAAAAAATCATGTGGTGTCGACATCCAATTTTTTATTTTCTGCTTAATAAGTCAGCATGTGGAATAAAATATAGTTCACTTATTGTACTTAACTCCGCTTATTAGTCCAATTTCTGGTACTAAAAGGGAAATATATGGAAATACTTTCTACAGTAGCCCTTGTGATGATAAAACGGTAGCTTTAAATGTACGAACGCACTAAGAACAGCGGAAGCGGGCAAGTTTATCACTTTTTTTTAAAAATCCCCTAATGAATTTATAATGAGATCAACGCGGTCCATATACTAACCTCAGCGCGGAAATGGAGGAATTCGTTGGTTCCGTTTTTAGCAACCCTAATTACACAGACACATACAGGAAGTCTTGTTTTATATTTTTTTTCATTAAACAGAGACAGGACTAAAATGGATTCCGTCGGCCGGATTCGGGGGCAACATTTCTCTCGGATGACTTACTCTTTTCTTAAAATCCTGAATGTCATTCTCAAGTACCCTTGAGATTTTTATCGTCTGTTCTGGGTTCACTTCTTGAGGTGGTGGTAGAAAGGGGGAGAGTATTATGTATCTCTAGGGTACTCTAAAACCCTTTTCTTCTTTCTCTGCTCCTGTACTTTCGGTTTGACAGCTTTATTTCCTTTTGCTGTCCCTATGAGGACTGCTAATGTATTTTGATTGCCGTTTCCCTTAATTAAGCGACATTTCTCTTTCCTCTTTCTTGGGGTCCCAGAATGTTACTCGCTCGGGAAAAATCTTTAAAACGGCTCAAAAAGGAAAGATAAAAACCTTAAACTTCTGACGGAATTTCAGCAACACTCTTGTTACTTTGACAGTTTACGGGTTATATTATTCCATTCACTTTAAGTAGTAAAGGCTTTCTTTTGCCGTAAATTTGAGAATAGTTTTAGGATGCCTTATGTATTAAAGTAAAAGAATGAAAATTCAATCTTATGAGGTCTTACACTGAAATTTTCGATACAGATATGCAAGACACATTAATATAAACTTGCAGATAAAATTTGTAGTACTGTATTTTATGTTATACAATTACTTTAACTTACGTATGGTTCTTACTCATTAATGATTTCAGTTGAATTTTCTTTTTAGTTAAATACATTAGCCTCTTCATAGTAAGACGTATCTTTACACGTAAATAATGGAGTCATAGAAGCTAATTAAACGATAATGGTATAATTATGTATTTGAACAGTAATGGTACAGTTTTATTGCTATTTTGCAGCTTATATAAATTTCTAGTTACCACCATTTCCGCAGAGTTTACTAAGCTTTTACTGAATTACAGTCTTTCACAAACATTTTTAAGTGGTTTTTGTAACCTTAATATCAGCAAGCCGTAGCAGTTTAATGATTATAATATTGCTTTCCCAATAATTAATAAAGCTTTTCTTTAGCCGTAAGCATAAGAGCTGTTTTATAATGCATTATTCAACTAATTAAAAGAATGAAATTCAATTTTATAAAGTCATAAGCTGATATTTTTATACGGTTATATAAGGCAGATTGAAATAAATTTACAATTACAATCTATAACAATATATTTTGTGTTATGTTTTTACCTTTACTTACTCATGATTCTGTCAGTACCTCCGACACAGTTTTCTTTACATTTAAGTACATTAACTTCTTCCCAGAGAAACAATTCTTTGTTTTAAAATTAAATTAAGTTATGGAAGTTAATTGAAATATAATGATATAATTACTTATTCAAGCCGAAATATTTTAAAGTTTTCTTATTTTCTGCACCTCACATAAACATTCTACGTATTACAAGTTTTATAGAGTTTGCAATACTATTACTTGAAGTTAGCAGTTCATAGGCATATTAAGAGATCTGTATAAGAAACAAAGAGTTGGGAAAGATAGTTTTTTGGTGTTGCAACAGAATAGGTGACTCACCTTAAGAATTATTTATAAAAATAAATACACATCAGTGAACTTAATCCTATGATTTTACAACATTAATGGAGCATAATTTACAAATTTTGTTATAAAAATTAGTTATTTAATATTTTCAATTTTTGTTCTTTTATGCTTTAAAAATATAAGGTACCTAATATAACTATAAAATCTTCATATGGACTTTGCTCCTTGACGGTAAAGCAGAGATACATCTTAAAGATTTTTTAAAAGAAAAGTGTATCGTATTATAGAATTAAATCCAGTAATAGAGGAAAATTATATGGTAATATCTTGAGTAAAATTTTTAAATCGAAAAACTTATACGATGAAGGATTAAGATCTGAGATAGTAAAACCCCACTACATCTTGTATTGAAAATCAGATCAAGTCAACATGACTTAAATTTCGAATGATATTTTAAATTCAGTGAATAAAGATAAGATGTTTTTCAAAAGTTTCGTAATAACCAGTAGAAATATAAAAATATTACCTAATAATATATTTTACTTGAAGGGAAAATAAAATAGCCTTTTTGTATCGTACACTTTCAATTAAGATAGGATTTTACCAGGTTTCAGAAGCAATGGAGAAGAAATCATTATTAAATTTTATCTCAAAAAAGTCTTATTCATCATTTGAGAAGATAAAAGATTATAATGAGGCAGATACTCATAATTTTACTAGAGGCATAGATTACTAAAAATCCGGTTAAAACTAAATTTAAGAATTTGAAAAAAGACGCTAATAGGTTTCGTATAGCAAAAGAAAAATTAATTAGTTTGCTGAATCTATTTCGAAGATGAGGAAAAAGTGAACCTTTCAAAACAGATTTTTAAATCTTGTGGTATGGGATGTTTATAAAAAAATGATGACATAAACTGAGTGTATATATATATATATATATATATATATATATATATATATATATATATATATATATATATATATATATATATATATATATATATATATATATATATATATATATAATCTATGTGTATCTGTATTTATCTGTTTAAAAACGTAATTATATTTTGCTGTTATGCATACACAGTGTAACACAAGTTAATTAGCAATAATTCAGCGTATATTATTTTGATGTCTTTTCTAGATGTCATTTGTTTCCAGCATTTTTATTTGATCTGAATTATATATTTATAGTGTTTGGATTGAAACCATTTGACTTATTTAAAGCCGTATGCAAAGGCTGCAAGAATACTCCTTTGAAATATCCATATATACTTGATATCTTCTTATTAAAACTATCTTCATATTTATTAGACACTAACAGATAGAGACTGCTTCCGCATGTGCCTTTTTCAGATTAAAAAAATCGTAATGCAATTATAATTATACTTTTGTAAATACATTTACAATTATACATTTTTAAATACATTTGCAAATAAATTCACAATTATAAATTTATAAAATGTATGACTCACAATTATGCATTTGTAAATACTATTCGGCTATATATATATATCAGTTGAATACTTTATAATAAAACTTCTAATTTTATTACATTGTTATTTGGGGGTATTTTCTAGTTCATTAGTTCCTTAGTTTCTTTCAGTTAGCATTAGACTACGATTTTTAGCTCTACTATTAACATTTTATGCATGAATATTAAATAATTTAAGAACTACAATACATTCCGTATTTTAAATGGCTATGAACATACATAATAATACTTAGATTCAAACATGTGGATCCGATACCTATACAAACATCCGATACCTATAGACAGAACCTTGCCTCTTCGGTCATTGCCAGAAATTCTAAATAACTGAAAGTTTATGTATATATATATATATATATATATATATATATATATATATATGTGTGTGTGTATGTATATATGTATATATCTATATATCTATATATGTATATATATGTATATATGTATATATGTATATATATATATATATATATATATATATATATATATATATATATATATATATATATATATATATATATATATATATATATATATATATATATATATATATATATATATATATATATATATATAGGTCATGTAAGCTACCAGTCATCAAATAAATCAGTGACATAATGCTTACAAGTTACAGGTTTAACAAAATAAAAACTCTTTATCTTGTTGTTTGTGGAAAAATGACGCTTTCTGCTGAAGCATACAACTTCTAAATTTTATACTGTAAATAATAATGGACATAAAAATTTTAGCGTTTAATAATATCCAAAGCTAAATACAATTTTCCACGCAATTCCCTCTGGAACACGTGGTTTCGATAAGTAAGAAAATCGGAGCTTTATCCCAAACGTAACTGCGTCCCAAAATTCTCCGCGCTATTGAATTCTAAGTATCTAAACTACAAAGTTGTTCACTTCAAATCGACCGTTTTTTATGGACCATCTTTCGGATCCCCCACGATAGTAAGTAATAGAAGTCTAAAGAACATTTTCCCCTGTAGGAATAGAAAGCTTTGAGGCACTTTTAAAGAATCCATTCTTTTAACTTGGAGGGCCATAAAAGCTTGCGATTTCAAACAGCGAGCACTTTTGGGCTGGT
>CM063504.1:71086161-71087444 GCA_032207245.1 Pardosa pseudoannulata
ATAAGTAACAAGCAAAACTCAAAAACGATGAATTGCAAATTGGCTAAATATAAAAAGTGAGTACTATAATAAAATATAAAAAACACAGATATCTAGAATCGTCAAGTTCGTAATCATCAGAACAGTCCTTCAAATCAAACCCGTAATCCCAAAACACAATCAACAAAAGTAACAAAACAACAATTCAACTCACGAGTGTCGACACATCTGTTTACTACTGTATAAATCCCGTTCACAATTGTACAGTCAAAACAACTCTTACATTTTGCGTCCGAACATCACATGAAAGCATTTTAAAAACTCCTGTACTTCAGGTCGAACCGAAACTGCCACGTCATAATTTAGAGGTCCACTTAAAATTTTCAATGTTCAAGTGCTTTTCCGCTTCCCAATGTCTCTATTGACCAAGGTCACAGACACTCCATTCGTTGGACTGAAAGTTTTCATCCTCGCGTGCTATCGAATTTTAATAACTGCATTTCCATCGTTCTTGGTATTATTTATTTTCTCTGTCTTGGGATAATTTTGATTACAAATTGGAATTTTAGTTTTTCTAACATTTAATTTAAAATTTTCTGCAGGATTAAAATGTCTTAGTCTAGTTGAATGTACTATTTCAGTTTCTTGTTTAGTAAGAAGATTGGGTTTGTTAATCTCAAAATTTACACTTGAAAGTCGCTTTAGAATTACAAAGGGTCCCGTAAACACTGGATTCAGCTTTGGAGTGTTTGGATATGAGAAACTTTCTAGTATTACTTTATCACCTACTTTAAATTTAGATTCTTTGAAATGGGTGTCATATCTTTCTTTATTTATTTCATGATTTCTTATAGTCCTCTGTCTAGCAATTTTCCTAGCTTCTTCGATTGGAGGATACATTTCCTGATTGTCTATTAAGGTTTGATATGGTAATTTTCCATGCATTAAATAAGAAGGGGGAAATTTTGTTACAGTGTGAGGGGTGTCATTATAGTCCTCAGTTACTTCACGTAATAATTTGGTCCACGAAATGTTACCATGATATGAATTTAATTTACATTTAAGTCTAGTTATCAAGGTCTGATTTACTCGTTCATTTTTACCATTCGTTTGCGGCCTATGGGATGTAGTTAGAAGCTGTTTAATATTATTATTACTCAAAAAGTGTTTGAATTTGGATGATGTAAAAGCAGCATTCCTATCGCTCAAAATTTTCTTAGGCATTTGATGTCGAAAAATTTGTCTTAAACAGTTAAATATAGTATCGGTGTTAACGTTCTTTGAGGCGAAAGTCCAAATAAACC
>CM063504.1:71087544-71137544 GCA_032207245.1 Pardosa pseudoannulata
GGAAGTTCTTCCTTCTTTAACTTTTCAAGGACATTTTTGATTTATTGATAATATTTTGCCTTCGTGCGAATGTAATTTACAATGTGCTACACTGTTTTCATAACATCAGGATATTTTAAACATTTTGTAACGAGATGTTCTCGGTGAATTATGCAGTGAATCGGTATGAATTGTGGAATTTGAGAATCATCTCTTAAAAGCCCAATAAGACCGATTTTTTTACCCAGAATTGCCGGAGCTCCATCAGTTATAATAATTTTTTAAAATATAACACAAAAATGAAAAGGGAACTCGGGTACATTTATCGAGAGCCACAAATAATTCTTCAAAGAGCCGCATGTGGCTCGCGATCCCCAGGTAGACCATCCCTGCTCTATATATTAATAGCCTAAGTTATATGTCCATCTGTCCTCGAATTTATGAAGTGGTTGGACCTGGAATGGATAGCGGCATCCATAATTATTCTTGATTTGTTAGGGTTAGCAAAATTCAAAGAGAGTAAAGTTTATTTTCTTCTAAACTATCGATCCGATTCTAAAGTAAATAGGTATAAACATGCTTCATATCACAGAAAAAAATAATGTCGTTCGAAATCCACACCTTACCTTTATTTGAGCATTTAATTCCATTATTTTTAGACTTATTTTCCCTTGTTAAGTGAAGGAAAATAAATTTATCACATAAATAGGTAAAGATAACATTTTTCTCTAGCATTATGACGTCATTCCTTTTACCATCTCATTTATAATTCCTTCTTTTAAATTATTTAAATATCGTCTGCATTTTTTTTTCATACGTTTTATCACTGATATTAGATATTGCGTAAATAATTTTCTTTTATATTTGCTTCAAAAATAGATTGAGTACACATGTGATAACTTTAAATTTAATCATCGATTATTTTTTGTTGCAATGAAAATGTTATCACCGGTAATAACAATAGATTCTATCTACTTCCAGGGTGTAGTGGAAATTATAGTTCTTTTACTTTACTTCCATTAATAACTGTGGCAAAAAAATTGTGAAGCAATTAACGATTATTTCGATGCAGATAAGAAAACTTTAAATTATGTTTGTAAATGAATTCAACGTGATTCTAAATGCATTCACAGTATCCGGAGACTTTAGAGGAGTATGAAGATAAGCAAATTATTGAGCGTGTACCAGATAAATCTCATCCAAAAAAACCCATTTTTTTACCTGTCTCATAGGGTACTTTATAATTCTGTAAAATTAAAAATTTGACTGATCCCGTCATATGATGGGCTATATGCTAGTATTATATAGTTTCAAATGTAACCAGACAAAACAATAATGTTACCCTTTGATAAAATAATGGAAGATACTTTGGATATCATAGATCTTCATCAAGTTAGAAAACGATATAATTATATCAGCTCTTCAAAAAACCTTATGCAGTTAACAACTTGTTATAAGTATCAATTTCATTTTTAAGAAGCAGATGTTTTAAATTCTGTTGGCAAGTATGTGATTCATTTCTGACTTAATGGTATTTCTGTGATTAAATACTTTTGTATTTTATAGCTAAAATCAAAACAGTTAAGAGCTAAGAAACTTTGAATTGCATTTCTAAATGAATTCAACGTGATTCTAAACTGCATTCACAGTATCAAGAGTATGAAGATAAAGAAATTACTGAGCTTGTACCAGATAATTCCCGGTCAAACATCAAACCATTTTTTTATCTGCCTCATAGGGTACTTTACAAAACTAGGAAATTAAAAATTTTACTGATCCCTTCATATGACGGGCTGTATGCTAGTATTATATAGTTTCAAATATAACCTGACAAGACAATAATGTTACCTTTTGATAAAATAATGGAAGATAATTTGCATATCATAGATCTTCATCAAGTTAGTAAACGATATAATTTTATCAGCTGTTCAAAACACCTTATGCTGTTAACAACTTGTTATAAATATCAATTTCATTTTTAGAAAGCAGATGTTTTAAATTCTGTTGGCAAGTATGTGATTCATTTCTGACTTAAAAGTATTTCTGTGATTAAATACTTTTGTATTTGATAGCTAATATCAATACAGTTAAGAGCTAAGAAACTTTGAGTTGTTTTTCGAAATGAATTTAACGTGATTCTAAACTGCATTCACAGTATCGAGAGAATATGAAGATAAATAAATTACTGAGAGTGTACCAGATAATTTCCGGCCAACAAACAAACCATTTTTTATCTGCCTCATAGGGTACTTTACAAAACTAGGAAATTAAAAATTTTACTGATCCCGTCATATGACGGGCTGTATGCTAGTATTATATAGTTTCAAATATAACCTGACAAAACAATAATGTTACCCTTTGATAAAATAATGGAAGATAATTTGGATATCACAGATCTTCATCAAGTTAGTAAACGATATAATTATATCAGCTGTTCAAAATACCTTATGCTGTTAACAACTTGTTATAAATATCAATTTCACTTTTAAGAAGCAGCTGTTTTAAATTCTGTTGGCAAGTATGTGGTTCATTTCTGACTTAATGGTATTTCTGTGATTAAATACTTTTGTATTTGATAGCTAAAATCAATACAGTTAAGAGCTAAGAAACTTTGAATTGTTTTTCTAAATGAATTCAACGTGATTCTAAATTGAATTCACAGTATCGAGAGTACGAAGGTAAATAAATTACTGAGCGTGTACCCGATAATTCCCAGCCAAAAAACAAACCATTTTTTTTGTCTGCCTCATAGGGTACTTCACGAATCTAGGAAATCAAAAATTTTACTGATCCCGTCATATGACGGGCTGTATGAGTATTATATAGTTTCAAATATAACCTGACAAAACAATAATGTTACCCTTTGATAAAATGGTGGAAGGTAATTTGGATATCACAGATCTTCATCAAGTTAGTAAACGATATAATTATATCAGCTGTTAACAACTTGTTATAAATATCAATTTCATTTTTAAGAAGCAGCTGTTTTAAATTCTGTTGGCAAGTATGTGATTCATTTCTGACTTAATGGTATTTCTGTGATTAAATACTTTTGTATTTGATAGTTAAAATCAATACAGTTAAGAGCTAAGAAACTTTGATTTGTCTTTCTAAATGAATTCAACGTGATTCTAAACTAAATTCACAATATCGAGAGTATGAAGATAAAGAAATTACTGAGTGTGTACCAGATAATTCTCAGCCAAAAATTAAATCATTTTTTTACCTGACTCATAGGGTACTTTACAAATCTAGGAAATTAAAAATTTGACTGATCCCGTCATATGACTGGCTGTATGCTAGTATTTTATAGTTTCAAATATAACCTGACAAAACAATAATGTTACCCTTTGATAAAATAATGGAACATACTTTGGATATCATAGATCTTAATCAAGTTAGTAAACGATATAATTATATCAGCTGTTCAAAAAACCTTATGCAGTTAACAACTTGTTATAAGTATCAATTTCACTTTTAAGAAGCAGTTGTTTTAAATTATGTTGGCAAGAATGTGGTTCATTTCTGATAAAATGGTATTTCTGTGATTAAAAACTTTTGTATTTGATAGCTAAAATCAATACAGTTAAGAGCTAGGAAACTTTGAATTGTCATTCTAAATGAATTCAACGTGATTCTAAACTGCATTCACAGTATCGAGAGTAAAAAGGCAAATAAATTACTGAGCTTGTACCCGATAATTCCCAGCTAAAAAACAAACCATTTTTTTTATCTGCCTCATAGGGTGCTTTACAAATCTAGGAAATTAAAAGTTTGACTGATCCCGTCATATGACTGGCTGTATGCTAGTATTTTATAGTTTATAGTTAATGATAATTTCGATGCAGAGAAGAAAACTTTGAATTGTCTTTTTAAATGAATTCAACGTGATTCTAAACTGCATTCACAGTATCTATAGACGTTAGAGGAGTATGGAGATAAACAAATTATTGAACTTGTACCAGATAATTCTCATCCAAAAAACAAACCATTTTTTACCTGTCTCATAGAGTACTTTACAATTCTGGAAAATTAAAAATTTGACTGATCCCGTCATATGAGGGCTATATGCTAGTATTTTATAGCTTCGTTTCAAGTATAACCTGACAAAACAATAATGTTACACCTTGATAAAATAATTGAAGATAATTTGAATGTCATAGATCTTCATCAAGTTAGTGAACGATATAATTATATCAACATTTCAAATCACCTTATGCTGTTAACAACTTGTTATAAATATCAATTTCACTTTTAAGAAGCAGCTGTTTTAAATTCTGTTGGCAATTATGTGGTTAATTTCTGACTTAATGGTATTTCTGTGATTAAATACTTTTGTATTTTATAGCTAAAATCAATACAGTTAAGAGGTAAAAAACTTTGAATTGTCTTTCAAAATGGATTCAACGTAATTCTAAACTGTATTCACAGTATCGAGAGTATGAAGGTAAATAAATTACTGAGCGTGTACCGATAATTCCCAGCCAAAAAACAAACCATTTTTTTGTCTGCCTCATAGGATACTTTACAAATCTAGGAAATTAAAAATTTGACTGATCCCTTCATATGACTGGCTGTATGCTATTATTTTATAGTTTCAAATATAATCTGACAAAACAATAATGTTACACCTTGATAAAAAAATTGAACATAATTTGGATATCATAGATCTTCATCAAGTTAGTAAACGATATACTATATCAGCTGTTCAAAACACCTTATGCTGTTAACAACTTGTTATAAATATCAATTTCACTTTTAAGAAGCAGCTGTTTTAAATTATGTTGGCAAGAATGTGGTTCATTTCTGACTTAATGATACTTCTTTGATTAAATACTTTTGTATTTGATAGCTAAAACCTATACAGCTAAGAGCTAAGAAACTTTGAATTGTCTTTCTAAATGAATTCAACGTGATTCTAAACTGCATTCACAGTATCGAGAGAATATGAAGATAAAGAAATTACTGAGAGTGTACCAGATAATTTCCGGCCAACAAAAAAACCATTTTTTTATCTGCCTCATAGGGTACTTTACAAAACTAGGAAATTAAAAATTTTACTGGTCCCGTTATATAACGGGCTGTATGCTAGTATTATATAGTTTCAAATATAACTTGACAAAACAATAATGTTACACCTTGATAAAATAATTGAAGATAGTTTGAATATCATAAATCTTCATCAAGTTAGTAAACAATATAATTATATTAGCTGTTCAAAAAACCTTATGCAGTTAACAACTTGTTATAAATATAAATTTCACAGCTGTTATAATTATATCGTCACAACAAGAAGCAGCTGTTTTAAATTCTGTTGGCAAGTATGTGGTTCATTTCTGACTTAATGATATTTCTTTGATTAAATACTTTTGTATTTGATAGCTAAAATCAATACAGTTAATAGCTAAGAAGCTTTGAATTGTCTTTCTAAATGAATTCAACGTGATTCTAAAGTGCATTCAAAGCACCGAGAGTATGAAGATAAAGAAATACTGAGCTTGTACTAGATAATTATCGGCCAAAAAACAAACCATTTTTTTTATCTGTCTCATAGGATACTTTACAAATCTAGGAAATTAAAAATTTTACTGATCTCGTCATATGACGGGTTATATGCTAGTTTTATAATAAATATCACTCTTACTTCAGATATACAAAATACTTTATCTGAAAGCAGTCCATTTCTTTGATCTATCGGAATTGCATTATCGTTAAGTCCAGTGTAAAAAAGTTTTATTTTCCAATAATTTCTCCAAGTAAAGGGGATTTTTTTAATATAACAAAATAAAAGTGATTTTTTCTTGTGTTTTAGGCTGGAACTAAATTGTTTTTACAAGAAAAGAACTAGGAAGATAAATCCTTCTTGACTGCATATACACAAGTGAGAGGGAAAGACTGAAAATCCGGGGAGTAAATCTCGGTAAATCCTGAATGTCAGATTTGACATTACATCTTTTAGCCTGAAAAACTGCATGGTTTCTTATTTCCATCCTTCTCTGCCACCTCCATCCTGGCTTGTTCGCGACACATTCCACGACACAATGGGCCTCCGATCCAATTTTCCATCTAGCTGTTGTCTTTTTTTTTCGATTTCGAAGCAATGCCACAAAATTCGATTACATTGACTAAAGAAACAATTCCTCAGTAAATCCACGTAGAGCAGGAGGGAAGAGAAGCGAGAATGAGGCAAAATGTAATGAAAGGAACAGAAGGCAAAACGAAAAAGGGAAAAAAATATGTGAAAGCCATAAAATTCGGAAAAGGGAAAAAAAGTTATTGGAGTAAAAGAATAAACAAAAAGGCTAGCTTAGGAATATAGCAGACGAATAATTTAGCCGTTGTACAATTCACAGGAAAAGTTGTCTTCTCCAAGATTATCTGCCATTTCTTCTTTGTTTTCTATTTTGTTTTTCTTTTTCGATTTTCTACTTTCTTTTAATCTTCCTCCTGAACATGGAAACAACAAAAAGAAGAAGTTGATAAAATATGCTTTGGCGCAAAAATAAAAAGGAAAAGAGGAGGGTTTTAAAGCAGCTTTTGTTGCCAAGAAAAATCTGCAAATTAATCCATTTTTAAGACACAATTATTTTATCGCAATCTTTTCGCTACTTGAAAAAGCAAGATTTTTTTTTTTCTGCGTGAGAGAGTGAGCATTTGTTTATCGATTGCTTGAGGAAATTCTTCAAGAAGGAATGATCACGGACTTCATTTTTAATGGAAAATATTTTTAGTTTTTGATAAATTTCTGTTTTGATTTGTGTGACTACTTTTTTTTCGGGAAATTGAATTTTTTTTACATTATTATACGTCAAATTCGGCTTGTAGTTTATAAAAGAACGTCTAATGAAATTCATAACTTATAGAATTTATATCATTTTTAAAAAATATAAAGTATTCTTTACATGTAGTGAATGTTAGATCTAAAACCTAAAATTAAATTAATGCAGAAAATAACTATTAATTTTCTTCTATAACTTTCTTAAAAAATTAATTTAATAAACATAAAAAAGTACTTATGAGCCAACATTTCTTTTCTCATAATTTCTTTTTAAATATTTGGTTCATTCACAACAAAATTGTATTTTGAAATTTAAATATAAAATGCTATATATTTAGTTTCCATTCTTAGACTTTACAACAAAGTTTAATTTTATAATCATGTACAAAATTTTTGCTTGAATAAATGAAGCACTATAATTGGGATAAATTTCAAAAACCAGATTTCCACAAAAATACTTATTTTAACCATGCCTTCTGATTTAATTTGATTAGTTACGAGGTTACGTCTGTATTACATAAATAATACCATCCTACTACTGCATGGATGTTCGTAGCCGTTCAATCGCTTTATGCAGTAGGTCCCGTTCTCTATTAGACCTCGTGTGCAAAAACAGTAGACCGTAGCGCTCCAAACCGAACCAAACGAACCAAACTATATCATAAAAATTTTATCTTGGACTATATTGCTAGCAAGGAGTGAAACGAGTACCCTTAACTTTTAAAAACTATTTTATCTAACTATATTTGGTAATTTATCATTCACTATAAAATAGAAAGTAGCATTGCCTTCTCACTTGGCTTCTCTATGTATTCTCAACTTGAGGTAATTAGAACAGTATTTAGGAAATTTTCTTTAGTTTAATCACTTAATGCACAGTTTTTTTATAAAAAAGGTCTGCCAAAAAAAAATCCCATGTAAGTGATAAATATAAATAAAACGATTGTTTCATTTTTTTTGCTTTCACATTGTTATTTTCATATCTCGATTGCATCCGAGTGTGAAAAATTATAGCAACATACAATATAAAAGTACAAGAAGAAATATAAAAGTACAAAGCCACTCGAATTATCTCGAGTGTGCACAGTTTGGATAGTTTAGCACGCTCGAGTTAATTCGAGCGTTCACGTTAAGAGGTTAATACTGGGTTTTAGCTATTTTACATACGTTTTGTTCACCAGAATTTCCTTTAATATCAGTGGTGTTCAGCAATTAAAGTAAAAACTATAGTGGAATAATAAGACATAGCCATTTTATATTGACTTATTAAGAAAAAATTGTGTGATAGAAGCTAAAAACTTTTTCTTAAAACACAACTCAAATTTTTTGCCCCATTTATATATTTGCGATGGTCTTAATCAAAATAATTACAGTAAATTTAGCCCTTTTTCTAATATACTTGCAAAGTAAAAAGTATCTATAATCACAAAGTACATAAGTTACCTTATATGTATGTTTCTCAAAAACTAGAGCAATATATTTTGACCCATGTTTCACTGATTTATGGGAAAATTCCGAATCGTTTATCTTAATATAGAGTACATGTCACTTTGAGTAAACGAAAAACAAAATTCTAGTGAAAAGTTCTAGACATTTTCGTAAAATTCAAAAGTTTTTCAAAAGCTTCCGAACTCTTGTTAAATGTATGCTCGATAATACAATATATCTGAAAATGTGCTGTTTATATTATAAGATAATATCACAATATTTCAAGACACTAAATCTTGAAAAAAAAACACTCTAGAAATCTCCATGGCAATTATCACATGAACAACTAATAATTTTGAATCCATATTTAATATATATTATTTATTTTCTGCTCTAAACAATTTGATTGCAATTAATTATACTTCGCCCAGGAGGTGTCTGCAAATCAACATCTATTACAACAAAAAGTTATAGTTTAATTACTTCATATTTTATGGTACTCAAGCTACATGATGCGATCTTAAAATACTTTATGGACTGAACTACTTGTGGGTGACATTCTTGGCTTAATGTCATACACATTTGAGCTATTGGCGTTCATTTATACTTGGATTATATTCTGTTAAAACGATCTGGTATCTAGTGTAGGGCTTTACTACCAGGCAAAAATTTGAGCTCGGTACTCAGAAAACACCTCCAGAATGTGATATACTACAAACGAGTACAATTATGGAATGACCAGATTAGTGCGTACGAAGAAAGGAAAATTGAACGGTAAATACAGATTCCTGGCTTCTCCTGAACAAATTTCAAGCATACGCATTTGGATAATACATAAATATTAACATCTATTTTTAATCAATATAGTCCTTGTAATATATTGAATTTTCTCTTCAATTTACCTTTTTGGTAATTATGACCGTAACAAAAACATCTACCAACACCTTTCCTGTGCAACACATTGTCCATATGGTGTTAGCTGGGTGTGTCTCCATGGTATCATGAGCTGATAAATTATATGAGCTTTCCGAACAAGCCACCAAAGATTAGACCTATAACCTTTGATTAAAGTCACATGATCTCTCTCTGGTCGCATTATTGGTGAATTGCCCCTCTGGGATACTCTTTGTTCCATGTCGCCCTGTCACATTATTTCCCGATTAATAAATGCATTTTCTTAAATAAATTTACAGCCTATTTTATGCTGAAAACATAAATTATTTTTCAAAAGTTTACACTGTAAAACTTTTCATCGCTCTGCTTATTTTTTTAGCACATACATACGATAATAGAGATATAGGGTTATTTAAATATATATATATATATATATATATATATATATATATATATATATATATATATATATATATATATATATATATATATATATATATATATATATATATATATATATATATATATATATGTGTGTGTGTGTGTGTGTGTGTGTGTGTGTGTGTGTATATATATAGAGAGAGATTCATACATGTAATATACCAAAATTATTACACTTCAAATATTTATCTAAATTTCTTTTTTTTCCCTTCTCTGTCTCTCATATCTGTTTCCCCAGCCAAAAAATCTGGGATTTGAAGGAGTGTTTGCGAATAAATTTTTTTTATCCGTCTCCCAAAAATAATGCTATAATAAATGCAATTTTCTGTCCTCTTGCCATAATTTCCAGCTGTCCCAGGTGACAATTTCACTCCTCCGATGTCCGAATTGCTACATAACGCTGACTAAGGTGCTGGTCTCATGGGAACAACTCGGCGTTTTTTCTTGCTGTTGAGAGAGATTTGTAAAAGAAGTGTGTTTTTTGTCATTATCTAATGCTGATCTCTCGTCTTGTACAGTCGTAGATTTTTTATACTCTCAAACAAAGTTAAAGTTCCACTTTGGACTTGCTTCTTCATAAGGAAATGGAGCCATGACTACAAATACTGAACGCACACTCTGAATACTATGTAGGTATGACCATTGCCCTGTAAGCCCGGGATATATAAAATAATAAGAGGTATTTTCCTGTGTAGTGGCGAGGATTTAATTTGTGCGTTATATACGTACACATACATATATATAATATGTACACACACACACACACATATATATATATATATATATATATATATATATATATATATATATATATATATATATATATATATATACATAGATACATATATACATACAAACATACATGCACGAATACACCTATTCAGTCAGATCTCGTTTATAACATCAATTCTATGAACTTTAAAAAACTGATCTTATAAGAAAGGTTACGAGGAAAACATATGCGAGGAAAACAAAAAGAATTTTATAGCAATTGAATGGGGCATTTACAGGGTGTTTCAAAAATGACGGGTATATTTGAAAAATCAATGAATACTAAATTGACAGGTAGATAATACTAATTGAACATTGTAACTAATTTTTAAAGCTTCTCTGCCTGAAAATTCACTATTGTTCACGGCTTATTGCAGTAAAATGTGTATTTATATCACTGTACGTTTAGTGTTTATTAGTTTTTCAAATATACCGGTCATTTTTGAAACACCCTGTATATATGCATTCTAGTAGATTCCAAAGAAAGATTTTCCATAGTATAATATTATTATGAATTAATTAAAAGCCTTTTAATTCAAATTTTTATGCTAGAAAGCTTAAATATTTTAGGTCTTATTCCTCAGAAACTGTACAATAATATGCTTCTCCCATTAAATGTTTCCTTTTACTTATCTAAATCCATTTATGTGATCACTAAGCTCAATGCTTTAAAAAACTCACATTATTCTCTACAATGTATTTATAACTTTCTATAAACAAATTAATATACTATAATAAACAAACATTTTTTTTTCCAGTGTGTCAATTTATTCATTTAGAAAATGTGTTGTGATTAAAAGATTAATTCTAACGAGTTATTCAAAGACACAATGATGGCACATTTATGGAGGCATTCTAGTATTTAAAAAAAGTATAAATATATAATTTATTTTTGAGTACTTTAATTTATTCGAACGAATTTTATGATCGCCAACTTTCTCTTGAGTATAATAATTTCAGTGAGTAATTAAGAATCCTTTTCTTCGGATTTTTATTCATCTAACTGCCTGAAAATACCTAAGAGTAAGAAACTCTTTTGTGTAAGCTCAACATCTCAAGACCTTCTAGCATCATAAGTAGTAAGCTGGTATCAAAAAGAAGTGAAAATTAATTATCCAAAAGCAGTGCAGTAGAGTACACGGTATTGTTGCCAATAAGATTATTTTAATGAAGAGAGCCTTGAGAGTATCTATTTTGTAATGGAATTCCCATTAGCACCTTCTAAAAAATAGAAGTAACAATAGATTAAATTTTAAAGGAGTTATTAGAGGGCTTTTATGTTGTTACCCTTTTGGGGAAAAGTTTCTAAATTATCCAATAAAAGTTTCTGGAAAAATTGTTTCTCACACTATTGTTTGTTTTTACTCAAAATAATGTCTTTTAAAGCGTTTGGAAAGTTTGTAAGTATGGAGAGAAACTTTGAGTAAATGAACTCCTTATTTTTAAAATTTTATGGACAAGAAATAAAAATAAATGTTTACAGAGATACTCTGCTTTTGTACATAAGTTCACTTTCAGCTTCCTATATCTGGTACTGTAAATATTTTCTTTTCAAATCTTTTATGTTATAAATTTTTAAATCATTTGCATTTAAGATAATAGTAGAATTTTAGCTGGGAGAAATTTGATTGAAGATCCGATATTTCTGTCACGCTAATTTATAAAATAACACTAATTTAAAACAATGTAAATTTATAACAATAAGAAGCTAACAGTGTGTTTTAATACAGCTATTTTTACACTTAATATAATTATTACCACGACAAAATATTCAATTATTTCTAAAAACTATTTTAAATAGTTTCAAAACAATATTTTCTAAATTTTCTAATTTTTAATTTCAAACTTTTCTGGTGCATTTCAAATCCTCATACACTTGTGAAATTTATTGAACATTTACACTGAAGAGTTTAGAATATATGTTTAAATCAATATACAGGTACATTCTCTTAAGAAATTCCAAGGGACCAGGCGATTAAAACTTCGTAAATGAAAGATCTTCTTAAACTAAAAAACTTAAAAAATACGCCATGAAATTATTTTAATTGAAATTTTAGTAATAGTTCGTTCCCATTTTAATAGTTCTCTCGTGGGTTTATAGGGCTATTTTGCAATCACAAATAAATTTAATGTTTTAATTTAATCTAGATATTTTGAAAAGTCAAATAAGCAAATTTTCAAATACTCTAATATATTCTAATAATGTTTTTAAATAATCTAGTATATTTTCAAAACATCTAACCATAACCAAGAATAATATTTGATGTATTCTTTTAAAACTAACGAAACCATTAAGTACAAATATAAATTAATAACAGAGACTAATAAAGAACAATAAATATTATTATATAAATTTATCTTCATATTCTTTTTATTTCCAAAGATTCATGTTTGATTTCGTTATAAAGTTTTAATTTATAACTTTAATTTCTATTCGGAATGTTTCATGTAATGGAGTAAATTGACTTCACTTTATGTGATCGTTACATCGGTTAATGTTATCAGTTTAAGAACCTCATTTTAACTGGCAAAGGGATATTCACAATGTTTTCAGAAGGAACACAATCTTTTCTTTCCCTTCTCTGTTTTAATTTCGGAGAATTCTCCCTCTTCCATCTAGGGAAAAGGGGAATGAACAAAGAAGTGGGAAATTACACGTTCCTGGAATTTTTCAGAAATACGCACACCCTGCTGATGGTCAATGGTTGTCAGATAAGCAAAAGGTAACGTATTATTATCAGAATTGAGAAGGAGCCTATTCCCATTTTATGCCTTTTTCTCTTACATGCAGCTTGTCGATATGGAGGCCGGAAAGCGAAATGACTTAACATTAAAACAAAAGATCGAAATTTTAAATCGTTATGACAGGTTACTAAAACGAGTCAGAGCAATGCTGCGGTGCAGTAAACATTTCTCAGCCTCTGAGTTGCATTGAAAGTGTTGACACGTGGAGTACAACACTGCTCTGATGACTTTAAAAAACATTATGATTACGAACAATTTATCAATGAGCTAATGGGAAAAAAATTGTAGGCAGTCAACAATTTAATCAATTTTTTTTTATTATGTATACAATTCTTATGTTTTAGAGGATAATATAAGTACATAAATATAAGGTGAGTTTATTCATTTTATTTTGAAATTTAGTACGTGTAACTTAAAGGGGGGGGGGGTAAATGTATATAATTTTGCATAGCGTTTATTGTAATCAATCGGTTATTATAATCAAAATCATGGTGTCCCTAAGTGATCACACTACGCGGAGTCAACTGTATTACTGGTTGGGAAGGCTGTTTATTGCCAGTACTTATTATCATTCATATCTCTTGCATATATATCTTCTGTATTTCTTTTCGTCAAAACATTAGTAAAGTCTTGAAATGAGGTTTAAAGGAAAATGCATAAAAGCAAAACTTATTAAATGAGGAAAAATATTATTATACATATATGATTAAAATAGGAACCATAGAAAAGAACGTGACATCTTAAACAGGAACTTATTAAGCAGGTCCCACTGTACTTCAAACGATAGAAATCTAGATGTTTTGAAAGCAAAATAATTATTAAACATATTTTAAACAGAAAAATGGCAAGTTTATCTATCACTAGTTTTCTGACTATATTTTTAGCAGATGCTTAAGAAGAAGTTTAATTCTGAGGCCTAAGCTGTTTAGTGACTATATTTATGAATAATTTAAAATATAAAATTTAAGAATTGATAAAATATTTTGGTTATTACTTTTATTTGAATTTTGTATATTTTGTAGAAGAATAATTATCCAGAATATCATCATTGTAGCTTTTTATCATATCTGAAGTAATTTAAATATTATTTAATTATGTAAAATTAAAGATACCTCTCAATTCTATAAAATTAAATTTTATTTATTGTGTCTCCTAGTAATTGTATTTTAAAGATTTCTGAAAGTATAAGAAAAGGACGTAGGACTAAAAGTTAATTTTAAAGTTAATTTTTTAATCATTTGGAAATTATTAGCACCACTTTTTATGACGGTAACAAATTAACAACTCTAGCAGTTGTATAGAGATTCTTAAGTTTGTATTTCTTAAACATATTTTTAGTTTGACATACTTAAAACCGTATACCTCAATTAAATTGAGTTTTAAGGTTCAATCTTTATAATTTAAATAATTCAGTAAATAAATGCTTGGGATAAATAAAGAATAGGAAATCCTAAATACCAAACCTCAAGTTATCCTAGGAATAAAAATGACCGTATTATACGTAAAGGGAAAGAATTGAAAGATGGCTCGAAGCTTATGTAAATACGATTTCCAAGGAAAAATAGTTGTATCAACAAAGCATAAAGCAGTGCAAAAATCACATTTCATAGAAATGGTTTGTTACATTGTGTATTATTTTAAAAAAAAAAGTTAAGCTGAAAGAAAATATTAGCTGAAAAAAATATCTGAAATAGATACCTCAGGGCTTCCTAGTATGCCTATTAAGTTATGCAATTTTTTGGGGATTGTTTGGTGCATTTGCAGAATTATTATTTGCACATTTACTTCTAGGTAACTTTTCTTGAGATGTTGCCTGATTAGAGTGGAAGAACTGGTAGCTGACCCGCAGCTTTAATACTTAATCAAACTTCAATTAACAAAGTTGTTTTTTTAAATTAAATTCATAAAAAAAAGATTTTGCTAGTTGTAAAATGTTTTTCGTGAAATTGTTTTACTATTTTATTCTGTTTTTCCTTAATATCACTTAAAAAGTCTTCCAAATATACGTGGGAATGATTTTATTAGTAGATTGAATATTGCTGATTTATGGGAGGTATATATTTATATCTGAACACTGAACTTTGAGAAATATTTGGATATTTCCAAATTTAAATTGAATGTTAATAATGTAAATAAATTAAAATTTTAAAATGGTTATTTATATATGTTTTAACTCATTATTATGTATTTGTTATAGATTTTATTAGAATTAATGAAAAAATAAGTTTAAAAATTGACACAACATTTTATAAAAAAATTTATTTTTAAAAAATATATTTAATACTAAGAAAAAAAATTATGTTGCTAATTTACTTATACTTTAATTAGTACATGTTTCAAATTTCCAAACATAAAGTAAATAATTTTTAAATTCTTTTTGGTCTCGACTCTCTCCTAAAAATTCAGATTTAGAAATAAATTAATTTAGTATTAATCTAATATTTTTGAATTGCTCCTATCCGATTATGGTTTGTGAAACTGATAAAGTTTTAAGATCTCTAAGTTATTTAGAATAAATTCCTCAAGAGATGACGCCAAAATACACTTTTCTCTTTATTTATATTTTAAACAATATAATGTGTTCAAAGTATAAATTCAATACCTGTGCAATGAAAATGTCTTAAAGTCAAACAGGCCTCAACTAAATATTAGATAATGAGTTAAATTTTTTAGTTTGCAAACTATTACTGAATTCAAAAGTTCCGTTTACGGTACCAATACAAAAGTTAATATATTAATATGGCTCCAGGTTAATAAATTTGCAGATCAGAAAAAGTGTATTGATTTTAGCTATCAAATACAAACGTATTTAATCCCAGAAATACCTTTAAGTCAGAAATGAACCACATACTTGCCGAAAGAATTTAAAACAGTTGCTTATTAAAATAGAAATTGATATTTATAGCAAGTTGTTAAATGCATAAGGTTTTTTAAACAGCTTCTATAATTATATCATTTACTAACTTGATGAAGTTCTATGATATTCAAATTATCTTTAAATATTTTATCAAGGTGTAACATTATTTTTTTGTTAGGTTATATTTAAAACTATACAACAGTAGCTTATAGCCTGTTGCTTCAGGAACATGAATTTCAAAATTCAATATATTAATATAGCTTCAGCTTCATAAATTTACTGCTCAGAAAAAATACTCCAAGATTCCCGATGTTAATTCAGAAAAATTGTATTGATTTCAACTGTCAAGTCCAAAAAAGATATAATCACAGGGATACCATTAAGTCACAGTATTGAGCCACATACTTTTAAAAACCTTACATCAATCAATCATTAACATTAAAACCAAAATTTATACTAAGTTGTTAATAAAACAAGGTTTCTGAACATTTCTTTTAATAAATTGATGAAGATTTATGATAATAAAGTTACCTACAGCTATTATATTAAGATGTGACGATAAAATATATTCATCGCTAATTTATATTTTGAACTATATAATGATGTCTAAGAAATAAATTCAGGGCAATAATTCCTTAAATGAACATCACATAAAACCTGAACCTGATATCCAATAACGAGTGCCACATTTTCCAATTTTATCAAATATTGCAGAATATAAAAGTTGCTTCAGGAACATGAATTCCAAAGTTCAATATATTAATATCGCTCCAGCTTCATAAATTTACCGCTCGGAAAAAATACTCCAAGATTCTCGATGTTTTAACTTAATTGAGTAAAATTGTATTGATTTCAGCTGTCAAGTCCTAAAAGGTTTAATCACAGGAATACCATTAAAGTCTCAGTATTGAGCCACATACTTTTAAAAACCTTACACCAATCATTAACATTAAAACCCATATTTATACAAAGTTGTTAATAAAACAGGTTTTCTGAACAGTTCTTATAATAAATTGATGAAGATTTATGATAATAAAGTTATCTAGAAATATTATATTAAGATGTAACGATAAAATATATGCTTCGTTAATTTATATTTTGAACTATATAATGATGTCTAGGAAATAAATTCAGTGCAATAACTCCTTAAATGAACATCACACAAAACCTGAACCTGATATCCAATAACGAGTGCCACATTTTCCAATTTTATAAAATATTGCAGAATATAAAAGTTGCTTCAGGAGCATGAATTCCAAAATTCAATATATTAATATAGCTCCAGCTTCATAAATTTACCGCTCAGAAAAAATACTCCAAGTTTCCCGATGCTTTAACTTAATTGAGAAAAATTGTATTGATTTCAGCTGTCAAATCCAAAAAAGATTTAATCACAGGAATACAATTAAGTCTCAGTATTGAGCCACATACTTTTAAAAACCTTACACCAATCAATCATTAACATAAAAACTCATATTTATACTAAGTTGTTAATAAAACAAGGTTTCTGAACAGTTCTTATAATAAATTCATGAAGATTTATGAAAATAAAGTTATATATAACTATTATATTACAATGTAACGATAAAATACATGCTTCGTTAATTCATATTTGGAACTCTATAATGATGTCTAAGAAATAAACTATGTGCAATAACTCCTTAAATGAACATCACACAAAACCTGAACCTCATATTCAATAACGAGTGCAACATTTTACAATTTTATCAAATATTGCAGAATATAAAAGTTGCTTCAGGAACATGAATTCCAAAAATCATTGAAAATTCGATATATTAATATAGCTCCAGCTTCATAAATTTACCACTCGGAAAAAATACTCCAAGATTCCCGATGTTTTAACTTAATTGAGAAAAATTGTATTGATTTCAGCTGTCAAGTCCAAAAAAGATTTAATCACAGGAATACCATTAAGTCTCAGTATTGAGCCACATACCCGATGTCATTGAGTCTTATAGAAACCTAGACGCAAAGAAAACAAAGTATGGAAAAAAATACCCCAAGAAACGATTTTTGTACTGAACCAAACTCCTCCTCCAAAATGATTTTCATTGATTATTCAAGTCTGGGAGGTTGACGGCTTTTAAAAAATCACAAAGAGAATAGAAATGAGTAGAAGCATGAGACATAAAACAGAGCAACGTCTGAGAAAAATAGTAAAAAAAAAAAAAAAAAAAAAAACTGGATACTTTTTTCTATAGTTTTTGTTTCAAAACAGTTTTTATTATTTTTTTCCCTCTTCAAAAGAAAATATCGCTGAATTTTTTTCTTTAAAAAGAGCATTTCAAGTTTTCTGTTTTTTTTTTATTATAGCTTGGTTATGGAGGAGTAGAAGAGAAAAGAAAATGTTTATTACTTTAATATACACTTTCACAAAAATATTCTTTAGATCTGTTAAGAATTTACAATAAAAGAATTTTACAATGTGAGAAAGATAAGTTGTTTTGAATGGGACGAAAATATGATATTTTACTTTACACTTCAACTCTTATGATAACAAAATGTATTTTTGCTCTTTAAATTGATAATGAGAGTCTATGTATATGATGGTTTTAAAAAATAAAAACATTTTTTATGATATTAGTAAATTATGCAGAAAAAAAATGAAGAAATATTATACAGCTTGTGGCTCTTGCCAAACTAAAAATGTAAATTATTATTCATTATATATATATATATATATATATATATATATATATATATATATATATATATATATATATATATATATATATATATATATATATATATATATATATATATATATATATATATATATATATATATATATATATATGTATATATACATATATATATATATATTATATATATATATAATATATATATATAAATATATATATACATATATATACATATGTATACATATGTATACATATATAAAAATTTACTATATATACAAATATATATATACATATATATATATATATATATATATATATATATATATATATATATATATATATACATATAACATATATATACATATGTATACATATGTATACATATATATATGTATATACAAACATACATATATACATACATATATACATACATATATATATAATATATATATATATATAAATATATATATATATATATATAATATATATATATATTATATAATATATATATATATATATATATATACATATATATTTTAAACAAAGTATATATGTAAGTATAATATTATGTGCCTTGGTAGACAAATCCCTTGAATTTCCGAATATTTTTTAGATGATCTGTAAAGAAATTTTTTAATGAATAAATATATAAACAAAGTGAACTGAAAATATATATATATATATGTTTTATTCTTATTCTTTTATATATTTATACCATAAATATGGTATTTAGTGACATTATTGCACCTATTTCAGGCATCACTTACTGTTTTTATAGAAATTTTCTAATGTATATATTTATTTATATATATATATATATATATATATATATATATATATATATATATGATATATAATATATATATATATGATATATATATATATATGATATATATATATATATATATATATTATATATATATATATATATATATATACATATATATATATATATATATATATATATATATTTACGTATATATGTATTTATATATCTGTAAGTGTATATATGTATGCAAAAGTAAAAATGCAAAGAGTAGAAAGGTACTTGGTTATAGAAAGTTTGGGAATCACTGGTTTAAACTAATTGATTCGCAGGTCAAAGTACTTCTTCAAACCTTTGTACCGTGGTCACTTCCCATAGTTACTCCCCTCTAAGGCTACTACTGGGTGTTTTTGTAACATAAAACACCCAGTTTTACAAACTCTAATTCAAAGAGGTTCGTAGACGTTCAGAATAGGTTTTAATGAAATGATCTATCTCTAATGAGTTCTTTTAGCTTCAAAAATTTGACCATAAATTTAAAGATAATATTAGACCGTTAAATTGAGATTTTTATCAGTAGATATGTTGTTTCACACTTCGCAATGTTGTAGTATTTTTACAGGTGATGCCACGCTGGAAAATTCTCTTAGTTTTCAATATCTGCAGGAGGGGGGAATAGTTTCTCTTGATTTCATACCTGTTACACACCATCCAACTTTTCAACGGAAGAGCAAACCAAACCCATAAATTGGTACTGCATTTTCTTGGTGTATACATGGTATTGGTAAGTATAGGTATTAGTCATGAATCTGATACTTTGGCATTCTAGCCTCACATTTGTTACCATTAAGCTTTCTCTGGTACAGTTTTGGATTTTTCATTGTTAAACAGATTTTACACTTTGTACTCTACCGGTAACAATCTAATAGATAACAAACGTAAAAGAAGAACACCTTAAACAGCATCAATATCATGGATTTACAGAATATTGTTTTCATAATTTCAAGTACCAATTCATTTTAGTATGTCAATTGAATTAGCATTTTAAACACATGTCTTTTGATGTACAACAATACTTTAATGAGGTACATACAAAGTCAACAAGGGTTTATTATAAAAACGGCACAAAGGATATATTAAAATCCTACTTTTAATTAAAACTCTTTTATGTGTAGTTGTAAAAATCTATTACCATTGTTCAACATATAAAGGAGTTTAAGGCACTTAAATTAAAAAAATATGTTATGCTTTATTCACTTATGAATAAAGAAGAAAATATGATTGCTCAAGATCTCCCTGCATTTAAAGAAGGAAAAAAAGGAGGAAACGGGGTTTAAGCTCTGTGGGGTTCCAAAAGAGATAAAGCACTGTCTCCTAAAACTCTATTCACATGATCAATTATACACCTATCTTAAGAGTGATGAAAAAAATTAATAAAGGTTTTGTGTGTTGCGTAAATATATTTCTTTGGGAAAGCTTTAAAAAATATTCAGATTTGTATACTAAAACACATAATATCCCACATTTGTTCAAAATATTTAATTTAAAGTATTAATCATTTTTTTACAAATAAGAATCATAAATATATACGCAGTGCTAAAATTTAAGCATACTGAGATACATTCTCGGAAGTCAATATGAATTAGAGATGATGATTTTCGTTGCGGAGTTAGATGTTAGCATTCAAATACGTTAAGTAACAGCCAATCAAGATTTCGTCTCGAAAAGCATGAGAAAAAAGTGCTGATCAAAATTGTTTGGAAAGTTTGCATGCTTAATTGTCAAAACAGATATTATCTGAGGCTTCCACAAAACAAAATAAAGATTCATACCGAGTGTTGTCGGCTGCGTCACAATCAGTCACAGATGATGATCTTTTCTTCAATATTCATCATTCCTTTATCTAACGACATCCTTGATTTAACGAAAATATTTCTAATAGTTAAATGGTAGACATAAAATGAGTGTCAAACGCCACCGACCCGTGGAAGGTCGATATATTCCTATTTTAGCCAAGGAGAGTAGATGAGCTACTACCACAGTTGTGACATGGTTGCAGCATTCTTTAGCAAGACAACATCGCTCGAAGAGCTACACATGCATGTCGGAATACCTGAATTTTAGTTCCACTATCCGCTTAATCCAGAGATGAATTTTTAAAGAGATGTCAACAACTGTATCTATTGGGAACAATATTATGTTTATGAGTGAGATTAGATTTCATTTGCAACTAGGTAATAAACGTATGATACACTCGCAATTGCTTCTAGAATGTCAATGAATATAACGCATTCAGAGAAGAAGTATCGTGTGATCAATAATTTCATGGGGGTATCTCACTGATCTATACATCTTTAAATAAGATGTAACCATTGTCTGATATCAAGTTAAAATCCCCGACACGGATTCAAGATCTTAAGCTGAAGCAATTGATCCCTTTAAAAAATGAATGGTAATATGTGTCTTCATAGAGCTGTCATACTTGACGACTATCTACAGAATGAGGGATTCGCAATTTTCGTACAACCAGCTAGTATCACAAAGTTGGAAACAGTTCTACGGCTGTGGTTGATCAATTTATTGAGAGTGAATAAACTCTGTATGCATGCCACGGGTGCTCGAATACCCTAATGTCATTTAAGTTTGCTTGATTTGACTTATTTTATTGAACATATTTTTACTTATTTTAACTTCTTCTATTTAATTTGATTTACTCATAAAACTTGTACATAATAACTCTAAAGAACATAAGTAACATAAGAATAGGAAAGCACCAGAGTCGTTTACAAACCAATCGATCATGTTCAATTGAATCACGTTTGCTACGATTTACAGTCGAAAGCTAGACACTAAGTCTTAAGAAGCTGCAGTCATGAAACTGCCACACGCTGATTCTAACCATTATCTTCTGTAATGGAGATTCCTTTTGGGAACCTTGATCTGTACTTGTACAGACAGCAGTCTTTTTACCAGAAAATACCTACCGGAAGGACGCATGAGCAATAAAAGCTACTTCCAAAATCAAACAGGATTCTTACTAAGGCTCCCCGAGATCACTTTATGAACTGTTTAAGCTCATGGCGATTTTCACCCTCAGAACTATTGCATCTTTGGGGCATCTAAGCCACGTAAGTTTTCTGAAAAACTATCGTATTCCCCAAAACTGAAGTATACGGCGAATACCAAGTTTAGCATCTTTGAAACTATATGTTCAGGTAAATGGAAAAAATGACTATGGTGAATACACATTGTTATCTAATGCTTCTTCTAGAAAATTTGGTGTCATGTTTGCTTGAAAGAGAAGCCTTTCCTTCTTTTACCTTTTAAGTAAAATGAACCAACTAGTTAAACATCTACTGTCATCATAGCTTTTCTAAAATATAGAAATCTGTGGAACCTATATCTTTGAAAGCAATAATATTTGTGTAATATCTTAATAATATAAAAATATATTAATAATTAATATATTTGTATAAGATATTAATAATATTATAATATATTAATAGTATACTTCCATGTTTAGTTTATTTTATTTGATTTTTGGATTCAACTTATAATAGTATAACGTATGTTTTACGGAAATGGTAAATCTCAGAAATACGAGCTGCTAGGCAAGATCTAATGTTGTATTTGAATTCAGGTCATCAAATTCATATAAAATCAGCTCTATATACCCAGGCACCAAAACCACTGTTGACTTGTGTAATCTGACTATCAATTAAGCTTTATTTTTTATTCAACAATTATTTTTCTTGTTATATTGTTAAGAAAGTAATATGCTAATTTCTTTATTGTTGAAAGTCACTATACTTTCTTTGGTTCTAATCTTAATTGTATCGGTTCATTACAAACATCTAGTCATTAATCTATTTATATAGAATAATCTGAATATAACACATGAATGCTGGTTATTAATAATAAAATAAAGAATTTACTTTCCCGGTTCTAGGTTGCTTTTTACAAGGGAATAGCCTCCCCGTTTTTTTATCTCCAGGACGTATGCTGTTACTAACGAAATGCACCGATTGCGACATTCATATTTTGAATAGTAGTTTTGCCTAAAAAGCCTTATAAAATATATTTCAGTAGCAAATATTTTGACAATATATAATAAAAATTATTAATAAATTAATGTAATAAAAACTAATTCATATGATAGAGTTCATTTAATAAATGCCTAATAGGCATAGAAACTTGTTTCCAGGTAATTCATTTAAACCTTAATTTGACAAGATGTTTTTTCATTTTTTAATTTTAATTTTTTAATTTTAATTTCTGTCTGGGGGTCTAAGGAATGTTATACATAAGGATTCCATGGTTTTATTAATTCTTTTCTACTTCCCAATCCAAAATTTGAATCGGGAAAAGATAGAATTGGTTTATTTAAAGTAATGATTCTTTATACCTCAATTCAGTGTTAACCCTTAATTTGACAAAATTCAAATATTTTTCAAATATTTTTTAATTTCTGTTATTTTTCCATATCTGTATAGACATTAGGATTTGTGTAAAATAAACAAAAAAAAATATATCATTTTCTATTTTTGAGATAATTAATGTCCGCTTTGGCGAACACTGACAAATTATGTTATATAGTAGTTATAAATATACATGTCCGGTGTAGCGGACTTAGCCAAATTAAGGGTTAGTTAAATATAAACACTTATTGTTACGCTAGTCTAAAATATTTTTCCTAAGAAGTTAAAAAACAAAAAAGAAAACCATACAAATGGTAAATTAAATCGATAGTTTTCTTTTTGAAAATTGCCTAAAATGCTACTAAAAGTTTCATGTCTGAGAAACCGTATGTCACTTTTAACGAAAAGCCTGGCAAGGAATAAGTGTTTTTAACCCCCGAAATAATCAAATCTTAATTAGCTTTAAAGTTCCCGTACGTCTTATTACTGTAGGTAGACTTTTAACATAAAATACCTACCTCGGGGGAAAAGAAACTAATTGAAACCTAATAAAAACTCTTTTTAATCTGCTGGAAAAGCCATTCTTCCGACATAGCTTCGAGCCAAAAGTGTTAAAAATTTTAAGCTTGTGTGTGTTGGGGACAGCTTCCCTTTTACAATGCAAAACTGAAAAATCGATGACGTTGTAAACTGCTTTCTTCCGTGTTCTTATAAATTTCTTTTATGGTGTATGGAATATGCCATTTCTTATGCAGTTTCAACAGTAATATTGCTTTCAATACCTTTTCCCCCCAAAAAGCAGGACAGCTTCTTATATTGCATGCTAAAATACGTTTTTGGGCTTTAAAGTAATATATATGAGAAACACGTCGTGGCTCCCGTATGCTATTTTCAGAATGTAAAATAAATTGTCCTGGGTCCTAATGGCAACGTTACTCAACATTTGAACACTTTTAGAATACGGTCAATATTTTAAATCTCTTTTACGTCTTGGGATTATGTAAACAAATTAGTAAAGTTTATATTTTAACTAATAATTTTCGTAAATCTACAATCAGGATTATAATTTTTATTTTTGTAAACAAATCGCACTAGATAACGGAAACGATTGTAATTTACTTACGTCATTTTCTAATCATTTATTAACGACCAGTAATTCTTATTTTGAGGAAGAAATATCTTTATCAAGAATAATTTGTTTTTGTCGTTTTATAAATTTCTTTCTCTGAATTAATTTACTCTTTATTAAAAGTAAAAAATGTTAGAAATAATTCAACTACTCTTAGATATTTTTATAAAGTAAGTTTCATCTTTTAACTTATCAATGTGTACTGGTAATTTATTTAAAGTAGTGATATTAAAAAATATGTATTTAAAAACATGTTATAGAAAGTAAACTGATCTTATTCAAGACATTTTATTAGTACTTCAATACTTTTCATGGCCAGTATGGTATTTAACAATTTATGATACTCAAAAAATATATTAGAAATCTATCAGCTACGTTTAAATATTATTGTTTAAAAGACACTTTGAACCCAGCCTTCAGTCGTAGTAATTAATATTTGAATTACATGCGGCATGGGTTAGGATTAACTGTTAAACGACTTTTGTCGAGACCGACTTTAAAACTAAGGCTGCTACCACATTACAGTCGATATATGTCACTGGTGACATCTACGTCATAATGATGTCAGAAATCTCCAGAGATGGGAATTTGGTACCATAAATTTCCCTCTCTGATATCATGACTCAAAATTCACCACTGACATATGTCGACTGTAATATGGTAGCACCCTCAATTTTAAAGCAAATATTAAAACACTGCTTTTAGATTTAAATTACTTAAAAGGTTTTAATTACTTTGCTTGTAATGAAAAGAATAATACCGGGTGATTAAAAAGTCAGTATAAATTTTAAAAATTCATAATAACCGGAAAAACAACTAAAATAAAAAACGGTTTGCAGAGTTAGTTTTCTAGGGTATGGGATTTTTTTAAACAGAAAAAGCAGTAACTCAAAAACCTCTGACAGATAGCGCTGGTATGAAAATATTCGGTGGAAATATGGTAAATGAGACCATTATAAGAACTTGCGCTCCTATAAATACACAATTAGTTCACCGCTGTAAACCATGTATGCGAAAAAGGATGCTGATTGCGAAGGATAATGTTTTGTTGGTGAAGTTGTTTTACGTCAACCAGGAATCAGCGACCACTGCCTCGCGTAAGTTCTGAATTCAGAAGAATTTCAGGAGTGGAAAAGGGCCTTTAACAGTGACAGATCTCATAAAGCTTGTTCAGTGGTTTGTGAAAACTGGAACGTTGGAGGATCGTGTAAGAACCGTATGACCATGTTTAAATGAGACACGTTAGCCGCGTGTTGCAGCCGAAATTGAATCATTAGCTTCCGAATCAGCTGCAGGAACGAGCAGTGCTCGTGACGCTGCAGACAGTTGGGCTTACCATCATCCTCGGTACTCAATATTCTTCTTGAAATCCTCTACCGTTGCTGGATTTGTGACTCGCCTGCAATGTGTTATCACCTGTGGTGGTGGTCATGTGGAACACATACTGTTGTAATAAACTATTTGGACTCATTCTGTTTGTTATTTGCGTTTCTTTTTCTTTGACTTGTGTACATCAGCGCCCTCTATCGACTCTTTTTGAGTTTTTTTTTTCTGTTTAAAAAAAATCCCATGCCCTAGCGATACTAACCCTGCAAACTCTGTTTTTTATTTTGGTTTTTTTTCCTGTTATTATGAATTTTTAAAGTTTATACGGACTTTTAGATCACACGGTATATGATAATAGTCAACATAAACTTATAAAATCAATGAAGGTCAAAATACTGTTTTATGCTAAAAAGTGTTTATGTTAGTTCCTTGACGCCTGTGCAATTTAATCTGCCTAAAACTTTCACAATATTTACCTGAATCACTCTACAAAATTTCTTCTATATTGGATCATCACTTTTGGAATCTATACAGATAATACACACATACAGAACATAAACTCACACTCGTACGTACAAGGATTTTTTTTTTAAATAGGTAAGGATATTATTTCCCCCATTACATAACCGGAAAATAAACCTCGTTGGATAATAAAAGAAGAAAACCAGCAATCTCTTTCTGATTACTCACACGTATTGATCCACAGATCAGTGGTTTGGATGATAAATTTGTATATGGCGTGTAGGCAAACACCAGACGTAAATAAACCGCAATGGAAAACTTTAGGACCATGTAAAAAAATCTTTTTAAGTCGTTTAATGTACTAGCTAATCATTTTCTATTTACTTTTATTTGACGTAATGGTATCATTATCACCACATCGATCTTATATGTCTATTGTTCATTGGAAATTTCTAGATTAATTTTGTTTTAATTCTACACATTATATTCTGTAAACATTATTAGGTAAAAAATAATATTTCCGCAACCTTCCCTGCATTTTATATGACGCTCTTAATTGAAGTATAAAATTATGTAAGAGATTTATAGTTTAAAATAGTATTGATCCACTAAACAGATGTTTGGCTGATTAATTTATATTTGACGTGTCAATAAGCATAGATGCTTATGTAAATAGAGTGAATCAACTGTATAAAGAGGCAAATAAAAAAAATCATTTTTATAAATAGTTTGAAATGCTGTATAATCCTTTGTATAATCCTATTGCATTTATTTTTATTTGAGAACACGGTATCATTATTACCGCATCGATTTATTGTGTCGTTTCTTCCTTACTAACTACTAGAGGAATTTTATTTTAATTTTACACACTGATTTTTTAAACAGTATTAGATGTAGATGGACGTCGGGCATAAATAAACTGTATTGGAAAAAGTTTAGATATTGTTAAAAAAAATTCAAAATAGTTTGAAGTGATGGTTAATTATTTTGTACTTACTTTTAATTGACAGTATAGGGACTTTATCAATCCTCCATTGGTTTAATGTGTCATTTGTAAATTAAGTATTTCTAGATAAATTTTGTTTTCACTCTACAAATTAAAAATTTTTTTAAACACAGTTAGGTGAAAAAGAATTTTTTTAACCTTGTCCCTCAAGCCCGAACCTCATGTGAGGCTCTTAATTTAAACAATAAAATTAGTAGGGGGCTTAGTATTTCCAATTAGTAACTAACAGTTTAAAATAGCTTTTTAACAAACTTTTAACTTTTGTGCCCCATTTATAATACTAAACTTCATAAGTGGCTTCGTATTTTATTTAATCCCATGTAATTGTTGACTGCCCGAATGTGAAAAGTTGATATCTGATATTTATCAAGAAGTGAAAATAGAAACAAGACAGTTTGTTTGCGCTGGCTATTTGTCTCCTTCTCATTAAAACTTTTTTAAATATCATTTGCAACAATATATATTTTAACTCAAGTATAAAGCTTGTCATCTAAATACATGGTCTATTTTGTTTAATTTTCAGTCTCTCCATACATTAATTCTTCTTATGAGGATTCATGGATTTCAACTCTTAAAGGGATCATATTGAACAAGGAATTTCTTTCAAAATAATGTAAAATAAAGAATACCTATAATTAAACTCCCTTACTTTAAAGTTGTCTACAGTCGAAACTATTTTACAGAAAGTTATTAAATGCTGTATAGAACATAATGAAATAATGTGAATTCGTTGGAGAAAGTAAAAATAAAAATGTTTGAATTTTCACCACTAGAGGGCTTGTTTTAATGAATTACACATTAAACTAATCTTTACTCTAGTGTAAAAAATTACTACAAGGCATTCTTAGTATGATGGCCACCATTTTCTACCACCATTTGGAATTGTAAGACAGCATGTTCTAAAGGTGACTGCTGTGTGTCCGGAGAAATGCTGACAACGGGTCATGAAATGGTGTCTTTCAAATCAGGTATAGTTTTTGCAGGGCCGTACTCAAAAATTGTTTTCCGGGGGGGGGAGTACCAAAGAGGAAAGATGTTATTTGTGAATGATACTAGAGTAAAACAAAATTAAGGTGTTAAAAATGGATAATTGTCATACCTCATCCATGGCTTAACTCAAAAAATTAAAAATATTGGATAACGCTGTTATTTTTCTAACGAGAAAAAGCAAAATATAGCAGAATATAGAGCAAACGCTAAAGTTTCCGACAACGGCTCGGCAAAACTTTTTATAGCAAAAGCTTTTTAGCATGCTTTTATCCAGCTAGGCAGATGACACCTACACACACGTGGAACATTTTATTTTGACGAAGTCGTCTTCTAAAATTTCGGGAGGGGACCAGTCCTCTAAATCCCCCCCCCTTGCCCAAGTCCTTGAATTCTTGGTTTATCAAGAGTGACGAGTGACAAATGTCATTAACAAAAGTCGCATGGACTGCAAATCAAAAGTCCACATGTTCGGGATGGAAACACATTAGGAAAATGGTGGCTGATGACACGTTATTCTGTAAAATGATTTTTGAGAACGTTCTTAACAGGAAGGCTAATGTGTGGAGGAGCTCTACCTTGGCTTTTGGTGAAAATGTGAACTAATTTATTTATTCGCTCAAATTTCCAACCGTTCACCATGTTTTACACAACATAGTTTCGATGATAGTCAATTTTTAAGTAGGGAAGTTTAATTATGCATAACCTGTACTTCTTCTAGATTCTATGTAAAAGAACTCATAAAATGTTTTTTAATGTTTTCGAGGCTTCATTTTTACACAAGAGGGAACTTTGATCTTGTTAACTTTATATTTATTGTCTATTTTATTTCCTCTACATGATGATTAACATTTTTGTTAATGTAACATTCAGTTTAGTTTCTTCAATTTAACCAGCGCTTTCTAATTGTTTTTTCTTCTATTCCGGAAGAAGCCCTCAAGGCATGCTAATTTGATTTGTAAATTGTGTATTTCGCAACCAGCTGAATTTATAAAGGCAAGTCGCTCGTTATGCTGTGTGGTGTTATTATTTTGACGATTAGAGAGCTATGACTAATTTCTCAATGTGTCCTATGCTTAATGAAATGACTGTTTTTTTATTATGTTAAATGTTATGTTTTTTTAAGAAGTGTTTTTTTTATTTCAGTGATGATCTTTTAAAAATCAAGTCAGTTAGCATCGCACGTGGAGTGATCATGTTTTGTTCTGCAAGGTTATTTTTATCGATGAGTTGAGATGGTTCAAAAGAAACTGGGGATGATGTCCAGAAGACTCCACGTTATAAACTGTTTACAGATTTGTCTTTTGCGCATTAAATGTTAAATTATTTAGTCATGAATATATTCCTATAGATCAAATATTACATTTCTCGCATTCTAAGTTCCTGTATTTTCCCCCATTTCTGTAGTCAAAAAATTTCAGCTTCGTCAATTTGTTTAAAAAGGAGGTACAATTTTTGATACATTTAGATTCTTTTACCCTTGATAAGAATGTTCCAAATTTTTGTGGAATACAAAAATATTTCTAGTGTGTTTCTTAGATTTTATATATTATAAATTATTTTTTAAATATTAAGCATTATTCTAAATTTGTTATATTTTATAAAGTAATTAGTTTAATACTTCCAATTAGTTTTGTAAATAATTTATTCATTCATAGTCACACGTTTTACTGAATTTGTATATCCATTTCTCTCATTCATCGGTTTACCGCATTTGTCGTCTTCTATTAAATTCCTCCAAAAATGATAGATTATCATTGCACTGTATTAAAATAATAATTAATATTGCTCCTTTTTACTCTTATTTTGGTTATAAAGAAAAAGTAAAACCATGGCATCCTTTATGAATATATTTATATCGAAACTAACAAGCTTCCTCCAGTGATAAGTATTTCACGCTAAGAGATTGGCAGTAGCGTGCAGGTAGGCGGAATTGCTTGGTCCCGAATTCTGTCAAATCAGTCTCTCACAATAAACAGCAGACTGAAGATGCGATTTATTTTGCAGTGGTTATGAATGATACGGTGCCTCCCCGAACAAAAATCATCCTGTAATTATTCTTGTGTCGCGTTAATCGAGGAATTATACAATCTCTCAATTATTTTCTGAATGACACTCCACCCTCGGAACATTTGCCACGTGGCCGCTTTTGTGGTGGCGCGTGACACGGTAGCGCAAGGTGGGGCTTTTTCATAAATAATAGATTTTATGTTGGCAGTATATTTATAGAGAATGCCAATTTATATAAATGTATATCAAGGAAATTTCGAGTACATAATTTTCAGGCTATGTGAGTTACAGTTCAATTTATTTGCGTACAGATCTAGTAACGATACAAAAAATTATGCTACTTTTTGCTCTAGTAAACCTTAAACGAGCTGGGTTTCAACTTGTACTTAATATTTTGCTAAGGTATTTTTGTTCTTCTCAGATATAAGACCAAATATTCTTCCCAGGAGGAGTGGAATACAGTTGGATTTCGTATGTATATTTCCATTTATAAATGAAATTTTATACGAATTCAAATGAGGTTCCCGTATATATGATTACTTAATGGTATTCTTGCAATGATTCATTAGCAAAATAACAATACATTTTCTTACTACACTACGAAGGAAAGTTCTATTAGAAATGCGCTTACTTCTGGAAATTCATTCTCCTCTTTTACATTCTGATTCTGTAAAAATACAAATGCAAAATTAGGTTTCACTTAAATTAAAATTAGATTACACTTTTAAGCGAAGAATTTACCCCTTTTAAATATAAATAAAGGAGGTCTATTCTTATGTTTGAATGGTTTGGTCTTAACCCCTTCCGGTACGATTTATTAATGAAAAACTGTGCGTGAAGTAACCATTTATTTTTTATTTAAAAAAACTTGTTTTATTTTACAATTCTTACATATTCTTAATTAAAATCCACTTTTTACTTAGTGTTAAGTATCAGAAACGGTAAAATTAAGATCATAGTCTTCAAGCTAGTGGTACTTTTCAAAACAAAGTGCAAAGGAATTCTGAATTGTTCACATCGCCAGGGAGTCTCACTTCTAATTTGATTCTTGTAACACACACGGCATTTCTTAGTAGGTTTTCTTTTATTCTGACTCATCAATTTGGCAGTGACTTGTACCAAGAAACTTTAAATAAACAATATGTAATAGTGACCTGGGATTTCCACAAGTAACAAAAGTGTTGCTAAATTCAGTACACTAGAAATTTTAAACTAAATTAATTATATTTATCAGTAACTTTAGTCGCATGACGAGTGTAGCTCGTCATTGTGTGGTATGGAATGAAAAACCAATGACAAGCTAGACTCGTCATTTTACCGGAAGGGGTTAATTTTCATATTTAATATTTTTCTAGAGGAGGAATAAATAGAGTGAGACTTAACACTAAAACTGATACTTAAAAACATCTGTGTAAACAGGCGAAATCGTGCTCATAGACTCTGAAAACACAATGTAGTACCTAAATTGTTTCGCCATCATCTGGCTGCTTCGTCGATGGTATCAAAATAGATCATATTCTCCCTAGAGTAAAAGTTTGAAAAAAATGTTATGTAGTGTAATAAGCTACATTGTTTATACCTTCCACCTAGTTCCTATAGAATATGAAATCCTTTAGATTTTCTTAGAATTTTGTTGAAAAAAATGACAATACTATTTGAGTGATATTGTTAGTGTACAAACACTGAGTGGCCCCTCTTATTTGAAAAAAAAGAAAAGTTTAACAGCGAGTATAGTAATTTAACAGTGCAGAGTTGCTTATATAAGTAATGTTTAGCTTTTGACGATATAGTCAGAACCGGATTAAACCACTTAAGGGTGCTACACATTTCTTTTTTTACTGAGACCCTCTCTTTTCAAGAAATTGAGGACATAAAAAATTATATAAATTAAATAAAATAAAGCAAAATAAAATGAAAAATAAAGACAAATCTAAAATTTTTATATTTAAAAATATTTAATGCATAACAACAAATTTTAGTTTTTTGAGAAAACGCTGAAAAGTTTGTTTATAAGTTTAAAAATTTGTAATTTGTTTTATTAAATATTTAACAAATGGGAGTACATAAATATGAATAAACTTTATTTTAAAATTATTTTTTCTTGTTTTAATTCCAGCAAAGTTATTATGATTTTAATCATAATTAATGTTATACAAAAACACTATTTGATATTTAAAAGAGCTTAGTGTGTATCAAATAAAGTTTTATGTTTTAATACCTATAATGAATTTCACTAGATGCATTTGATAGACGCAAAATTAAATATATTCGCAATAATATTTTATTTTGTGAAATGTTGATAACAATTTTCTGATTTTCATAAATTTCAGTATATAAGATGGCAACGTTAAATTTTTGGCTTTTGCAAATTAATGCAAATGGCAACAAGTCCTCATCTAATTCTTCAGTAACACTTCAAGCTGACCCTTCAAAAATCTGGATCCTAGATATTTGTCTCAGTTGTGTATGCAGTCATCCAGATTTGGACATAATTATTACTGAAATTATTGCCGAAATATACAAAAAGAAATATTTAAGTTACTTTAAACAAGAGATTATCATCAGTGATAAAATAGCTGGTGTCAGTAGCTATAATTCTTTTTAACAACTTAAAAATCACAATTTTCAAGAAAGAAGTAAAAAAGTGTTTATTTTTATGTAAGAAAATTATATAGAATCTTATTTAAAATAACCAACTATCTTCAATTGCATTATATAAATTTTTTGGTTCTGTCATGATATGTGAAATAAGAAATAAATATTTTTACGTGTGTAAAAAATGGAATATTTATAAAATTTTTGGTGCATGTCTCTTAAATACTCCAACCCAGATATATCATAGATACGAGAAATGAGGTCTAATTGTCACCCCATATTTTTAATGAGAGTGAGGAGAAAGGGATAAAGATTTTCTCGACTAAGTATGTAAGATGTTTAGGGAAAATCGAAAAAAATTGCAAGCTCTAAGGGCTGTTATAACCAAAAAAGGCAAGGGAACGAGAAAGGAGAAAGGAGTATCATGCATAAGTCTAACGAGTAGCAACAACACGGCAAATTACAGCTGAATTAAATGCAGGTGCCCTATAAAGCATATCTCAGTGCACATTAAGGTGGACATTGTAAAATATTGTCATTAGAATGGCTTCAGTATCATAGAAAAATACAAAAAAGTGCCTAACGTGAGTCCAAGAATGATGAAATTGGTCACTTGAGGAGCGGAAAACAGTAGTCTCATCAAATGATTCTCGTTTCCTGTTCATGTAGGAACAGAACAGCACGAAATAATGGACCCCTCCTGTTAAATAACAACTCTTCAAGCTAATATAGTTCAATTATGCTGTGGGGATTTTTTTTTTTTGGTACACTAGATCCTTGATATATGTGGGCACAAGTTGGAACAGTACATTTTACCTTATCATCGCTGTCAATCATGTGCACTGTAATGTTCACTTAGATATATTCAATTTCAGTAGGATAATTCTCTTTACCAACCTACCCAATCAGTCTCAAAATTTGATGAACATCAATCCCATTTTTACATGTTTCAATGGCTAGCTCAGTCCTCTTACGTAAATCATATTAAGTATTTGTGGTATGAAGTCAAAAGTTTACTTCAAATTGAAATAATGTCACCATCCATTTTGACCCAACTTACAGTTGGTATTATGTCAACATTACAGAACATTACTTAGCATTGTTACTTGTTAAGTACATGGCAATATCATCTACTACTGGAGAAAAATGTGGTCCAATTAGTCATTAGAGGTCTCTAAGTTTTTTCTTATTCAGTGTATGACCATTGAGATTACTGAAATCTGTCATTCGTTTTATCGTATATCCTTTCAAGTATTTTTCTTGTATTTTTTTCATAAGAATGTCTGTTATATTAGTTCAAAGTTTTAAGCTATATTCTGCAATAAAAATATTTTTCCTTTACATAATCTTTGAAAGACCAGGCTCAGTTTTAAGAGACCAATATTGAAGTTCGTTGACATTTCATAAAAATATATTGAATGCTTTAAAATTTACTAGCAAGGTTAAAAAATAATGTATGGAGAAAACAATTTATAAATTCATAAGCATGTTTTTTAGTTTAAATAAAACATTTTTATAGCCATATCTATTGAAATATTGGGTATTTTCATTCATAAATTCATCTATTTACAAATTTGAGAAAATGCTTTTAAAAATATATATTTAATAGATATTCAACTAAATATGAAATACAGTAACTAAATATTACTACTAATAATGATTGTAATGGAAATTTGTAGATATATTACAGGATATAATGATTCTTAATAACAAATCTGTAGGGACTACGAATTTATAAACGTTCTTAATTAAATACATTAAACAAAAAGTCTAATCATTAAATTTACAAATATCGATAAAAAATGCAATAACATAGTTAGATTTTGTTCATCATGATATTAGAGAAAGGAAACGGTCCTTCCGCATAGCAATTATATGAAAATAGAGCTACGGTAGCCTGAGCATTAATATACATTAAATCCACATCTCTTGATAGTAATACCCACACAAGATTGCCTGAAAGACGCCTGTACATGAAGTGAACTTGGCCATTATGGATGGACGAGTCTTGCGTACTCACAGTATCTGAAACACGACAAGATCTGATCAGTGGAACTTGTCTGAGGGGTGGGGTTAGATCACACAGAACAACTGCTAAGTGAATACACGACGAATGACTCAGCATTTTACCTGATGGTTCGTGATAACACGCCATACCTAAAGGGGCACGTGGAAAAAGATTTGGAGCGTGTGGTAGCGTCCTATCATAGGAAGCGTTTTTATAACTTAATTGAAGATGCTGTTAGAAGCACGACAATTTATTTCAATGAAACGTATAACACGAGACACAAGTTATAAAACTTCAGTTAACTGTTGTTAAAAGGGGTTTTCCAACCACTTCTACTAATTTATTTCTTTCATTCTGATAAACAGATAGTTAATATCAATTTTTAATTCGAAAAATAACTTTTGAGCTTGTATAATTATATTTAGACTAATCAGGAAGTAATTCAGTGTTATGTACTAGAAAATGAAAATTTGGTCATCCTAAAATTGTTATTAATTTACTGTAAAGAAATAAAAAATATATAGTTTGATTGTTAGAAATAATAACATTGATTGTAACATTTTTTAATCCACCAAATGCACATGCTTAAGTTAATCGGACATAGTATTTTGGCTCCTTTCTCAAAACTGATGGTGTCTGCAGTTCAAGAATTTTACACTAATAGAAACATATTTTAATTCCAATTATTAAAAAAATGATGAAAGTATTAATGTAATCAAAACTGTTCTGTTGCTGATAATGATTAAAAAAGTAGTGCATTGAATTTTAGTACAGTTTTAATGTTGTTCGAATTCATTTGTTTCTCAAGATTTTTTTTTTCTTCGAATTTATAGTAAGTAACAAGTTTTATTCTTACTGCCATCGTGTAAAAATGTCGATTGTAGTGCTCCAAAAATACCAATCGAAATATTATAAGTTGATGATGTAATTAATGGTTTGGTTTGGAGTGCTACGATCTACTTTTTTTCAACACGAGGGCTAATGAGACCGGGACCTACAGCTTAAAGCCGAATCCGAACGGCTAAGAACATCCATGCCACAGTGGGATTCGATGTAATTAATGGAGGAAGAATGTTAAGAATCAATTACTCCCTCGATCTTTCTTAGAAAAATTTTCATTTATTTCTGAATTCTCGCTATCGATATTTAGTTCCACATACATTTCATGATTTTGTTTTTAAAAACTAATTATTAAAATAAATCAAAACGATAATAAAATTTGATCTAAACATAATTTTACAAGAACTCAACAGGTCACAGATCCAGATAAACAACTTTGGAATCCTAGATATTTTCTTCTTACCCCCCCCCCTAACTTTCTCAAATAAAAAGAGAACATAAAATGCAAAACAGTGAATAAATGTAAACTAGATATTGTTTAAAACTAAAGTTATTCTTTAATGACAATGAATGCAATATAAATGCATTTAGAACATGGAAAAAATATATATGAAAACCATTTTCAGTTTCAAAAAAATTTCAAACGGTAAACGAATAACAAAATTATTATATTGTTTTGTATGTTGGAACACTAGCTAAGTGTTGTATCCATATAAAAGCTATACATTTTTTGTTAGTTTGTTTCATTTAATGGTTTTGATTTTAATAACTAATCATTTGAATAAATCTAAACGGTAATAAAAACTTATCTAAACATAATTTTATAACAATTCAACACGGATCCAGATAAACATCTTCTGAATACTTAATATTTTTTCTTACACCCCCCCCCTAACGTTCTTTCATAAAAAGAGTAAATAAAAATTTAAAAAAATGAATAAATGAAAATTAGATATTATTTAAAACTAAAGTTATACTTTAATGACAATGAATGTAATATAAAGGCATTTAGAACATGGAAAAATATATATGAAAACCATTTTCAGTTAAAAAAAAGTTCAAACGGTAAGCAAATAACAAAAAAAATATTATATTGTTTTGTATGTTGGAACACTAGCTAAGTGTTGTATCCATATAAAAGCTATACATTTTTTGTTAGTTTGTTTCATTTAATGGTTTTGATTTTAATAACTAATCATTTGAATAAATCTAAACGGTAATAAAAACTTATCTAAACATAATTTTATAACAATTCAACACGGATCCAGATAAACATCTTCTGAATACTTAATATTTTTTCTTACACCCCCCCCCTAACGTTCTTTCATAAAAAGAGTAAATAAAAATTTAAAAAAATGAATAAATGAAAATTAGATATTATTTAAAACTAAAGTTATACTTTAATGACAATGAATGTAATATAAAGGCATTTAGAACATGGATAAAAGTATATATGAAGACGATTTTCAGTTAAAAAACAAATTTAAACGGCAAACGAATAACAAAATTATTATATTGTTTTGTATGTTGGAACACTAGCTAAGTGTTGTATCCATATAAAAGCAATACATTTTTTGTTAGTTTGTTTCATTTAATGATTTTGTTTTTAATAACTAATCATTTAAATAAATCTAAACGGTAATAAAAACTTATCTAAACATAATTTTACAACAATTCAACCGGTCACAGATCCAGATAAACAACTTAGGGATCCTTAATATTTTTTCTTACCCCCCACCCTCTAACTTTCTCTCATAAAAAGAGTAAATAAAAATTAAAAAAAAATGAATAAATGAAAACTAGATATTGTTTAAAACTAAAGTTATTCTTTAATGACAATGAATGTAATGTAAAGACATTTAGAACATGGAAAAAATATACATGAAAGCGATTTTCAGTTAAAAAACAAATTTAAACGGCAAACGAATAACAAAATTATTATAATGTTATGTACTTTGCGAACACAAGCTAAGTGTTGTATCCATATAAATGCAATACATTTTTTGTTAGTTTGTTTCATTTAATGATTTTGTTTTTAATAACTAATCATTTAATAACTAATCATTTATCGTTTAGATTAAATAAATCTAAACGATAATAAGAACTTATCTAAACATATTTTTACAATTCAACACGGATCCAAATAAACAACTTCGGGATCGTTAATATTTTTTCTTACCCCCCTTAACTTTCTCTCATAGAAAGAGTAAATAAAAAAATGAATTAATAAAAACTAGATATTGTTTAAAATTAAAGTTATTCTTTAATGACAATGAATGTATTATAAAGACATTTAGAACATGGAAAATATATATATGAAAACGATTTTCAGTCAATAAAAGTTCAAACGGTAAACGAGTAACACAATTATTATACTGTTTTTGTACCTTGCAAACACGAGCTAAGCTTTGTATCCATATAAAAGCAATAAATATTTTGTTAGTTTGTTTCATTTAATGGTTTTGTTTTTAATAACTAATCATTTAAATAAATCTAAACAGGAATAAAAACTTATCTAAACATAATTTTACAACAATTCAACACGGATCCAGATAAACATCTTCTGAATACTTAATATTTTTTCTTACCTACCCCCCTAACCTTCTTTCATAAAAAGAGTAAATAAAAATTAAAAAAAAAGGAATAAATGAAAACTAGATATTGTTTAAAAGTAAAGTTATTCTTTGATGACAATTAATGTAATATAAAGGCATTTAGAACATGGATAAAAGTATATATGAAGACGATTTTCAGTTAAAAAAAATTTCAAACGGCAAACGAATAACAAAATTATTATAATGTTATGTACTTTGCGAACACAAGCTAAGTGTTGTATCCATATAAAAGCAATACATTTTTTGTTAGTTTGTTTCATTTAATGATTTTGTTTTTAATAACTAATCATTTAAATAAATCTGAACAATAATAAAAACTTATCTAAACATATTTTTACAACAATTCAACACGGATCCAAATAAACAACTTCGGGATCCTTAATATTTTTACTTACCTCTCCTAACTTTCTCTCATAAAAAAGAGTAGATAAAAATTTAAAAAAATAAAAAGTAGATACTGTTTAAAATTAAAGTTATTCTTTGATGACAATCAATGTAATATTAAGACATGTAGAACATGGAAAATATATATATGAAAACGATTTTCAGTTTAAAAACAAGTTCAAACGGCAAACGAATAACAAAATTACTATATTGTTTTGTACCTAACGAACACGAGCTAAGCGTTGTATCCGTATAAAACCAATACATTTTTGTTAATTTGTATATTCTATACAATTGAGCAACAGAAAAATAAATTGTCGTACTTATAAATCTTTTCAAAATACCAATTTGGCAGAGACCTTTAAGAAAACGGGCTCTGTACATTTGTCTCATTTATCTATGTGATAAGACAGTCCTGATAAGCAGCTATAATACGAGATATATAATTGCTTCATTGTATATTACTGTAGCAATATGTTACACTCGGTTCAGCTTTTTTTATCTCTTCCCTTGAGTCATCGTCAAAGATATACCAGAACAAGACCGGTCTGAACTGGAAAAAAGACTTCTCTCAACCAATAGAAGGGTCCGTTGGTTTGGGGAATTCTGACCCCCTGCCATTCTGTAGTGGACCCCTGTTTTTTTTCTCTTTGAGGCAGTCTGATTTTTTTTAAGAGGACAAGGTTGTTACCAAAGGAGAGTAGAAGGTGAACGTTGTGGGCATCCGTGGCTTGAATGATAGACCTTTTGAGAAAAATCATAGCCATATTTTTTTTAGGGCCGGCGCCGATTCGAGAGCAGTCTTCGATATCTACAAATGATAAGTTGATTGCAGTTGTATTCCTGAGGCATTTATTTAATCGTAAAAATTCATTTAATCAAGACATATTTGCCCATGTGTTTATTAATGTGTACAAATTTCTTCTTTCTCAAACACTAGTCCAACGTAACATTATTTTTACAATTACTTGTTCAGTTTGCTTCTATTTTTGATTTAATGGAGAAGAAAAAATCCATTCCATTAAACCTGTAAGTGAATACAATAGAGGTACGAGTATGTATGGCCGTTAAAATACTTGATAAATATTAGTAACATCCACTTAAAATTTAATTCCAAACAGATCCAATCGGAGCGGATACAAATTATTCATAGTCCAGAGAGCACTGTTGCAGCATAACACCGGGAACCATAGAGTAAAGGACGCAGACGTTACCTCGAAATGAAAGCTCAATATGAGATTACTACTATCTATACATAAATCAATATTTTCCTTACGCTGACAGGACAACACGCTGCATCGAGCAAATTTAACTGACTCCGTATGGCAACACATGGCCGGCCAATCACAGATAATTAAAACTTGGTGAAACCTTTTCCTTGACGTTTAACTGGCTCCGATCAAAACTACCCTGGGTGAAGGAATTTCGGATGAAGGAGGATTTAATTATTGAAACACCCCCTATATCGGAGAGACTTAAATTGGGATTCCAGCCTCATTTCAGTTGCAGCAGCCTCAGTTAAAGTTGTGAGGGGAAGATTAATTTCTACATACTTGGACGGGTTTAATTTATTTTGCATATTCAAGCTACCGATTCGAATGCGAGTTCGTAAAAATGGGGAATTATAGATAACTTAAGAAGGAATCCTCGATTCACAGTAAGGAGATGATAAAGTGTATTTGCGATATCAATTATAAATATTTTCAATAACTGAAAGTATGCTGAACTTCAATTTAAGTAAAATTATGAGTATCATAATTCTATGCAACTCTTTCTGTCCAAGTTCTGAATTGAAAAGCTTTTAAAATATTTTGAAATCGAAAGTAATCCTTCATCTAGAAAATAAATAATCAAAGTTTTAGTAATTCATTTTTAAGAAATATTTGCAGTTTTTGTAATTAAAAAAATCACTTATATAAAGAATTTGCTAAGGCATTTTCATGATGTTGGAACTTTTATGTATAGTATATGTTCCTTGTCAAATGAACGTTATCCATTACAAAGTAACTAATCTATATTTTTCATTCACAAATATCAATTTATAATTCGTTTAATAGTTGCGACAGTAAATTTCTAACTCATAGTATTTTTAGTCATTGTTATAACTATGATAATGCCTTTTAGTGCAAATTTCTGTGAAATAAAATTTATATTTTGTATTGTATGGAATCTAATGCTATTTGTATGAATAAATGCCTATAAACAGAAGAATTCCAAAACGCAGAAAATATGTTTCGACAAACATTTTTTGAGAAAAAATCTATCCTTTCTTTATACACTGATATTGATTACAGTTAATAGCCAATTAAGTAGTATATACTATCATGATGGTTATTTGCAAATTAACTTTATCCGTCTGTTAATCCAGAAAAATGTTTCCTTTAATACCAAGTCACAGGATTCGTTACAAGAGTAATGAAACCTAATTAGTTAAGCGAATATTAGAGATATCAATAGAAACGATTGCATTTCTTAAAAATAGGATAATTGGACGACGATAGACGATAGATAGTTAAAATGAACTTTCCACGCTTTGAAGGAATCGTTTTTCTCGAATGTTCTTTAAGAAGCAGCGAGTCTAAGACTGGGATCTGGAGATCAACTGTGTTGTTTTTAAGGGCTGTCTTCCTTTTGGTAAACATAAAAAGAGTCTGCCAGGCTCAGGTCAGGACTGCAAGAAAGATGGCATAGATTTGCTTTGCCATTCCAGGCCTGGAAGTTGTTAACGACGAAGCAGGTGTGGCAATGTGCATCGTCATGATGGCAGCTTCCAATTGACAGAGATTTTCCTTATCAGCAAATCGGTGCCTACTGATGGTGCACATATGCCTTTTATTAACTCCTACGTAGACTGAAATTATTCAAGCATTTAATTGTTGGTATGAGTTTAACACACAAGCATATGTTGCATATTGTAGTCATTCCTGTTTGTGGATGAATGCCCTGCACGCCGTTCGTCTTCCACATCCTCTCAAATGATTTAAAAGCATTATTATCTCAGACTAGAATATTTTGCTAGGCATTTACTCCTGACTACTTATTAGATGATGGTTAACATCTCTAAAACCCATTATTAGGTCTAATGCATATTTTATGGAGCATTTCTGTTCGTTGTACTTTTAACATTTGTCCGAGCCTATAGATATACATGTCCACTAAAACAAAAATAAGCACATGTCGGTTGTTTGTATACGACTGATACTAAGTGAGCTTTGCAGCTAACTTCCTTCACCAACAAACCCACCTAAAACTAATTTGCTGCAAAGCAAAGTCGAGTCAGAAAAAAGTTACTTTTTCTACAGGCCTTGTAAATTGAAATTAATCATTAATTACCTACTATTTAATTATATTTTTGTTAAGCGTAGATGAGTATTAAAAATCAGTAGCAGATTTTCTTTACATTCATACAAATTTTTAAAACGAAACCTATTACGGTAGACAATGGTTTTACAGGGGATGTATAAAAATATATTTAGAAAAATACAAAATTTATTGCGGTCAGTATTCTTTATTGTTAAAAATAGCAGATGACGACTGCGATGATTAGATTAGTGCCTGTTTAAGTGTTGATGTTCTATAACCAAAAACTCTTACTGTGTCAAATTAAAAGGTATAATTCGTAGAATGTAAAAATAAAAGTAATAATTTATTTTAATGTTGCAGCACATTTTTATATAAAAAAAACTTCTTCCAAGAACTATGATAACTTACAATCGTAGAAATCCAATGATGCATATGTAAGCCTACTTCAATTACTCAGCAGTGTAATAATATTTGTTGTATAACACTTCCGTGTCTTCAGCAAAACTTTTATTCACAGAGCTGTTTAACCAATTTGAAATATATTTAAATATTAACCCTTTCTGTGAACCTTTTTTCAAGCTTCTCATTCAAGTTATGAAATTGAGCTTAAGGTAATTTTTAAATCAATTTTATCTTTAGGGAGATTCTTTATATATTTGGGCTCCAAGTGTGGTTTTAGATTTGATTTGTAGAACAACATTCAAAAGTGCATGTTTTAGATTTGTTAAAGTAGTGAAATCAGAAATACGAGTAAAAGCATTTTGTTTATGTGTGATTGAGTCTCTACTAAGTTCTTAAAGATCATTTATAGCAATATAAAGTTTCATATTTTGACACATTGGTCCTTTGGGAGGAAGGTGTCACCGAATACCGGTGACTGGTGACTGGGTGGTCTGTCTCTGAACGTCATAGGTGACTCGCTATGTAGACTGATCTTTGAACTATAGTTCAGAACTTGTGTCGCACTGTGTATTTTCTTATTTAACCCACTGACTGCCAATGATTTTGTGAAGAAATGTTATTAATATGTATTATTTCATGGTTTGTTGGTAATGTTATAAGAATAAAATTTATCATCTAAATTCACTGCATTTAAAATGGCTGTTTGAGCCGAACAATGGCCGAATGGTTAGGGCACTGACCTTCGGAACCGGAGTTCGTGGGTTCGAGTCCCACTGAGGCATGGATGTTCATAGCCGTTCGGAATCGGCTTTAAACAGTAGGTCCCGGTCTCATTAGCCCTCGTGTAGCAAAAAGTAGACCGTAGTGCTCCCAACCAATCAATGAATTAAAATGGCGGTTTTGTTAATTTTTTCCGGATTTGTTTAATTTGCAGTCTCGATCAGTCATCCAAAACTTGTCATAAAGTTCCCTGGATTTTACTTAATAGAATCGTGTTGTACATATTATTTTGTACAGAATACCCTTTCATATATACAGTTTCACAAATTTACTCTTTTTTACTTTCTTGTACAAAGTAAAATGTATTGTAACTATAAAAAATTTTAGGGATTAGATTTTAACGGAATTATTTAATTTGACCATGCCTGATTACAATACGGCAAATTTCAGAGTTACGTATGTACATGCAAGAAAAATTTTGAAGCATTATTCTTTCATTTTGACCAATCCTAAATTGGTTTTAACTAGTTTAGTCTTACCGCTTGTATATACGTATGCCGGATAACTAAAAGACAATTAGTCTTGAATATTGATATTTCTATTTGAGAGTTACATAACGTTTCTTGCGTACTTCTTTTAGATTTCAATATACAATCTGTGTAACTAAAATTTTCAATATAATGTCTATTAACACTTTGGGGTAAAGTAGAAAAACGTTTATCCATGAATTGTTGAAATTTTGTATTTAGGACTTATATAACATTTAATTATACATCTTCATTTTTGACTGCAACACGCACTATTTGTAACAAAGACATCTCAGTATAAGGGTAATTAACGCTGCGATCTACAACAAGGCAGCTCAAAGTATTCATTTTCAGGTATAAGAGCGCTAATCCAAAAAGTCCAAATTTAAGAAAACAAAATTAAAAATGTATTTTTTGTCGAGAATAATTTTGAATTATTACTGTTTATTATTTCCTAATACGCAGAAAAAGAAGCATTATAATATTGTAAAAATTCGATTTAGAATATCTATGTAGTTAAAAGTTTCAATATAACGAGTATTAACACTACGGGTCTACCCCGAATGACAGAACTTTAGTTTTACTCACACATATTGGTAATTCTTGAAGAGAATGTACAAATGATAATTCTTATGGCATATCATGCAAACTAAAAAAATAAAACATCTGTAATGTAATAAGCGTTAAAAAATCATGTGGTGTCGACATCCATTTTTTTATTTTCTGTTTAATAAGTCAGCATGTGGGATAAAATATAGTTCACTTATTGTACTTAACTCCGCTTATTCGTCCAATTTCTGGTACTAAAAGGGAAATATATGGAAATACTTTCTACAGTAGCCCTTGTGATGATAAAACGGTAGCTTTAAATGTACGAACGCACTAAGAACAGCGGAAGCGGGCAAGTTTATCACTTTTTTTAAAAAAATCCCCTAATGAATTTATAATGAGATCAACGCGGTCCATATACTAACCTCAGCGCGGAAATGGAGGAATTCGTTGGTTCCGTTTTTAGCAACCCTAATTACACAGACACATACAGGAAGTCTTGTTTCATATTTTTTTTTTTCATTAAACAGAGACAGGACTAAAATGGATTCCGTCGGCCGGATTCGGGGGCAACATTTCTCTCGGATGACTTACTCTTTTCTTAAAATCCTGAATGTCATTCTCAAGTACCCTTGAGATTTTTATCGTCTGTTCTGGGTTCACTTCTTGAGGTGGTGGTAGAAAGGGGGAGAGTATTATGTATCTCTAGGGTACTCTAAAACCCTTTTCTTCTTTCTCTGCTGCTATACTTTCGGTTTGACAGCTTTATTTCCTTTTGCTGTCCCTATGAGGACTGCTAATGTATTTTGATTGCAGTTTCCCTTAATTAAGCGACATTTCTCTTTCCTCTTTCCTGGGGTCCCAGAATGTTACTCGCTCGGGAAAAATCTTTAAAACGGCTCAAAAAGGAAAGATAAAAACCTTAAACTTCTGACGGAATTTCAGCAACACTCTTGTTACTTTGACAGTTTACGGGTTATATTATTCCATTCACTTTAAGTAGTAAATTCTTTCTTTTGAAGTAAATTTGCGAATAGTTTTAGGATGCCTTATGTATTAAAGTAAAAGATTCAATCTTATGAGGTCTTACACTGAAATTTTCGATACAGATATGCAAGACACATTAATATAAACTTGCAGATAAAATTTGTAGTACTGTATTTTATGTTATACAATTACTTTAACTTACTTATGCTTCTTATTTATTAATGATTTCGATTGAGTTTCCTTTCTATTCAATTACATTAACATCCTCATAGAAAAACAAATCTTTGTATGAAAATGATAGAGTCATATTAGTTAATCGTAAGATAATGGTATAATTATGTATTTGAATCATAATGGTACAATTTTATTGCTATTTTACAACTTAAAGTTCTATGTATTACCATTTCCGCAGGTTTTACGAAACTGCTACTGAATTACAGTCTTTCACAAACATTTTTAAGTGGTTTTTGTAACCTTAATATATGAAAGCTGTAATAGTTTAAGGATTATAATATTACTTTCACAATAATTAATAAAGCTTTTCATTAGCCGTAAGCTTAAAAACTGTTACGCAATGCATTATTCAACGAAGTAAAAGAATGAAATTCAATCTTATGAAGTCATAAGCTGATATTTTTATATGGTTATATAACAGATTGCAATAAATTTACAAGTACAATCTATAACAATATATTTTGAGTTATGTTTTTACCTTAACTTACTCTTGATTCTGTCAGTACATCCGATACAGTTATCTGTGCATTTAAGTAAATTAATTTCTTCCCAGGGAAACAATTCTTTGTTTTAAAATTAAAGGAAGTTATGGAAGTTAATTGAAACAGAATAATATAATTACTTATTCAAGCCGAAATATTTTAAACTTTTCTTATTTTTTGCACCTCACATAAACATTCTACGTATTACAAGTTTTATAGAGTTTGCAATACTATTACTTGAAGTTAGCAGTTGATAGGCATTTTAATAGATCTGTATAGGAGACAAAGAGTTGGGAAATATAGTTTTTTGGTGTTACAACAGAATACGTGACTCACCTTCAGAATTATTTATAAAAATACATACACATCAGTGAACTCAATACTAAGATTGTACAACAGTATTGGAGCATAGCTAACAGTTTCTTTATAAAAACTAATTATTTTTATTTTCGATTTTAGTTCTTTTTATGCTTTAAAAATATAAGGTACCTAATAGAACTTTATAAAATCTTCACATGGACATTTGCTCCTTGACGGTACAACAGAGATACATTTTAAAGATTTTTAAAAAAGCATAGTCTATCGTATTGTAGAAATAAATTCAGTAATAGAGGAAAATTATACGGTAATATCCTAAGTAAAATTTATAAATCGAAATACTTATACGATGAAAAATTAAGCTCTGAGATATTAAAACCACTCTGCATCTTGTATTAAAAATCAGAACTTAAAATTTCTAATGATATTTTAAATTCAGCGAATAAAGTTAAGATTGTCCTATATGTTTTTAAATGTTTCGTAATAACCAGTAGAAATACGGAAATATTATCTTATAATATATTTTACTTGAAGGGAAAATAAAATAGCCTTTTTATATTTTACACTTTCAAATAAGATAGGATTTTACCAGGTTTCAGAAGCAATGAAAAAGAAAACATTATTATATTTTATCTCAAAAATGACTTATTCATCATTTGAAAAGATAAAAGATTATAATGAGACAAATACTCATCGTTTTACCTTGAGGCATACATTACTGAAAATACGGTTAAAACTAAATTTAAGAATTGGAAAATAGTAACTGATAAGTTTCAGATAGCAAAAGAAATTCATTAGTTTGCTGAATCTATTTCGAAGAGGAAGATTAGGAAAAAATGAACCTGTCAAGACAGTTTTTTAAATATTGTGGTTTGGGACATTTATAAAAAAATGACGACATAAACTGAGTATATATATATATATATATATAATATATATATATATATATATATATATATATATATATATATATATATATATACTCAATGTGTATCTGTATATATCTGTTTAAAAATGTGATCATATTTTGCTGCTATACATAAGCAGTGTAAGACAGGTTAATTAGCAATAATTCAGTCTATATTATTTTGATGTCTTTTTCAAGATGTCATTTGTTTCTAGGATTTTTATTTGTTCTGAATTATATGTTTATAGTATTTCGATAGAAACTATTTGGCTTCTTTAACACTGTTATCAAAGGCTGCAAAAATACTCCTTTGAAATATCCATGTATACATAATATTTTCTTATTAAAACAATCTTCATATTTATTCGACACTAAATGACAGAGACTGCTTCCGTATGTGTCTTGTTCAGATTAAAAACATGGAAATACAATTATAATTATACATTTGTAAATACATTTACAATTACACATTTATAGATACATTTACAAATACATTCACAATTATGCATTTATTAAATGTATAATTCACAATTATAAATTTGTAAATGCCATTCGGCTTTATGTATCTGTTGAATACTTTATAATAAAATTTCTAATTTTATTACGTTTTGATTTGAGTGTATTTTTAGCTCTTTATTGGTTTAGTTTCTTTTAGTTAGCAATGGGCCATGATTTGTAACAAGATTTGTATTAACATTTTATACACGAAAATTAAATAATTTTGGACCTACGATTTATTCCAGATTTTAAAGGGTTTTGAACATGCATAATAATAATTAGATTCAAAGATACGGATTCCGATACTTATAGGCAGAACCTTACTTATTCGGTCATTGCTCAGTAATACTAAATAACTTAAAGTTTATATACACACACACATATATATATATATATACATGTATTATATATATATATATATATTATATATTATATATATATATGTATTATATATATATATATATATATATATATATATATATATATATATATATATATATATATATATATATATATATATATATAGGTCTTGTAAGCTACCAGTCATCAAATAAATCAGTGACATAATGCTTACAATTAACAGGTTTAACAGAATAAAAACTCTTTACCTTGCTGTTTATTGAAAAATGACGCTTCCTACTGAAGCATATAACGTAAATTATATACTGTAAATAATAATGGATATAAAAATTTTAGCGCTTAATAATATCCAAAGCGAAATTTAATTTTCCACGCAATTCCCTTTGGAACACGTGGTTTCGATAAGTAAGAAAATCGGAGCTTTATCCCAAACGTAACTGCGTCCCAAAATTCTCCGCGCTATTGAATTCTAAGTATCTAAACTACAAAGTTGTTCACTTCAAATCGACCGTTTTTTATGGACCATCTTTCGGATCCCCCACGATAGTAAGTAATAGAAGTCTAAAGAACATTTTCCCCTGTAGGAATAGAAAGCTTTGAGGCACTTTTAAAGAATCCATTCTTTTAACTTGGAGGGCCATAAAAGCTTGCGATTTCAAACAGCGAGCACTTTTGGGCTGGTAGAAAAATATATAGCCACGTAGCTCTCTCTCAAGTCAAGGGAAATGTTTGGAGATAAGAGCGGGAAAAATGGCATCCGTGCCGTGTGCCATTTAAGGTTTCCGGCTTTATAACAGACATTTGACAAACTTCAGTTTTGACTCGGTAAGAGAAAATCAATTGCTTGTGAAGGGGTAAATTGACGTAGAGGCGATTACTGTAGGGAACTAGGTTGATTCCGTTTTTGAAACTTGAAAATAACAAATTATCCATATTTTAAGATTTTGGACTTTTTTGAATGAAAAACGAAGCGTTTAAACGACAACTGTAGTTTAATAATGAAACAAGCACATATAGGAGGCAATTATGTGTCTATAAACATATTTCGCAGTTGAAAACATCTGGTTATAATCAAACTTTCCCTGTTTAGAGCAAGCACCCTGCTGATTTAACCTATCACTTGTTTGATCCCTAAATAGTAACAATAAACAATATAACAATATGTAGGGTTTATAGTAACAATAGTAACAATAAACCCTACATATATGATGCGTTGATGGACTTACCAACTCAAACTATTAGTTTCGAAATATCCTCCTGTGTGAATTGTAAAACCCAATTCATGAAAATTAAGGAAGTAAATTATCAATGTATATAAATGAAAATAACAATTTGGATCTATAAAAACAGTATTTATAAGCATTGAAATAAAAACCAAGAAAAGCCTCAGTCATCCGTTGCTTTAAAAACGATAAAATTAGGTATTTTTGTATTTGGCTAAAGGTTTAAGTGTGGGAAGAAGAAATAAGTCTTAGTATAAAACGTGCTAACAATATACTTTTCATTCTTGAATTATATAAAGATTTTGATAATATTTTTCGTTAATCTCTTGCGCAAACTCAGTTGTTTACTCTTTTTTCTTACGTTATCCCTACAAATCATTTGAAGTAT
>CM063504.1:71147544-71170044 GCA_032207245.1 Pardosa pseudoannulata
TCAAGAAAACGTATCGTATCGGTCATAAACCATGAAAAAAATACAACCCATAAAACAGAACGAATGATCAGTAGGGCAAGTACAGCAACCTTAAATTGTATCATGGAGTACGGTAAAATATCGATAGTCACTATTTATAGCTCCGATTGACAATACCAAGTGAATGGGTTCAAGATCGACGTTTGAGGGTCGAAGGTCATTTCACTGCGAGGATCACTCGTAACAAAGTGTTTTGTTTTCAGAGTTTTTATTTGCGGTAATATTGGTCATTTATTATGCCTTTAAAACTCGTCGCAGTTTTACTACTGATTTCAAGCTGAAAGTAATTCAGATGGTCGACGAGAAAGCAGTAAGAAATAGGCGAAAGCAAAAGGAAACATTAAAAATATGAGAAGAAAGCTATCCAATCATCGTGGAAAAATACAATGGCCTGCATTAGAAGACGATTTACATAGCAGGGTTCTCGAACAGAGAAATGTAGGTCGCTCTGTTTCTTCCGTTAAAATTCGTCTCCGAGGCTATGGCAGAAGAAATGATTTCAAATTTTAAAGGTGGAATTAATTGAGTCTAATTTAGACTTATCTAGTCTCTAATATACTTAGGTTTTTATTCTTAAAATAATTTAATATTGTCATACTAAAATACATATATTTTTGCACGTATAGTCCGCGGACTATCTGTGTTTAAAAAGAAAATTTCTTCAGCCGTGGATTATATGCCGGTTGTTCATTGCTCAAATCATCAAAATCGGAAGAAGGGGGGAAAAAGCACGTCGCGCTAACGGCCGATGATCAAATGTAAACAAAAGCACGACTCACGAGACGTCAAGAAAACATCGTATCGTATCGGTAATAAACCATGAAAAAAATACAACCCATAAAACAGAACGAATCAGCAGTAGCAAGTAGCGTAATCTTAAATTGTATCCTGGAGTACGGTAAAATATCGATAGTCACTAATTAGAGCTCCGATTGACAATACCAAGTGAATGGGTTCAAGATCGACAGTTCATTGTCGAAGGTCATTTGACCACGAGAATCACTCGTAATAGAGTGTTTTGTTTTTAGATTTTTTATTTGCGGTAATATTGGTCATTTATTATGTCTTTAAAACATCGTTGTAGTTTTACTGTTGATTTCAAGCTGAAAGTAATTCAGAAGGTCGACATTGAAGTCGATGAGAGAGCAGTAAGAAATTGGCTAAAGCAAAAGGAAACATTAAAAATATGAGATGAAAGCGATCTAATCGTCGTGGGAAAATACAATGGACTGCATCAGAAGAGGATTTACATAGCTGGGTTCTGGAACAGAGAAAGGCCGCTCTGTTCCTTCCTTTAAAATTCATCTCCCAGGCTATGGAAAAAGAAATGATTCCAAATTTTAAAGGTGGAATTAATTGAGTCTAATCCAGACTTTTCGGCACTCTACTGTACTTAGGTTTTTATCCTTAAAATAATTTAATATTGTCATACAAAATACATATATTTTTGCACTTATAGTCCGCGGATTATCTACTGGTGCGGAATATCTGATGATTTATGAATTTTTGAAATAAAAAATCATGCCCGCGGACTATATGTCAAAATTACAGTACTTTTTAAAGCCAATCAAGAATGGATCTAAAAATTCTTGCCAGTAGTAGAGATTGAACCCACAGATTCTGATACCAAATGAAAGCACCATAAATACAGTACTGAACTTCCGTTTTTTATTACATTCACCTTAAGATATAAAATATCCAAATGAAAAAAAAAGATTTTTTAAGTTTTAAACAGTAATATACGATGAAAGAGAAGTTTTCAGAAATTCAGAAAGCAAAACAACCATTCTATATGAAAAGTTTGACTCGTATTCGCCTAGCTTAGCTTTTTTTTCTGATAAAAAACAAAGGCATTTTCGGTTGAATCTCTCCTTTTGAAGACAATGTCTGTCCTCAATTAAATGTTCAGCAACTTGTATTTAGTCCGTATATACACAAAATTCCAGTTACTTTTAAACTTAGTTTATTCGATATCTGTAAATTGTATACTGTATCCCAAAATTTAAAACAAATCTGAGGCGCAGAAAAAAAATAAGATTTCAAACACTTCGAGGTTTAAGTTTTTCACAGAAAATATAAAATACATTGTTTTTATCCAGAATCTCAGTCGTATCACCACTTCAGGCAAGGATTCTCTGTTTTCTGAAACCCGAAGAATAAATGGCATTCCATTTTAAACAGCCTAAATCGAAAAGAGAACTATTTCACTGAATCCATTTCCACACCATTCGGAGTCATTATGCGACAAGGAAGCTTTACTGAGGCAAGAATTCCAAAAAAGGGAGGGAAATACTTGTTTACAAGTTTTTTGCCCCAAAAAAGGGGAATTTCAAAGAGGGTTTGGAAAATATTCTCGTGATGCTTGCCAGATATCAAAAGCCGGGCCGCGCAGAAAATCGCACACTCCAGCGTATGCCACATGCTTTGGAAAGGTGCCAGATAAAAAGTGCATCGCCCATTCTTTTTCAAGCGTGTTATTTTTTCCCCTTAGTTTCGTTTTTTCACCTCTTTTTTTTAATATTTAAACTTATTGTTCCTTAGAAGCGTTTTTATGGTAGTTTTCTTCGTTTCTTCTATTTTCCGACAGAAGAGGGTTCAAAGCAACTATGGGGAAAAGAAAACACAGTTCTTTTTTACGAACATTTTCACGTATATCTTTTGTTTTTAATATGCGTATCATTGCGTGCAAAAGTAGGAAAAAATGACATTTACGGAGTAATTTTGGGGTGGGAATGGTAAAAAAAATATGCATTCTAACTGAGGTAATTAAGAGTGGAATCAGCAGAAATCAGAATTTTATTATGAGATACTATCCTTTTACAGAATGTCAAGGTAAAAGAATCTTGAAACTTTTTTATAAGCTCCTTAAATATGGATGACTGTTTTTTAAATGCAGTTTTTCTACTAATTTCTTCTTTTCTATATTCAAAATATGCTTTTTAATAGCATTCGTGGCATGTTTTATGCATGCTTTTCTAAAATGTCAACCACTCAGTCATTTATTTTCTAGTAAATAATTTAAATCTACCTTTAAAGTTACTGATTAAAGCTTCAGCATCCCCTAAAACACCTTTTAATTACCTCTATTAATATTTGACTAATTTGTAATGCATATTAGCTAGCTTAATTAAATAATATGAAATAGTAGACCTTTAAAAATTGTAAATTAGCCCCTTTCTAGCCCGCTGCACGCGTAAGTTGGCGATGAAGTATACCCGCACGCCAAGAGTTACGAGAGATTTTAAGTGTAATAATTTTGATATATTTTGATTATTTATAACCCGCACTTCTATTATATAACTTTGTAAGATACTATATTCCGTTACAGTGTTACAGAATTCAAATTTTTAATTCACGCGTAATGTGCTAGGACTCTAATTAATCTCAATAAGAAAGTTTGGTGTTTTCCTCATATCTATGGCACTCCATACCAGAAATTTCAGTAATTTTGATCTATAGGAATATTGAGAAGAATCTTAACCCTTTTAACCATTTAACGGGCAGTGGTTTCGAAGAGAAACCATCTGTTAAATTTTCCCTCCCCTTTTCGAAAACACATGAAGGATGTTTTTATATTCTATGCTTATGATAGTCCATACTCACAACATAGAGTAGTTTTATACTTAATTTATATTTTCATTTGAAATATATGTGGTTAAACATATTTTACCCCGAAAAGACAGTAAGATTTTTTTCACTTATGAACCTAAATAAAAAGTATCTATATAAACAACACTTATAAATTGTTTATATTGGGTTTAGTTGTTTGGTTTAAAGCGCTACCATCTATTGTTTTCCAACCCAAGGGCTAATGAGACCGGGATCTACAGTTTAAAGACTATTACAAATGGCTACAAACATTCATTCCTGCAGTGGGATTTCAACCCACAAATTCCTGTAATGAAAAGCAGCTCCCTACCATGCGGCCATCTTTCGGCTATAAAATGTTTAGTTTTTTTTATTGTAACATATTTATGATAATAATCATTGTTCTCCCAGTATAATTAAACCTTTAAAAAAGTATTTTCATTCTACGAGGAGCTGGATTTTGCACTTTAACCACCCTTCAAATTCCCTCAAGGAATGTAAATAAAAATTATGAATTTTATATTTATAAAGCTCATAGATACCATTTATAAACTAATTTCCTTAAATCTTAAAGAATTATTATTAGTAACCTTTAAAGGGTTAACAGTTTTTGTTAAATTATTTTTTTAAAAATATCTACTACATCTCCAGAAATTTTGAGTTGAAGGATGATGTAAAAGTCATTAAAATATTTAATATATAGTTTTTTACAAATATACTTTGAATTTCAAATATTTACAAATATAGATCTACGAAATATAATGCTATGTATCTGTATTTTCTAATATTAGATAATGTTATCTCTTCCGGTTTATTATTTCCTAGCTGTATTTTAACCAGTTGAATTACACTTTAATTCTGTAAGAAATTATTAAATTATACTTCACAAGAAATATTTAACATTTATATATTTAAAATTGATAAATCTTTTTCAAATAGGGGCTAATGGAAAATGTATATCAATTTTAAGCATGAATCCTTTCTATCGATAAAGTTAATCGAAAATTCCCTCTTTAAATGTTGAAATTTTTGCTAAATACTTTACCAAAAATTTATAAATTTTTCTAATATATTTTCCTAAACTTTACTTGAGTTTACATTAAAAATTCTCGATTATAATAAATAGAAAATTCTAGATATAAAGATTATAAATAGAAAATTCTAGACAGCTATGGATATGTTTTTTAAAAATGCAATACTATATCAAAAACATTAAACACTTATTATATTTAAATTCTTTTGTTCTGATAAAATATTTGAAGCATTTCTTTAGAATGATTGTTAATTTGCAGAATATCTTCTATCCTTGTATTGGAAATTTATCTTAATTCCTTCGAGATTTTCTCTGGAAGTTTGCAAAGCTTTTTTCCTTCCTGTCTTCTAATTACTTTAGAATGATGTACTACATTTAGCCCTGTGTCAGCTGTCGAAGCGACTCTTCGAAAGGCTTCCATTCCTGAACGAAAACTTTTTATTGAAGAGTCTATTCTCAAAGTTCCCCCTTAATTGCTCCCTTTACTCTTGTTTCTGATCAGTGCAGAAAACTGATTTCCGTTTTCTCTAACTCTTCAGATTTATCCATTAAAAGAAATGTACTTAATGTGCTTTTAATTTTGTATGTTACAAGCAATTACACTAGTTCATAACCTTTTTCCCCTGAACTTCAAAAGACTTTTTTAAACAAATACTTTTATATAAAATTTCTTATTAATTTAAACATAATATTAGATTTAGGATGGGTATGAATTCTTGTTTGCCATTTTTGAGAATCAAAATGATAATTTTCATTTTTGAAAGTAAGGCCTGAAAAGTCAGAACTGAGTTCACACATGATAACATTGTTGTTCTGTATTTTCATTTGATAGACTTGTAACATACAATCAAATGGCATCACAAGATTACAAAATATTACAAATTAGTAGTGTACTGTTTGTTAACCAGCTGGTTAGAATTGGTTCATTTGGTGCCCTGAGTAGAAATAATATATACATACATACATACATATATATATATATATATATATATATATATATATATATATATATATATATATATATATATATATGTATATGAATATATATATGTATGTATATATATATATATATATATATATATATATATATATATATATGTGTGTGTATATGTATATATATATATATATATATATATATATATATATATATATATATATATATATATGCATATATATATATGTATATATATATACATATATATATATATATATATGTGTGTGTATATGTATATATCTATATATATATATATATATATATATATATATATATATATATATATATATATATATATATATATATATATATCCCAAAAAATATTTATGCTATCGAGATCCGTCTATTACTAAGGAAATATGTTATCACCATTGTATTACTTGTTTTCAATATATCATATTAAAACTTCTGTGCATTTTTGTACTTTGAAAATGTAGTTGAGACTGCATAATTTTTAAACAAATATTGCCATTGGTTTGACGGTCTATATATTTGCTCTAAAAAGTAACCAGACATAGAAACTATTTCACCGCATAAAGTGGTTTCTAAAAAACTGATGATGTCTGCAGTATCAGTGATATCATCCCAGAAAAGTTTCTTGCAATTTCGAACAATATCCAAGGTATTTTCCTTGCCATGTCAGTTGGCATAACAAAATTCTTAAAAAAGTTGTTTTATTCACTTTTTTGATACTACCGTGTTCTAACTGTAAGTACAAAGTAGATGACATATAATATGGATTACAGTTATCATTTAAAATACATTGGAAATATAATCTTATATAATCTTATAGATTAGCCAAGTTATAAAGTTTAGGAATGGCTTCTGAATGAATATTGATCTTACCTAATTAAAAGTACGTGTTATCCTTAAATATCAATCTTTAAAATATATTTTAATATCACAAACAAGTTTTGCAGATAAAAAAGAGTTTCTAATTTTTTCTAGTTTCCTCTGGTTTCTCTAGTTTTTGTATTCCTCACGAAGGCTTAAATCTTTTTATACTACAATAAATTGCCAACTAGCTTTTGAGAATTCAGTTTTTTGTATACAGGAATATGTATTATTATTTTTAGTAGTAAAAAATGTTTAGAGCAAAAATACCTTTTTACTCTAAAACTACTTTTTGTTAGCTTTTTAGAAGATAGTTCTAGATTGAGTTTTATAGATAACACACTTTTTAAATAGAGAGAAAATTAGTATTATTCACGTAATGCTCATTCACCTTGAATTCTAAAATAGCTAAACTAGAAATTAACTAAATTTTGACTGAGGTGTTTATCATGATTCTAATTCTAAACCACTTTATTGGAAAAGCATAAAAAATTGAAAAAATTATGAATTATTGAGGAGAGGAAGTGTAAACGTTTTTTATCATTTCAATTTCCAATAAGATTCTATTCTTCCTCGTTTACTTTACTTTTATCACTTGACTCGTGTAGCGGAACGATGGCCGATTGGCTAGGGTACTGGCCTTCGGTACCAGAGTTCGTGGGTTCGAATCCCACAGTGGTATGGATATTCGTAGCCGTGTGGAATCGGCTTTAAGCTGTAGGTCCAGGTCACATTAGCCCTCGTGTTGCAAAAAGTAACCGTAGCACTCCAAACCAAAGTAAACATTGACTCGTGTAAGCCAACTGATACAACTTGTAAACAGAACTCTTTCACTCTTCACATAACTATAAGTGGGTCAAGATTCTGTGCTGGTAGCTTTCAACAATTTTATATTTATACTATCGAACATGTTTCTATTTGTTTCAAAAGTCTTAAAATATCATACTGAAGAATCAAAATTCTTTAAGAAGACTTATTATATGTAGTGATGCATCCGAGCTAAATTGCAATCATATTTCACAACAGCATAACATAAAAAAAATTATGGTGTTCGAATTATTTATGATTTTCTAAACCTGTGAAATCTAAAGGAATACCCGGCTATTAACATCTATTTTATACCCCAAAACATCCCCAAGACCTCCCCAGGAGCGTTTCTCTTTATTTTCATCCCAAATCACTTTATTGGAAAAGCATAAATATCTAGCGGATTTATCAACTCTTCGCGAAATCAGCTGGAAACCTTTCCTCTCATTTCCCTTTCCAATAAATTTGTGTTCCTCCTCGTTCATTTTTTCCCCCTCATTTCGTGTAAGCCTACCGAAACATCACGTGAACAGAACCATTTCGCTCTGGCTAACAACAAATAGCCCCACACGCTGTGCCGGTAGCACGTCAGAGGCAGGTTTGCGGAGGACTAAAATCTGAGTTGTGAGAAGAAACCCGTGGGATGCTGTTGGAGTGAGTTTGTATCTGGTAGGGTGCCTCGTTTAGCCACGATAATTTCGTGTCAACACGCAATGACATTCATTTGCTTATCAGAGGGGGAGGGAAAATTCCGTAAAGGTGCCGTGTAGGGGCTGAAGATAGCGTAATTGCTCGAAATATGTTCTAGAACTTTCCGAACTGATAGTTTCATTAGAAACGACTGTATATTCATATGTATTAATGCATATTAAGCAATAAATATGACCTTTTGTTTTATCTTTACGAAAAACTGAAAAGTTCGCTGAATATGTGTTAAACTTTGATTTCCTTGTCTAGATAGAAATAGAATATTAGACATATATGCAAATGTAGGAGAGCATATGAAATTTATAAATAAACATACATTTAAAGATAAAGAAATATACTATAAATGAAATGAATGTAGAATTAATCAGCCCTTTAAGATCTGAATCATTCTCGTTAAATTATATATTAATGAATATCATAAACATAAATAATTATATAATCCTGAAAGTAAAACAAATATAAAACATTAATAACGTTAATATCAAATCTTGCGCTTATTAGGGATGAGAGGCCCTTTTAGAATACCACACGGTACAATTTATACATGTACGAAACCTTCATGATTAGATATTTCTTTGATACTGCATGTAAATACAGTACTGTACAAGGAAGCTTTATAATTGATACAACTATTTGTCGAGTTTTTATTCAATGAACATGTAGAAAAAGTAAAATTGTGTGCCAGTCTAGAAAAATCATAAAATCAGGATCCAAATGGCAAAATTATAAACAATACTTGATACACGGAAATTTCGGTTATGCATAATTGATTATGCATAGGATTTCTATCTACGTTTACTAAAAAATAAAAAATCTTTCCGTGGAAGATGTACAAATAAATTAGGGTAGAGTATTAGTAAAGAAATGTCTACTAAGCCACAGCTTAACGAAATAGTTTTGACTGCATGACGAGGTATAGTTACACAGAAGTTGTTATTCTAATAAATAAGATATTTATATGCTTTTGAAAAAGAATTAAAATTTGTTTACGTTCATGCGTTCTATAGTTTAAGAAGAAACAGGTATTCGAAGAGTGAAATTGCCTTTTTGTCTCATTTCTTATAGTCTATATAATGGGGTATTAAAGGTCATTCAGGTTTTAGTATTTCAACATTTCATATTTTCCCAATAGTTTTTATTATATAGTAATTGGTAAAGTTATTTTCTAGAAAATGGTAACGAAACCCTTTAATTTTTATCATTTTAAAGCGTTTCTTAAATATTGAATTATTTTCCTTTTATGTCTAAAACTGATTACATTTCTGATTCTTAAATTATATATATATATATATATATACATATATATATATATGATATATATATATACATATATACATATATATAATATATATACATCTATATATATATATACATATACACATATATATATACATATATATATATATATATATATACATATATATATATAAATATATATATATACATATATATACATATATATATATACATATACATATATATACATATATATATACATATATATATATATATATATATATATATATATATATATATATATATATATATATATATATATATATATATATATATATATATATATATATATATATATATATATATATATATATATATATATATATATATATATATATATATATATGTACGTATGTATGTATGTGTGTGTGGACGTGTGTTTTGAGATATGCAATTTTCCCGTCGAATAATTCTGGTAGCCTTCAAAGAGAAAAAGCTAATGATTCACAAATGATTATTTTGCTCAGAAGACAAAGAATATAATTTTGAGTAATATATGAAAGAAGAGAAAAATTTTTAATAATATCTTGAGATTTCATGAGGAGTCTACATCTTAAAATTTAAGGCCCTGATATATTGTTTTGTCAGCCAGAAAGTTAGAATACACTGAGCATTGAGACTAAAATCAAAAACTTCTATTGACCCTCTCAACTCCTTCATTTTATGCAACAGGACTTTATGTTGCCAATGGTATGCGGATCGTTGGAGAGGATTCTAAATGTTCAAATCTTATTAAAATCATTAAAAACGGAAAACTAATATTACAAATTATAAAATTGTTTGAAAACTATGACTATATATTTCCTTCTATTCCGAAAAAATATTCTTCTATTAATTTTATGAAAAACTATTGTATTAATGATGGATCTTAAATTATCATTTTGCCAACTTTACTTTCAAACTTATAGTTTATCTCTCAGCTGTAATTTGCTCTCCACAGCTCACGGTTATTCTCCATTTCAGTTTTAAAATTATAGGTATTAAATTTTTAAATTAATTACTAGAATATTCTATGCCTTTCCCTATGGTGATATTTTATGTCGAGATAGTTTTCTGAGAAAAGAAAAACCAGGAATAGAGGGCTGTAACCTGAAAGTGCTGTGGACCAACTTCCTGTATCATACTATCTGGGTTGAAAAGCCGGGGTTTTGGAACCAAAATTAGTAGTAGAATCGGAGGAATACATGTGTCCAAGAAAGCTCGCCGGTCCGTCAGTTTCAGCCGTCGCACATCTAATCCCAATTTTGCAATCTTCCATGAACTCGGTCCTGTGTCTCTCGTAACACTCACATCTCGAGTGGAGCAAGAGACAGACAGGCAGTGAGAGGTAATTGCGTCGCGTTTGATAGGATAATTGCGATTCCATTGCCATCATTGTCGTGACGTCACGCACTCCATTGACGGAAACAGGATATTCGTAGTACTCGGATTGGTTGAGTCACCGCTGTCGGGAGTCTTGATCTCCTGAGAGAATCGGCGAGGAAAGCAAAGGCAGGGTTAATAACAGTCCCGGCATCCTTCTGTGATGCGGCTGCGATGCGGCTACAACAACCATTTGTTACAATAAAAACCGACGTCAGACACCGTGCACCTTGCAGTGTTATTTTACTTCCTTTGTCTGGGTGACAACATAATCGGGGCGCAAAACACCCTCGCACGGTGGCAGACAAGGCTGTTACGTCACCCCGGAAATGTTGAAAGCTTCTGGGCACTGTTATGTGATCTATTAACACTAACTATATTTACATATATAACATTCATCAATAAATCTTTACTGAGTCACATGCACTTACAAATACATACATGCTGGCACACATACAAATACAGGTATACTTATTATTACTATCTTAGGATTTATGTGTCTGTGCATATATATATATATATATATATATATATGTGTGTGTGTGTATGTATGCACCCATATACATACATATATATACATGTGTATATATATATATATATATATGTATATATATATATATATATATATATATATATATATATATATATATATATATATATATATATATATATATATGTGTGTGTGTGTGTGTATGTATGCACCCATATACATACATATATATACATGTGTATATATACATTTATATATATATATATATATATATATATATATATATATATATACATATATATATATATATATATATATATATATATATATATATATATATATATATATATATATATATATATATATATATATATATATATATATATATATATATATATATATATATATATATATATATATACATACAATACACATCTATATAAATATATTGCATGTATTTCCACATCTATATATGTATAGATATAGATATGTAGACGTACACATAATATATTTTGTTTTGTTTAGAGTGCTATGATCTATTGTTTTGCAACGTTAGGGCTAATGTTACCAGGACCTACTGGTCTTATTTCGAACTGCAACGAACATCCATTCCTGTACCAGGCCTCGATGTATCGAATTCCGTTACCAAAGAGCAGTGTCCTATTCTGCTATCGTTTGGCATAGACTATATATTTATACTTTCAATTGGTGTCTTGGTTTTGATAATTTTGAATTTCTTAATTAAGTCAATGTAATTTTCTCTCACTCACTCGAAGTTCATTCCGTTTATTTTTATTCTTCAAGAAGACTTTTTACGTAATACGTTGAAAAATAAAATGAAATCTGGAGAAATGACATTTACTTGCAAATTATTTCCAATTCTTCTGTACAATGAGTAAATTTTCGCCAAATGTTTGAATGATAAATTTTATCTTCAAATGAAAGCATTTAAAGAAGAATGAGATTTTCTAATTTCCTACTAGATGTAGATTCATAATATATCAGGGGTAAAGAACTTTGAGATGAAATCGCTATTGCAGAAATAACAACTCAAGAAGGCACAGATCAGGAAGTGAAAACTTGATTGTATATTATTATATATAATATTCTTTTGTCCGTGTGTTTGTAATAGAACTTCTTCGAAATGGCTGGACAGATCTTGAAGAAATTTTGTGTATGTAATTATTTTGATTCGAGAATGGTTTAGATGCACAATTTAAACCTATAGAAAAAGTTTTTTTTATTAAAAATCCATAATTGCGTGCTTATTGAGATTATTATAATGCCACTTGAAACCCTTCACCGTTAAGGTATCTGTGGCGCAGAGTTCAGCGCAACGGGCTTCAGTTCCAGAAGTCTCAGGATCGAGTCCCCGTACACGCGATATGGGAATTCTAATTTAAAGTAATTACATTTGTGATGACTGTATGCGTGTTGGCATCAAGTATTTATAAAGTAATTTTTTCCTTCACTGAATATGTAACTGTGGCGCAATGGTCAGCGCAACGGGATTTAGTACTAGGAGGCCCAGGATAGAGTCCCCGTACGGGTGATGTGAGAATTTTAGTTTAAACTAATTACGTTTGTAATGGTGGCTTCAAGTTTTTTTTAAATATTTTTTCCTTACTTTTCCATCAAAACGGTCCAATTTATAATTTATTTAAAAACATTTTACACTTTTTGGATTTCCAGCGTAAAAACAGGACAACGTCTGTCGAGTCGTCGAGAGGAGATATCAATTTGCTAGTAATCACTGACGTTACATTTACAATACTGATTGGTATTCATTGTTGAATTGACAGCCGGGAAATCGCTTTTATAGATGTAATTGATGCTTTGGCTTAAAACAAATGTCCTCATATGTAATACAAATAAATTTTAAAAAATGTAATAGGAGTTATTCAGTACATGAATCCTAAATTAGCTATACTAAAAAAGCTATTTTTATTCAAATTATGTATTAATCGCTTTTATCAAACCACTTTATTATTTTGTTTAAGGATTAATTTATCAGTTTTTTGCTCAATCAATTTATGAGTATTAATTAAATATTATATTTTAATTTATCGTTAATCTTTCTTGTTATGTTTTATCGCATATATTTTTACCGTAACATTATCATAACATACATATATACATCTCTCTCTCTCTATCTTTCTATATATATATACATATATAATTTTTTATATACATTTATACATATATATATATATATATATATACATATATATATATATACATATATATATACATATATATATATACATATATATATACATATATACATATATATATATATACATATATACATATATATATATACATATATATATACATATATATATATACATATACATATATATACATATATATATATATATATATATATATATATATATATATATATATATATATATATATATATATATATATATATATATATATATTACATATATAACCTTCATTTGAAGTGCCTGCTGAAAAAGTTTTTTGTTCTTGCTTGGCGGAAAAATCACTTTTAAAAATCTTTCAGCTGGAAAAAAGTGCATGAAAGTATATAGCAAAGTTCATTATTTTTCAGCTTTATATTAATTAATCATATACAGCAGCAAGATGTTTGTTTATGATATTAAAGTAGTTTTCTTATAAAGTGACAGTAGATATTAAAAACTACTTTATTTTAGCTTTAATAAATGTGCTTGAAGTTTTCATTTATGAACTTTACATTTATCTAAATTTGTTTCATTTCAGTGCAAAATATTCATTATATTTTAAGCTAATGATATTTTGTAAAGTTAGTTTATCCAAAATTTCTCCGTAAATGTTGTTCTTATACATATACGGCAAAGAAAATAATATGATAATTCTTGTATTTTAGAGTAATATAAGTTATTTATGTAATTAATAAGCTTGCAAGGCAATTTATTTATTCAAAATGTTTAAAACTCCAATGTAAAAATGGTTATTTTACTCTATGAAGTTATATATTATTAACTTTTTTCAACTTTAACTTAGGTCAAATTCAAACTATACATTACTTATAAAATAATACGCATTTGTTCAATAGCTTGGCTATTTATCTCCAACTCATTGACCTAGAGATACCTAGAGTCATCTGTATGTTTATATGTAATATCATGGTAATAAGTAAATTAAATAAATATGAAGACAAATAAACGAAAACTATTCATGCCATAAAGTTATAAAGCTTAAATTTCTTTTCTATTTCTGGTAAGATTATTTAATTTTGTTCTTGAGCATGAAGTTAATCTTACGTTTTATCTTAGAAAATTGATTTATGTCTAAAATTTATAAACACTAATGTAGAAAAATATTACGTGTTAGACGTCTGACACTTAGGAAATTTCTGTACGAAATTTGTCCCTGTTTGAAGAATTATGTGTCCTAAATATTAAATTTTTTGGTTGGGGCTTAATATCACTGCATCCTCCTGGAATAAATTGTGACAAACACAAGATTTATGCTAATCATATAGTTAACAAAATCTTCACATGAAATTAATATTAATTTATAACTTTTAGTGGGGTGACACATACTTTTCAGACCTGACACGTCTAAAAATCTAATTAGTTTCTAGTTAATATTTCTATCCCTCCCCTCGAGAATTGTCACGGTACATATATATCATATATATATATATATATATATATATATATATATATATATATATATAGTACATATATATATATATATATATATATATATATATATATATATATATATATATATATATATATATATATATATATATATATATATATATATATATATATATATATATATATATATATATATATATATATATATATATATATATATATATATATATATATATATATATATATATATATATATATATATATATATATATATATATATATATAATATATATATATATATATATATATATATATAATATATATATATATATATATATATATATATATATAAATATATATATATATATATATATATATATATATATATATATATATATATATATATATATATATATATATATATATATATATATATATATATATATATATATATATATATATATATATATATATATATATATATATATATATATATATATATATATATATATATATATATGGAAACGCTGTAAATACTCGCTAAATATCGCATCCGTCCTCCCTAGTGGGTCCGCTGAAGGAGGTGCAATTGATTCCCCTCTGCCAGAAACAAGACCAGTGTGCACATGAAGATGATGACCTCACGAGATACCGAACATTTGTTTTCTGGATAACTTGTAAAAGAAATAGTAATCAAAAAGCTAAGTTATCTTCAGTTAACAATGTCTATTCTATATTTAGGCTCAAATTGACATACATGCATAAGTACACAGTGGCTTCTCATGTATAATGTGCACTTCCGGTGAAGCTTGTAGAACTTTTTGAGCTCGGCCAGTCATGGTATAGTGCAATGAAATTCTGTCATAATTTTGTTAATATGTAACTAATATTTCTTGATAAAGTTCTTAGGATCCCGTGAATATTTGTACTTATGTTTTCTGTGACATTATTTACAATTTGTAAATTTTTGTTGTCTATAGCCGACGTTGTGAAGTAGTCTCCTTAATATAGTGACTGAAGCTGGGCCGGCAATAGCCGTTTTGTTGTCACGGACAAAAATGTAAGTTACACCCGCCTGGAAAATGATTAACCTTTTATTAAAAGGGTTAATATGCTGAAATATAATAATAAACTTAGAAAGTTTTGGCTAACAAAGTAAGAGCATACCATAAAAATGTACAATATAGTTGTTTTAACAAATATTGATGCGAGCACAATTTTTCTTTAAAAAAGATATACTTACATAAAATATACTTGCATTTAGAAAAATTTAAAATAAATCTATTAGGAAAGGAATTGTACTATGATTATGTTTGAAGCTACAAGCTATGCTAAACTGTATTTCATATTTTATTTTTAAGCACAATGTTTCCTAATAAAAATGTATTTTACAAATTCAAGTTAAAATACTGGACAGGACAGCAGTCCGAGTTGACAGGATGGCAGGTGTCTCAAGGCAGCTGATTAATAATGCCACTGTTCACTTAGGTTTAGGCGTCTATAAACACTTTGGTGTTAGTCATAAGGATCTCAGTCCTTCACACTGACTAAGTATGAAGGAGTCCTTGATTGCAAAGATTTTGCTACCTGTTTCAAACCTTATAATCATAATTTAGCATCTTTGAATGAAAAACAATGTGAGGCTAATGCTCGAAAGAAAGATCAGTGTCACAGCAATAATTGAGCTAAATGTACCAAACTAAACTATGTGAAGTTGGTACACCTACAAGACCTAGTTTTTATTTACTTCTAGTAAGTATTGCCACTTTCCAATTGAACTACTCAAAAGCATTTAGATCTTCTCATGGATGATGGCCTAGTCGGCAGAGCACTGAATTTTTTTACTAAGGGTTCAAATTTTGTAGCTTGTAAGGTTGTTTGAAATCGTCCAAAATCTTTTTTATGCAGTATGCTTATGGACTAAATGAGCTCGACTTGCAAAATACTGATCATAACTCATGGAGTGATAACCAATATTATTGTGTTCCTTTTAGAAACGAATGTGTTTTCATGTTCTGTTGTCACTATCAATTAATCTATAGAGACATGACAGTCCGCTATCTCGAAGATCACACGCGACGTCAGTTCTATTCAAATGATAGCGTACATGTATGGGAAGACAAGATGATAAATGTTAATACCCCTTACTTCAATTTGATGAAGGCACAAAGGCACATTGATGCTATACGTGAATGCTTTCAACGCTAAAATTTTCTTCCTCTAGTGACAAACATTTTACTTTTAACTATGTATAAAAACTTTACTTATAACTATATATAAAATGTATGTTTTATTACATTTCTATTAATATAATATTTTTCAGCAAAATAAAAATATTAATATAAAAATTATATAATTATTAATATAAATATTAATATAAAAATTACATAATTATTAATAAAAATATTAATATAAAATTATATAATTATTAATATAAATATTAATATAAAAATTATATAATTATTAATATAAATATTAATATAAAAATTATATAATTATTAATATAAATATTAATATAAAAATTTAATATAAATTGTAAAAAAATACAAAATGTTGAAAATACTATAAATTGTACAAAATATGAATTATAAAAATATTGGATTTTTGATTTATTCCTCAAAATGAAAACAAAAGTAAAAGGAATTTATAAGTATTTTTATTGCGTTTAATATCTGAATGATTAACTTCCTACTTATATAATGATACATTTCTATTGAAGTATGTACTGAAAAATGAATTACAAATTACAAAGAGGATCAATAGTAAGTTAGTGAGGAAGTAAATTTTTGCATAAAATTTTTGAAAACATTTGTATGTTTGAGTGGACATTGGGAGAATATGAAGAAAATGTCATACTTAAAATTTTAATGTTTTACCAAATTTTTATGAACTAGTTGTAGATTGATTCAGAATAAAGGAATATTATGTAAAATGCCAGTTTAGATAAATATTAATTTTCTAACACTTTAATTCAAAAATAGAAGTATTTTATTTTTGATTACACTAGTTTACATATTCATCGACGTATTAAAATATAAAATTATATGCGCCTGATTTTATTACGAATTTTAACATCGAAATAAAGATCTAATTTTACATAATAAGCGAGTAATAAAAGAGATTCGATGTTTAAAAACTGAAGTCTTTAAATAAGACTGCTATAAAAATAGAAACTTTTGTTTGAAGAGTACTGCCAAGCAAAATTAAAAGCATTGTGGGTATGCACGCGATTTGTCCATTAAAATCACCGAAATGGAACAATTTCCCCTCTGCCACCTGTTTAAATATCTTCATGAAGATTTATCAGTCATTTTAATTTCTCATCGCACATTATGAAATCTAACATTAAAGCAGACTTATTATTTTTATAAATATAGTTTTAGTAGAAATAAAGGAAATATAACGTATGTTTTATTTCAAAATATAAAACTGATCACTCATGAATTGAATTTTGCATAAAGTAATTACATTAAACATTTTTCTTTAAAGCAAACAAAATTTTAAACATTTTATTTTAATGAAATATTTTTAAATTTTAAAATGTTTGAAAAACATTATTATTGGATTTTATAAAATATATACCACATTTTAAACAAAATGCATATATTTATTTTAATGCATCTTGAATTATTCCAAGATGCATTAAAATGAATATAAGTATTCATTTAAAATTTCTTTTTCATTGAGATTATTAAAACACAAATTAAGTTCATTAAGCTACAAAGATCGAGATTTTCATTAAAATTCAACAGAGAAAAATATTTCTGAAAAGTTCACTATTTAATCTATCAACAAAATAATACCCAAAAACTTTTAAAAATTATTTGTCTGAGTAATACTTAAATAAAATTAAAAGATAGATATATAGAAGAAATTCTGAAAAAACATTTTAAAAACAACAAAATATTCAATGGAATTTCAACTTAAAAATATGATGTGAATTACTTAAGTTAATTTCAATTAAAATGTGTACGAATTACAAAAATTTACAATTTCGAAAAATGTTTGGTAATGTTCTCTTCCTGTTCAACTGAATCCTTCTTTTCTCATTAAAATGTGTACGAATTACAAAAAATTACAATTTTCAAAAATGTTTGGTAATGTTCTCTTCCTGTTCAAGTGAATCCTTCTTCTCTCGTTAAAATGTGACTAATTGCAAAAGTTTACAATTTTCAAATACGTTTGGTAATGTTTGGTGAATCCTTCTTTTCTCGTTAAAGTTTGTATGATTGAAAATAGTTTACAATTTTCAAAAATGTTTGGTAATTTTCTCTTCCTGTTCAAGTTAAACCTTCTTCTCTAATTAAAATGTGTACGAATTACAAAAGTTTACAATTTTCAAAAATGTTTGGTAATGTTTTCTTCCTGTTCAAGTTAAACCTTCTTCTCTCATTAAAATGTGTACGAATCACAAAAGTTTACAATTTTCAAAAATGTTTCGTAATGTACTCTTCCTGTTCAATTTAATCCTTCTTCCCTCGTTTATTTGTAGTATGCTCTGCAAATATTCAAGTCAAGGGTTTCCAACTAGCATCTCGAGGGCCGGATTTGGCACGTGACACTAATTTTAAGGCCGGATAAATCTTTCCTTTGGCGGAATTTATTAATAATTAATATAGAATTCTAGTTGATCTTTCTACGAGATTAACATACGCAGAGTTTGCAGTGGAATCATTATTGGTTGATTCAGGTGACCATCAACAATGCTTTTAATTATCCTTTTTTTAACTTTGATTTGGATTTCCTTATTCATTTTAGTCCGTCTTGGGATAATTTTTTCTTCTTCCTTCTGACCCATATTAATCTAAATAAACTGATACTATCGTCTTCAAAATTAAATTAATTAGAGCATAGTATCCTTTTTTATTTTTAATTTGTCTTTTATACAATTGTAAAGTAATTAATGTTATCAGTGCTTTAATTATATTATTGTTTGCATTTTCTATTTGATGTCAAATTATTTCTTTTTTTCCTTTCACATTTAAAAATTTTCACGTAGTCTTATATCTGTTATAACACATAGAATTCAACTATAAGCAACTAAACTAACTTCGCTTTTAATTAAACTGTGCATACGATTTCATACTCGCTATTCTGTCCCACTGACAAAACTGAATGAAAATTTGGTCAATTGTGAAACTGTGATCCGCAATCATTTATAATGTGCTTAATGTGGGCTTCAGCTCTTACAATTTAGAAAACATTCCTATAATTAGTTCAGCATCTTGTCACATTAAATATTAAGGTTTACATGAACAAGCCACATTGGATTTACCTTTGGCCGGTTCATTAGAAATAATTTTAAAAATTCTTTAAAGACAAATTTGCCATGTTACTAAAGAGCAAATTACCTACCATGCTATTTTTCTCCTTTAAAAAAACATAAAGAAAGATATATTTTAAATTATTTGTGAAAAGCTTCGGATATATTTTAATCCAAATCCAAATAAAAACATGAACGGTGGCCCAATCGTTGAGTGCTTCTATTCGGTGCCGGAGTTCGCAGATTAAAATCCCACTGAGGGCATGGATGTTCGTAGCGGTTCAGAATCATCCTCTGACACATCCAAGGAACCCTGCGCAAAGAGCCTAATCAAAAACTTGGTACTGATAAGGAAATATAGGAGCGTGGTTAACTGGCTCACCGCAAACAAAGGCGCCATCGTGCCGAGATGAAGATCTTAGCCTAAAACCGCACCGCAAGGTGCAAAGTACTCCTTTACTAATCGCCATCACAATTGTCCTGTGCTGTTGTTGCTTCCCTCATCAACAACTGTATTGTAACAATAAGTTACATTAGGATAAGCTTTTTTTTACCTCTTCCCGTGAGCCATCGTCAAAGACATACGGAACAGGACCGATTTGAACTAGAAAGAAACCTCGGACTTCTCCCAACCAATAGAAGGGCCAGTTGGTTTGGCGGGATTCTGACCCCTTCGTTCTCGTGGACCCCTGTTTTTTCTCCGCGGGGCAGTCGGACTTTTTTAGAGGACAAGGTTGTTCCAAGAGAAAAGAAGAGGGTGAACGCTGCTGGCATCCTCGGCTTGCGGGAAAGACATTTTTTAGAGCGACACGAGAAAAAAGGAAAAGAGACGCCATGATTTTGCGAGACCGACGCCAAGTCCAAAGGAGTCTTCCATACCTACAAATGATAAGTTGTATTCCAGTTGTATTCTTTAGGCATTTAATTATATAACCTTATTTAATCAAGACATATTTGTCAAGGTGTACTATTTAATGAGTCTTAATTTCTTCTTTCTTAAACACTAAATCAACGTAACATTATTTCTACAATGCTCTCACATCAGAAACTTCCATGCAGTACATCAAGTCAACCGGATTTTTAATCTGGGCAGGACTCCTGTGGAGTATCCCCCACACTTCCAGAAACTGCTTTAGATGAGCTTATTTTTATAGATTGTCTACTTTTTCTATTTTAAATTATACGGTCTGAATGCTGACTTGCCCTCTGCGTAACGCATTGTTGCCGGACGGTTAGACCGATCTAGCAGTTCAACACCCTACATCCGACCCCGGTGTGGGTGGCTGGTTACAGGTAGTACACAGCTTTAAGCAGTAGGTCCCGGGCTGTTAGCCCTCGTGTATCAAAACAGTAGATCGTAGCTCTCCAAACCAAACCAAACCAATTAAAAGCAACAAATATTTCATAAATCTAATATAATCTACTTTTAAAATATATAAATATAATCTACTTTTAAAAAATCAATCAAATAGTTTAGTTACAATTTAGCTTAAAAGTGTACAAATCGCAACATTAGTTGTCTAGTAGTGGTGTGTTATGATTTCTTACATAGGTTGGGGTTCTTGGTTTGGTTTTGGTTTGGGAGTGCTACGGTCTACTTTTTGCAACACGAGGGCTAATGAGACCGAGACCTACTGCTTAAAGCCGATTCCGAACGGCTACGAACATCCATGCCATCGTGGGATTCGAACCCACGAACTCCGGTTCCGAAGGCCAGCACCCTAACCACTCGGGCATAGTTCGGCGGAAGTTGAGGTTCAGTTCCGGAATAAAGTTAGAAGGTATTTGTGTTTTGTATGGAAAAGAAAGTTGATCACATTTATATCAAAACTATAATGAAACGGTAAATCTTGTATTGGATGAATTTTTTTCCCTAAAACAATAGCCTCCCTATAGAAAAAAGGATAAACAAATTTTAGAAAAGATCATACATAAAAGTTTATAACTCATAAAAAACTGCTTTACAATATCCACTTTAAGAAGCTTGGTACTCTTATGTACGGATTTTTAATAGATTATCGTTCTCACTTTTCTACTCATGCATGAAAAATTGAAATTTTTAACTTTCAATATCTTTAAATTTATGTTGTATTCGTTTCAATTTTTAGGTATTTTATCTAGTAAAGTAGACTTTTTAATGGTTTACACATCCTATTTTGTGTTTTCTTTGAATTTCATGCTTAAAAAACGTAAAGGCTGTTTTTGCATTTTTCACATAGGTTTTCTGCACTCTGTAGATTAAACTTGTAAATGGAATTAACATTGAAGTGCTTATTATTTATACGTACAAATATATACAAAAAACTATGAATTTGTATTGTTTTCACTGTTAGTGTGAATAAAAGTTATAAAATACAATACAAACGAAAGTCCGAAAACTTTTTAAAAGTTTCCTTTATAAATCTTTAAAAGATCTGGAAATATATAAGAAAAGAAATAATATTTAAAAAAGTTTTTAAAAATATA
>CM063504.1:71182544-71240044 GCA_032207245.1 Pardosa pseudoannulata
TGAAATAATGCTCACAAATGCTTTGTAATAATACACAAAAATAGAATTTTAAATTCATCAATTTAAATTTACCATATTGAGTGTTTTACCATATTGAGTTTTGAGTCATAAAAACTATTTTAAAACATTTTTATAAAATAATTATTACCTTAAAATGAGTTTGTAAAGTAGGAATTCTCAAATTGTGCCACGTGGTTTTGTCTTTGGAGCATACAGGAAATCTATAATTTTAGACTTCTTCTGCCAGAATAAAGATTCAATAAGATTAATAAAAACATATTTTCTATTATTTACGATCCACGTTTTCGAAAATATTATTTTCATAGTAATATTCAATTTATGCAATATTATGTATCATTTGTACAAGAACTACAGAGTTGATAATTTAACAAAGACAGCTGTATCTAGTTTCATTTGTAATGATAATTTATGTAATGATGAGGCTGCCTATTTTACCATTAATTATTTTAATTTCACTCATGTTCAATAACATGTTTGCCAATGTAAAATACGTGTTTTGTTCATTATAATTTTAAATTAATGTAATCACTTTAATTGTGTTGTATAGACCAAGGTTTTGACTTGTTTCACCACGGACACATTCTGGCATATTAAGGTTGATAGGAACTAAAAAAGTTTGAGAATCACTGATATATTTATTTGAATCATTGTCATATACTAATACAAATCATTTATGCTGTTATTTTGAGTAACAAATAGCATTCTTACATTTTCCTGTCTCTAAAAAGATCTCTTGTAAGAACATATTTTTTCCCATCTACCCACGAAACTTTAATCGGAGCCTCTTGGCAAGTTTCAAGTATGCCCAATGGGACAATTCTTTCTATGGTACCAAAACATCACTATTTTTCAAGTGGTGAAAACTCTACACTATATCCCCATTCTAAATTCATACTTTTTTCTTTTAAGCAAAATTATGTAAAGAAGTAAATAGATTTTGTTGAACGATTACGTATTGTCCTACCAATATTTAAATACAAAGGATTATTCTTTTCTTATACTTTAAATGAAAAATATATTATTTTTTTGCTATTTATATCACCTTTAGAGCTTCATTTTATAATAAATAAAAAAATTGGTTTTATTTAATGATCAAATTAATATGTAAGAACGTCAGATGCTGAACAATTCAAATTCCAAACAAGTTTTCAATTTATCCAGAATTGAAAACATTCATATACTTTTACATTACAGTAGTTTTGAAAATAACTAAGCTATGAAGTTCCTCAGATATATTAATAGAATTAGTTCTGACAGACAATTTGTGACTGCGCGCATAGATTGAATAAATTCATGTATTTAAATATAGAAAATTCAGATTCAAAATATTAAAAGCTATTTTACAGCATCGTTATAACATAATCCATTATCAATTTTTTATGTCGTAATTTAAATCGTTTACACTATTCATTAGCGTAAGAAGTAAGCTTGTTTCTTTTACTTATCATAAAAATGATTGCATTGAATGTACGAAAATTAAATACATTTTTAATGCATTTGTTCCAACACAACTGTCACCCTGACAAGTCAGCCAATGCAACTTCGATGGAGCCAAACACATCGTATCTCCAAGTGATGAAAAATTAACACCTTATAGCCGCATTAATTTAATACTTTTTCTTGTAATTTAATACTTTGTCTTGTAAATCATGAAAAGAAGTAAATATCTTTTCCAGAAAACTATATTTTACTCGTATTAAAAGTTAAACTTTACATAAATTTTTAAACTAATTAAATTATATGAAAGTAATCTTTACATCTTATCTTTATAATAAGTGAAAATTATAATCTTACGTCTTTAAATTTATACGCAAATTAGTCAGAAACTAAACGGTTTCAATTCCTGTCACGTTTCAACTCTGTATTAAAGAGTGAAAAAAGAAAAATTATATTTTTAGATTATTTTACTAAGAATGTAAAAGAACAAACTATAAAATTTCGCCGATGCTTTAATAAAACTACTGCAAAAAACTGCTTTATAATTAAATGCATAAAAAGAGCTTGAAATTTATGTATTTATATTTTTTGCTTTGAATATAAAGGTTTAAAATTTTTTTCACGTCATCGCTGTAAATATAATCCGTTAGAAACCATTTAACGTCATAATGTGAATCATTTACGCTATTTCTGGATAACATACAGCATTTCCTCATTTACCTATCTCGAAAAAGAGTACACTCTTTGGCTGAGACTAGAAGACAAAGAAAAGTTTTTCATTGTCTTTGTTTCAAAGCAATTATCTTCTGTTACGTTACAATACAACGGATTGTTTAGATCGAGCCCAAACCTCCCTTTACTCCAAGCAGCGAAAAATCCACACTTTATCACTTCTTTAATTTAATACTTTTTCTTTTAAATATGATAAATAGTGAAAAAAAGTAAATAACTTTTGTAAAGAGAATATATTTCGCTTTACTAACATTTTACTGTATTTTAAATAAGGAAATTAATATATTCAAGCTTTTGTATTATATAAAATTAATGCATTATAGTATGCATTTACAGGAATTCGTTGTTTCCATTCTTTCAGTAAGTTTTTACGTATTTCAATTTGTATTCTTTTACTTATTGTTGATTTTAATTTTTTTAGTAAAGATATCATTTATTTCGCCTTTTAAGGAAATTAGTTAAATCATAAAAAATGTTCAGCGTTTAACAAAATTAAAAGTTTTGTCAAGCGTTTAAATTCATGTGTTTACATATTCTGCAGTAAGATGTAAATACTATTTTGCAACATCGTTATATGATAATCCATTAAAAACTATTTAAATTCATAATGGAAATCATCCACAGTATTATTTTGCGAAAGATGTGACATTGTTTTATTAACCTATTAAAAGAATGTGGGGACTATAAGAGAAAGAAAAGGTTTTTTTAGTGGCTTTTTTCCAACATAACCATCTCCTGCTAGGCCGCCCAATGCAACCGATTGTTTTGATCGAACCAAAACACCTCGTCTGCCCAAGAAGCGAAAAATCCACATTTCATCATCTCTTTAATTTAACACTTTTTCTTTTAAATATGATAAATAGTGAAAACAAAGTAAATAGCTTTTGTAAAGAGAATATATTTTGCTTTACTATCAGTAAAATTCAACGGAATTTTTTACTGCCTTTATAATAAGGAAATTATTATATTCAAGCTTTTGTATTATAATAAAATCAATGTATTATAGTATACATTTACAGCAATTCGTTCTTCCTATTCTTTTAGTAAGTGTTTTATGTATTTGTTTTTGTATTCTTTTTTCTTATTATTGATTTTAATTTTCTTAGTAAAGATATCCTTTATTTCGCCTTAATAGGAAAATTCGTTAAATCATAAAATGAAAATATGCAATGTTTAACAAAATTAAAAGTTTTGACAAGTGGTCAAATTCATGTGTACTATTTATACTATTCATACTATTTTGAAATACTATTCATACTATATTGCAATATCGTTTTATGATAATCCATTAACAGCTATCGCCGAACGATTGCCGAATGGTTAGGGTGCTGACCGGATTTCGTGGGTTCGAATCCCACTATGGCATGGATATTCGTAGACATTCGGAATCGGCTTTAAGCAGTAGGTCCCGGTCTCATTAACCGTTGTGATGCAAAATTAGACCGTAGCGCTCCAAAACCAAACCAAACCATTAACAGCTATTCAGCGTCATAATGAAAATCATTCGCAGTATTATTTTGCGTAAGATGTGACATTGTTTCATTAACCTATTAAAAGAATGTGGCTACTATAAGAGAAAGAAAAGGGTTATTTACTGGGTTTTTTTTTTAACATAACCATATCCTCCCAGGCTACGTAACGCAAACGATTGTTTTGATCGAACCAAAACACCTCATCTCTCCAAGCAGTGAAAAATCCACACTTTACCACTTTTTTAATTTAATACTTTTATTTTAAATATGATAAATAGTGAAAAAAAGCAACTATCTTTTATAAAGAGAATATATTTTGCTTTACTATCAGTAAAATTCAAAGGAACATTTTACTGCATTTTAAGTAAGGAAATTAATATATTCAAACTTTTGTATTATTTAAAATCAATGCATTTTAGTATGTATTTATAGTAATTCGTTCTTTCTATTCTTTCAGTAAGTGTTTTCTATATTTGTTTTTGTATTCTTTTTCTTATTATTGATTTTAATTTTCTTAGTAAAGATATCATTTATTACACCTTAATAAGAAAATTAGTTAAATCATAAAAATGTGCAATATTTAACAAAATTAAAATTTTGTCTAGTGGTTAAATTCATGTGTTTATATATTCTGCAGTAAGACGTAAATAATATTTTGCAATATCGTTGCATAATAATTCATTATTAGCCATTTAGCGTCATAGTGGAAATCATTCGTAGCATTATTTTGCGTACGATGTGACATTGTTTCATTAACCTATTAAAAGAATGTGGCGACTATAAGAGAAAGAAAAGGGTTTTTTCGTGGCTTTTTCCCAACATAACCATCTTCTGCCAGGTCACTTAAGGCAAATGATTATTTTGATCGAAGCAAAACACCTCATTTCTCCAAGCGGCGAAAAATCCACATTTCATCACCTCTTTAATTTAATACTATTTATTTTAAATATGATAAACAGTGAAAACAAAGTAAATAGATTTTGCAAAGAGAATATATATCGCTTTACTCTCCTTAAAATTTAAAGGAACATGTTACTGGATTTTAAGTAAGGAAATTAATATATTCAAGCTTTTGTATTATATATAATCAATGCATTATAGTATGCTTTTAAAGTAATTCGTTCTATCTATTCTTTCAGTAAGTTTTTTATGTATTTGTTTATGTATTCTTTTACATATTATTGATTTTAATTTTCTTAATAAACATAACATTTATTTCCCTTTAAAAGGAAATTTGTTAAATCATAAAATAAAAATATGCGATGTTTAATAAAATTAAAAGTTTTGTCAAGTAGTTAAATTCATGTGTTTACATAATCTGCAGTAAGATATAAATACTATATTGCAACATCGTTATATGATAATCCATTAACAGCTATTTAGCGTCATAATGGAAATCATTCGCAGTATTATTTTACGTAAGATTAGACATTGTTTCATTAACCTATTAAAAGAATGTGGCGACTGTCGGAAATAGAATAGGGTATTTTAGTGGCTTTTTTCCAACATAAACATCTCCTTCTAGGCCGCCCAACACAACCGATTGTTTTGATCTAACCAAAACACCTCATCTCTCCAAGCGGCCAAAAATTCACACTTTATCACCTCTTTAATTTAACACTTTTTTCTTTTAAATATGATAAATAGTGAAAACAATATAAACAGCTTTTGTAAAGACAATATATTTCGCTTTACTATCAGTAAAATTCAGAGGAACTTTTTACTGTATTTTCAGTAAGGAAATTAATATATTCAAGCTTTTATATTATATATAATCAATGCATTATAGTATGCATTTAAAGTAATTCGTTCTCTCTATTTTTTCAGTAAGTTTTTTATGCATTTGTTTTTGTATTCTTTTACTTATTATTGATTTTAAATTTTTTTAGTAAAGATATCATTTATTTCGACTTATAAGGAAATTAGTTAAATCATAAATAAAAATGTGCAGTGTTTAACAAAATTAAAAGTTTTGTCAAGCGTTTAAATTCATGTGTTTACATATTCTGCAGTAAGACATAAATACTATTTTGCAACATCGTTATATGATAATCCATTAAAAGCTATTTAGATTCATAAGGGAAATCATCCACAGTATTATTTTGCCAAAGATGTGACATTGTTTTATTGACCTATTAAAAGAATGTGGATACTAATAAAATAAATAAAAGGGTTTTTAGTGGCTTTTTTCCAACATAATCATCTCCTGCTAGGCCGCCTAATGCAACCGATTGTTTTGATCGAACCAAAACAACTCGTTTCTCCAAGAGGCGAAAAATCCACATTTCATTACCTCTTTAATTTAATACTATTTATTTTAGATATGATAAATAGTGAAAAATTAAACAGCTTTTGTGAAAAGAATATATTTTTCTTTATTATCAGTGAAATTGAAAGAAATTTTTTACCGTATTTTAAAATAAGGAAATTAATATATTCAAACTTTTGTATTATATAACAATGCATTATAATATGCATTTGTAGTAACTCGTTCTTTCTACTCTTTCAATTACTTTCTACTCTTTTCAAGTTTTTTATGTATTTGTTTTTGTATTCATCTTCTTATTATTCATTTTAATTTTCTTAGTAAATATATCACTTATTTCACATTTCTGAATAGGAAAATTAGTTAAATCATAAAATAAAAATGTGCAATATTTAACAAATTAAAAGTGGTTAAATTCATGTTTACATATTCTGACGTAAATAATATTTTGCAGTATCGTTGCATGATAATTCATTCACAGCTATTTAGCGATATAATCTAAATCATTATTTTACGTAAGATGTGACATTGTTTCATTAACCTATTAAAAGAAAGTGGTGACTATAAGAGAAAGAAAAGGGTTTTTTAGTGACTTTTTTCCAACATAACCATCTCCTGCCAGGCCGCCCAACGCAACCGATTGTTTTGATCGAACCCAAAACACCTCATCTCTCCAAGCGGCGAAAAATTCACACTTTATCGCCGCTTTAATTCCAGCTCCCCATTGTTACTTTAGCGCCATTACGTTTATCTCGTTGATGCACAGAGTAGTAATAAATGCTTCCCCCGCAAATCTCTCGTAACCAATAGCAACGCATAAGCAATGCGGGGAGTGTGTGTGCGTGCGTGCGTACGTGTGTGTGTATGTGTGTATGCGAACGACGACAAAAGTATTTTTCCGTGTGTAAGGGGGGATATGAGGGGGGGTGAATACATACAGCAGGCAGATTTAGATGCGACAGCATTACCTTTTCTTCCGATGGCGGTGTTTGCTTTTGGAAGGGAATCGGAACTGGTATGGAAACGATTTATTATGAAGAGGGAAAAAAATGAAAGGAAATAAAGTTCTTCTAATAAAAAAAGGATCTAACGGTGCGATAGAAGAGAAACGATAATATATGAGGGCAATCTTTTTTTCTCTCAAATATGTTTTTAATAAATTTCTTAAGGCATAAATAAAGATTAAGGCTCAAGGAATAAACTCCTTTATCGCTTACCTAAAGTACGTTTTATAAAGGAATTGATGATCTTTTATTTGTAGCTTTAGTGACTTTAAAATATATAGGATTAAAACAAAATAAATATTCGTAAATATAATATTCAAACTTCATCTGTGTACACATTTATGTATACACAGAGGTACTTGTGTATACATTGTAGATTTTGATACGAAAGCGTTACCTGTTCTTCTGATGGTAGTGTTTGCTTTTCGATGAGAATCGGAACTACTATTCAAGCGATTTCTTAACCTTTTGTGAACTTCATTTTTTTCCAAAATTCGGTCAAAAAAATTTCACATTTTTTTACTGAGTTTCTTTTTGTTCATTTTACATTTTTAAGTAAAGATATGTTATTAAAATAAACATTTCTAATATTTTTAAGCATTTATTAAAACTTTTTTTCTTGTTATGAAAGCATCATAGAACTGAAGTTTACCTTTAGTCTCCTCGATATCAAGTTAATTTTTGGAATTCCAGTGAAAGCAAATCTAGGAGGCGGATCCGAAGGATTATCACAATTAATTTTAAAAAATTGTCTTGCTTGACTGATTCCATCTGTACTACTATCAGAGTCACTACTATCCAGGTCATCTAGTAAACTTATGCTACTATCATTTACAGATAATTCACTTTCTGATTCCCAGTCACAGTTCGAATCACAAGAAATTAGCTCCATACGCTCTGAATTATCCATTATTTAAACGTAAAAATATATTATTCAACTCTTACATCAATAAAATTATCAGGCGGTTAGTCAAATATAACCAGAAAGCTATACACTGAAAGTTAACATTTCGTCTTTTGATACAAAACATGCGAAAAAACCCGCGCTTTTGAACCAATCAGAGTAGAAAATACAATAAATTGCAAACTATCATTTACTGGACGAATAATTTGTTACTAAAATTGTAAAAAATACGGCCGAAACAGTGCAAGCGAAATAGAAATCAGATTGCCCGTACGCCGTACGGGCAAAACAGAGAAGGGGTTAATAGCAGACAGGGATAAAATAAGGAAAATAAAATAACCTCTTAAGATACAATGACGTCTGGGAATCTTCATTCTTTCGAGTGCCATTGTAGAATTTGACGAATCTACATCAACAGCTGTTTTGTAGATAGACGTTATGTAGTATATTATTAGTTGCTTCACTCGCATGTTGATTCTGGTTTGTTTACAATGTTCAAAATGGCCATCCTCCCAACACCTCTACAATACCGATATCAAAGCTGCATTCGTATATCAATAAATAAGAAACAGACACATCGAATGAAGTAATTAGTGTAACAGTGCTTTCATTAGCTGCAGCAGCTTATTTGACGAAGTCAGCGATCTCGTAACTGAAGGTTGCGGATTTGGGGCTCAAGTCAGCCTAAGATACGCCGTGTTTGTAAAGGATGACTGGGTGCTTTAAAATATATTAGGCGTCGAAATATTCACTGAGATAAGTACTCAAACAATATCTCTGGTGCCAAACGGTGGAAGAATGGTTCGGGGGCTGGCCTTCAGAACCGGAGTTCGTGTGTTCAAATCCCAATATGGCTGGGATGTTCGTAGCCATTCGGAATCGGCGTTAAGCAGTAGGTTAAGTCTTATTAGCCCTCGTGTTGCAAAAAGTAGACAGTAGCGCTCCAAAACCAAACCGATATCTCTGGAGGTGGAAGAACCATCCTGGGGGCTTCTGCTAGGTCCATGCTTCTAAATTGCCAAGACCCATATGATCAAATTAGTTCTTTCCAACTAGTAGTGCTCTTAAAACAAAAATACTTTATTTGTGCGACCTTTAACCCACGTACTTGACTTGCCCCAGTGCCATTACATCAGTGGCAAACGTCACAGCTATCCCAGACAAGGCATGATAACTTGGTTGGTTGGGAGCACTACGGTCTACTTTTTGCAACACGAGGGTTACCGAGAACGGAACCTATTTTTAGAGCCGATTCCGAACGGCTGTGAACATCCATGCCACAGTGGGACTCGAATCCACGAACTCCGGTTCCGAAGGCCAGTGCCCTAACCATTCGACCATCGTTCGGCAGGCAAGATAAGAAAACAAATATATTTTTCTAAAAAAATTTCTTACTTCTAAAAACCATCTGTTCATGTCTGAATGCATACGCACACACACACACACACATATATATAGTGTATAATTATTTTGTATTTATGCATGTATATATACATGCATAAATACATATGGCCGTGGTGTATTTTTTTAAGTAAATACATTTTTAAAATTCGGATTAAAATTCCAGCATTAAATTTTTTTAAATGCATTCTTGTATGTTTTCAATTTCCAAATGGTTTACTTGTGAACAATACACTTCACATGTGTACACAAAGAAACATATTTTTTGTTTTTACAAAATCTTTTGAAAAAGTAAAAATATCAGAAGTAGTTATTTTCAATAGTTTGTTATTATGCAATATTCACCTGAATAAGCATAAATATGTCTATAAATCGACTTAATAATACAAAACTTTATATTTCATTATTTTTTGCTACCTTTTTCATTCATTCTACAAAGCATTAAGTACTCAAATTTTAAAGTTTTAAAATGCAGAGAAAATAAGCAGTTTTATGTTAAACAAGCATCTTAAATACGAGGTAATATTAATTTAATTTTTAATTCTTACAGCTGCAATATTATGGATAAATATCTAATGTAATTTCATTCCTACATTTCGTGTATTAAAGATACATATTACAATGCGATTAGAAACAATATAAAAGATAATACATAAGACTTGACTTGTGCTCAACATATTCTTTGATAAATATGGATATAAACAAGATAATCTTCACTTTCAATTCCCTTTTTTCCTTTTACTTATATACTTTTGCCATTGATTCCAATGAAAATAATCTGGTCCTGATAATGTGCCTTATCTGAATGTTTGATATGTTGTATACAAATGTGTAAACAAAATAAACGTGACTCATTCTTTTGCATAAGTCTTATCATTTTTCTCTATCTCGATATTTAATATTTAAAGAGCATTTCAAATAGTGATAGAAATGAAATATGATAGTCTCGGATAAAATATTTTATATCCCGTATTTGGATTATATGTTTTCTTTTCTTCTAAATGTTAAAGGCATATTTTTCAAAGATTTTGACGTTTATTTATTTATTCATTTAACTTAGCAGTTTTATATTTCAGGCACCATATATACAGTGAAGCTTACATAGCAGACACTTCCGAATGAGTGACGCTAGATAGTCCTTTATTAAAGCAGTCACTCAATATTTTTTTAGTTTTGTTATTTCAAGTAATATATTTAAAAGTAAAGTAAAATAGATACAACAAATAAAAACAGTGAAATTTACTGACCTTTTAATAAATTATGAAGTATGTATTTTAAAAAGGAAAGTTTTATATCTAATTGAAGATAAATATCCTTTTCATTCAGTAAATCTAAAGCCTTAAAGATGTATGATATTTTACAATTAAAAATAATTAAAAGCTATTAAGTTATGGAATTTTTTTAAAAATGTCTATATTATGTTATAATATAAAATACATTGACTCCTCCTAATATAACCTTGTACTAATATACTTTAAAATATATTACTTGAAATAACTATTTTGTTATTTCGAGTAATATATTTTAAAGTAACTTAAAATAAATACACAAAAAACCAATGAATTTTACTTGCCTTTTAATAAATTATGAAATATGTACCTTAAAAATGAAAGTTTTATCACTAATTGTAGATAAATATGCTTTTCGTTTAGTAAATCAAAAGCCTTAAAGGTGTAAAAAACAATGAAATTTACTTACCGTCTAATAAATTATGAAATATGTATCTTAAAAACGAAAGTTTTATATCTAATTGTAGATAAATATGCTTTTAGTTTAGTAAATAGAAAGCCTTAAAGGTGTAAAAAGCAATGAAATTTACTTACCTTTTAATAAATTATGAAATATGTTTCTTGAAAACGAAAGTTTTATATCTAATTGTAGATTAATATGATTTCTGTTTACCAAATTGAAAGCCTTAAAGGTGTATGAAATTTTACTATTAAAAATAATTTAAAAAGTTATTTTTTAAGTTAATTTTTAAGTTATTGATTTTTTAAAAATATCTACACTATGTTATAATATAAAATACAGTGCCTCGTACACAATGCTGTTTAGTGATAAATAGATTTCTTTTTTTTTTACTTGTATATATATACATTTCTTATTTTTGAACCAAGGGCTTTGAAGCGCAAAGCACATGTGTTGGTAATGTATTACTTCCTATAACAAAAAAAAGTAATTTTTCTAAAGTTAAATTCTTATTAATAATCGAGTAAATATTTTATTCTAAGCAGAACAGAAATTTTTTTAGTTTACTGTGTGACAAAAATAGCACATTATAAAGAAGCTTCGGTACAATATACTCTTAAATTAGTTAAATTTTATTTAAATACTGACATTGTAAAACTTAAGTTATCAACATGAGTGATGTGAAATAATTTCACAGCGTACTCTTGTAAATTGGATGTTACAACAATTATTTCTTGAAAAGTCACAGATGTAGTTAAAACACATAATTTATGCTTATAATATGCTCTCACCTGACGAAATTAAAATAATATTCTCTTCCGTACTCAAAGGGACAAAATCATATCAGGTGTTTGAAGTTACCGGAAATAGAATGTGGCTAAGTTAGAATGCTTTATATTACTGTAAGAATACTTTGATATTCCTTAATTTATCCATTTAGTTAGAAGTATCTAAACTATTTTAGAATGAAAGAAGCAGAATTTAGAGCTTTAATAACACAAAATGGTACTGAAAACATACTAAGAACTATATCTAAAATAATAAGCAGAGGTGATATTTTTGATGACGTGTCAATAACTTTATTATAATAAATACAACAAAAAATATATTTTTACTTATTAAACACTAAAAATTTATTTTATTTATAAAACATTGTTAAAAATATGAAGTATACTTAGAAAGTAAGGGTACAAAATATATCAAAACAGTTAAACTAATATACTTTTAAAAGTTTTACATTGAAAATTGTATAGCGTCACACACGTTTTCTGACATAGTTGCCTTCTTTTAAGTCAAGCATTGTATTTTCGTATGGCTGTTTGACGTCACTCTGGGCTTCCTCCGACGACGACATCCATTCTCCTAGAATTAAAAGATCTTAAAGGGGTGAAAGGAGGAATATCAGGCGGGGGCAACTGAGGGAGCCTTTAAAAAGAAAAAAAAACTCATTAATGAATATGATCAAAATTAAAGAAATAATTTTCTCTGGAGTGTGATGAAAGAGTACAGTATTATAAGTCACAAATTCCTATTTGTTAGTCTTAAAGATGTGTTACACTTTAACTTGTAAAGCTTTTAAAAAGCAAAAGAATCCGCTTACAAATTATTTTCCGAATAAAAATCTTCAGATTTCATGCATGATAGTGAAACATGTTCCACTGATTTATTTTGAATTGTTTGACGTGTTAAACGAATTTAATCTATTGAAAAAATTTCGATCCTATGAGAAAAATATTCTTCATCGTAAAAAGTAATCAGCAACTAAATCTATTGAATTTTCAACATGTACAGGTTGACAAACGATGAAGCCTTGAAATATATGCTTATGAGTGTAGTCGTTAAGTTTATATCATATATAAAAACATTTATACATATAAGCTTTTCATCCCTTCAGTGGGTAGACAAACTGAGGACCAAGCATGATTGGAATCTAAACATTGGGGATTCCGAGTAAGATTAAGCACATAACCGAAACCTATGGTTCATACCCCAGGGCCTATGGTCTCATAAATGGAGAATGACACCGTAGGCCTTGTCCCCTAAGTTGGGCTGTTACGCCAAGATGTTTATATTATATGTATATTTGTATATATATATATATATATATGTGTGTGTATATATATATATGCATGTATATGTGTATATATATATGTAATCTAAAAACTTAACACTTTAATCCTAAACTAAAATTACTAACACCTCTATTAAAAAACCACCAAAGCCGCAATTTCTTCATCTTTTTAGTGGCCTTTCGGCGTTAAACTCTTTTGTTTCCTTCCTGTTGGCGAGCTTAACTCGCCAACCTACTTTGATAAGAGCACTTAAAAGCACTTATAATTTAAAGAGTAACAAATTCCTTTCTCAAGCGGTTAGCGTCATCAAGGTTATATAAGGCTGCGCGACCAACCTTTGTTGGATTTTTGCTCTGTACGCTGCATAATAAAGATGTTATAAAACTTATCTGAATACTCGTATTCTTGTTTCGACCACACTACATCCGCGAAGCATAGCAGGCCAAGTTATGTTTCATATATATATATATATATATATATATATATATATATATATATATATATATATATATATATATATATATATATATATATATATAAAGGGAGGTTTTGGAAGCTGACGAGTTTAGTTTATAGACATATCTATATGTGTGTGTGTGTGTAGCTTCCTACATTTTGTGTTGTTCTGGAAGGAACACTTGATTATATCAACATTCGTAGTACTCCAGAGCTATTCTTTCTCAGATAGCAAAGTCACATTCCAAGTCCCATGCAACGTATGAAAGTCCAAGAAGATTTCAGGAACATCAAATTATCGATTACAGAATAGAACCCTGAGTAACGATCGTATGATTCTTATGATTAGAGTGTGACTGGTTTAGTCGATCGAAATGAATTGCTTGAATCACGCATGTATTTTTTTTCAAATAATAATAGAATTTTAAAGCATTCTGTTTAATAAAACACAAAATAAACACATCTCATAACTGATTTCTGGTACAGCGAAGATCATTCTTCATTTATGTAATAAAAGGTTGTTTGCTTAACCTAAGAATGTTTGAGTTATATAATCACATTGTCAAATAAAAAGCAATGTCTCGAATACCTTAGTTTCCAACCGCCCATGTCTATTACTGTATTTCTCGTATTACAAAATCCTTTCATTCTAAAATAAATAATATGTATTCACATATATAATTTTACCAATTAAATTTATTCCATTACGTAAGAAATATCTTTTATAATGTATCTTGTTTAGAAAAAAAATAAATATACCATAACAATGGAAGATTTTTTACTGCTTATTCTGCAAATAAAAAAGTAGATTTTCAAAGGGGATAATTTATGCATACGATAATAATAAAGATAATTTCGTGAAATGATAATATAATTAGAAATTCATAAAGGGAATTAAAAATGATGAAGCGCTTTATAAATACATACTTTTTAATTAGTGAAAAGCTACGGAAACGCTCTAAAGTCTTTTTTTTCTGATTAAACAATTGACAAAACTTTATAATTGAAACTATTTATTTGAAGTATATTTATGTCAGAGTCACAAATGAACAAAAGGATATATTATGAAAGAAAAAATGCATTCAAGGACAATATTTGTACTGCAGGATGACTAAAAACCAACAAAAATTGGTTCAGAATTAGGAAAGCTATCTTCTGTATTACATTAAGTAAGAAATTAATTTGAAAACAAAAGAATACTCTTTTCCCAAAAAGGTTTTGGTTTCATTTGAATGAAATTAAATGAGGATATTTATGTGAAACTGGGTTGTTCTTTTAATAGGAATCCGATTGAATGCTTTTTTTCACTCTTTGGATTGGTTTGGTTTACAGCGCTACGGTCTACCATACGAGGATAATGAAACCAGGACCTACAGCTTAAAGCCGAAATCAAATGGCTGAAACATCAATGTCAGAAGCGGGATTAAAACAAACTATAATACAGAAAAATTTTTCCTTCTTTAAGCCTAACAAAAAATGGTAATTATATGCCCTTTCAAACTTTGGCTTCTCATTATTTACTAAACTCTTTAGGTTTAAAAGCCTGTAACACATTTCTAATCCCTTTTTATAATTTTTATAGTTTCAAAGGACATTTAAAAATTTTAGTACTCAAAAAAGTTTTATTCTATTTCGCAATTATAATTTGCATTTATTAGAAATTTTACATATGAGGTTATTAATGAATCTATTCTAAACACACGATTTCCTGTTTAATAAAAAAAATATAAAAAATAGGAAATGTTTGTTAAATAATTGTTTCTTCACTGTTAGGAGGCAATTCTACCATTGAAGTGACTTCGAAGGAATACAAATATTCTAATAATTTGATATTTTAATAATTTGATAAATAAGCAACATGAAGGTGACTTTACACATTTGTTTGAAAGATACAGTTTAAAGTTTCAAGCTCTTGACAGAATAAATATAAACATAACAACATTTACAAAAAATTAACCTTCAAAATTGTACATTTAGAAACGTTCAAATGTATATAAGTATATATATATATATATATATATATATATATATATATATATATATATATATATATATTTATTTATATACATATATATATATATATGTATATATATATTATATATATATATATATATATATATATATATATATATATATATATATATATATATATATATATATATATATATATATATATATATATATATAACTTGATCGAAGCCACAACACTAATCTAGCTTTCATGAAAGACTAAAAAAGCCCCAGTATTGAAATCACATTCCAAAATTTATTTCAATTGATATCTGGGTTAAAAATCTCAAATTTCTTAATTATAATATAGTTTTTATGATTATTTTACTCATATAATATAGTATTTTTCAGTTTCATGTCTTGAAAGCCTATGAACGGTTCTAATAATTAAAGTCTCTATTAATAATAATAATATGATCTCGACCAGAATAGAAAAAAAAGTTCACGTTTTCTGTGAACTTCCGTATAGGACTGCAGCAAGTAATGACTTTTACAAATGTAGCATTTGGAATAAAAATTTAAGACTGAAACAACTTTAGGTGATTTAATATTTAGCAAGAATAAATAATAAATACACTTAAAGATGTTACTTGAAAATAAATAAATTTTAAATAACTACTAATGAATTACAAAATGATGGAATAGATATTGTAACTTCTATATTTAAGAGCACCGGAGAAATGCAATTTAATAAATAGAATACTGAATCTGAATATATCACAGATGATATTCCTTCATAATACGTTAAAGTTAATATGCCATTTTCGCAAAAAAATTAAATAATTAAAAATAAATTCCTTCGCATCTCTGGTGACCTAGAATGGAAATTCACACTTCCAGATTGGAAGACACCTTGATCTTGGCCTCCAAGCTTCACCGTTTTTCTGGCAAGTTTCCAATTTGGCAAGTTCTTTTTGCTGATATTGAATCAATCTTTTTCCTTTGATATTTAAGATATTCATAAATAACTTTAAATTAAAATATGAGAATGAAGATAAGCAACACATATTTTATCATAGGGATACATTAATCTAAAAGATTAATATACTTTTAATACTTTTTGTCAATACCCGTAGATAAAAATAACATCACTGTACAAACATTTAAACATATTAACTTTATACAGTCCATAAGTAAAGATATGATTACTTCCGTGTTTGGTAAGATGCTATTCACATAACGTAATTTTTTAAATACATTGCATTGTAGATTTATCCCCCAACTTCGGACTGTAATGATCGATCCTAACTGAAAGTTTTATAAATGCTATGTAGAGATTAAAAAAAATTAACTTCTTAAAGTTCAGTTTTACAGCAAAGTTAACAGATGGCCGAATGGTTACAACTTCGATCTTCGGAACCCGAGTTCATAGGTAAGAATTTCACAGTGAAATGGATGTTCGTAGCCGTTCGAAATCAGCTTTAAACATTGGTATCATTAACCCTCGTGTTACAAAATAGTACATCATATCTCTCCAAATCAATCAATCAATTAATTTGTTAAAAAAATCAATTAATTTGTTAAAAAAATTAAAGTTTTCTTTTAAAAATGGCTTCTATTTTTAGCCAAGATATTGAAAAAGCTTTAAAAATTTAAAGTATTTTAACGATGCTTATTGCGAAACATTTAATAAGCATCTTGAAAAAACATCGGTTATCAGCATTATCTGCAAAATGAGCTACAGTGAATACTATTATAGAATACAGAAAATTATAAAAAAAAATGATTCTGTAATAAGCTGACTTTGTTGAAAATGTAACAAGCTTCTAAAATATCGGATTTCGAATTCCTAATAATGAAAATTATAAATTGGAACTTTTGTAACCTTATACAGGAAGTGATTTTTAAATTAATAGTACGCAGGTCTTTCAGTCTTCACTCCTGGTTACACAATTGTATGTCTGTTATCACTTTAGATTTTATTTACTGTTGAGACACTTAAAAACATCGTTATTATTTTCGACTCCATGTACGTCAGTTAACTGATATGCCATAGAAAAAAATATATTTTACAAATAATATATTATAAATTATTTTTTCAATAAAGGTTTTAGCACTGATCCTCTGGAAGGATGGAAATATTTGTTCACAAAATCCGGAGTTCTTTACATACTAAGAATATTTAATTTTTGAAACCACTTATATGTATGGATATAAAAAAAAGCTATCGAAAGGTCAGATTAAATCTGAAACTAATTTGGTCAAGTTATATGGGATTATAAATCTTTATATATAAAAATCTTCTGCCCATGTGTTCGTAATAAAACTCCTCCTACACGACTGGATGGATTTTGATAAAATTTTATGCATGTAATTAAGTTTATTCAAAAATTGTTTAGATTCCCAATTTAATCCGATAATAAGTGTTTTTTATTAAAAATCTAGAATTTCGATCTTATCGAACTTATTGTAATGACGACTGAAACAATTCATTTCCAACGTATCTGTGGCTCAGTGGTCAGCTCAACGCTCTTCAGTTCCAGAAGTCGCAGGATCAAATCTCCGTACAGTAATTCTAATTTAATATAATTACGTTCGTGATGATTGTACGCGTGGTGGTATCAAGTATTTTTAAAATATTTTTTCCTTACTTTTATATCAAAACGGTCCAATTTATAATTTATTTGACTCAGTTTTGGTCAGCTCAACGCTCTTCAGTTCCAGAAGTCCCAGGATCAAATCTCCGGTCATATATTCTAATATATATATATATATTATATATGATATTATATATATATATATATATTTTATATATATATATATATATATATTATATATATATATATATATATATATATCCAATATATATATATTTATATTGACAACATATATATATGTATATATATTTACAGCGTTATATATATATATATATAGCATATATATATATATATATATATATATATATATATATATATCATATATATCTATATATATATATATATATATATATATATATATATATATATATATATATATATATATATATATATATATATATATATATATATATATATATATATGTATATATATATATATATGTATATATATATATATATATATATATATATATATATATATATATATATATATATATTATACATATATATACATACATACATACACATATATATCGACATATATTTGTGTGTGTGTCTGTGTGTTTGTGATCCAGTTAACATACTACCTGAATACTTACAATTGACCGTCGTTAATTTCAAGGCAATGAAGGCCTTCAAAAGATGCGACTTTAAAATTTTTGTAGATTATTTTTTGAATAAAGTTTTCGGCATTGACCATGATAAGGGACCTGTCTGTCAGTTCGGGCAACGCAAAAACGTATTTAGAGTTATTTAGCTTAAGTAACAACGCAGTAACACTTTGATGGCAATAATTAACAAAATTAAAGAAAAAATGTCCATTTTTGGCACTTTTTTCTCAAATATATTCCACAGGTAATGTGTCAAATATTGAACAATATATCCGCTGTTTAGCATAAATTTAAAACATTTAACTTACCAAAACATTGTTATGAACAGAAATTATTACTTCAAATTCTATGTTTATTCATCCGAAAATAAATAACAACAAATGATATAACATTTGTTGCCAGTTTATTGTTATAATCTTAATTTAGTAAGCTAATTTCTTTGGAATTTACCTAAAATTAATATATATATATTAACATAGACATTTTAAATACTCATTTCTTTTAAAACATAAATTTTTACCAAAAAAAAAAGGAATTTTACAGATAATGCAAAAAGAAATGTTTAAAAAATAAATTTAATTTCATTGGTTTCTTGTGAATTCTATTGTAGTTTTGTAGCTGATCATATTTATATTCTACATTTTACTGCATAGTATTTTGCTGGTTTGGATCAACAAAAAATAGTCGTGTTAAAATTTTGATTTAGAAAATCAAAAGAGAAAATAGGTACGACTGTGTATTTGTAAACTACATATCAAAAGTAACTAAACATAGAGAAGTTATCAATATTATATCAAATAGTAATACAATATATTACGATAAGTCTTAAATTATACTAATAAATTTATATGATTTAGAGCTAGAAAGTATTTTTGTTTTCATGAACTAAATGAAAACGCTTCAAATATTAAGAAAATTAAATATACGTTTCATTCTAATGACTTACAAAATGACAAGCAGATTTCCAACTACACACAAAATTAATTAAAATACATTTTTTATTCGATTACTATTAAATTATTTCCTAACAAAAACCTAGCGTTATGAAGCGATACATAAATAAACCACTCTTCTAAACAGATAAGCTCCAATGCCTTCATACAGACAAAATCGTAAAGGAGAAAATATATCCAGGGATACAGAAAAGATTTGGTAAAAGATTTCGATATAAGAATTTCTGAATTAATTACAGCAACGGAGCACAAACATTTTCTCAGCAATTCTACAACATATCAACGGAGTACAAGCATTTTCTCCAGAACATTGCGACATATCAACAAAGCATTTTCTCCTTACATGTGTATTAATATCAATAGAAATACGGAAATACATTAAAGTTTTCGGTTGTTCCAAAGTTAATAATGGAAAGACATATTTTTGAAACCATGGAAATATCTTAGGAAAATTTACACGAAGAAATAAATGTAAGAAATTTCAAATATATTAAAGAAACTGAGATTTTAAATACTTATTCCAATATTAACGAGACAAACGGCTATCTAGAAATTCAAGTGGTTTCTAATGTCAATATTGGTGTAAATGTTAATTGTTGTTGCTTAGAATTAAAGAATTAAAAAGTTGGTGTATGTTAGAATATTTTTACAGAATTATTAACTTAAATTTGTAAAGATTTTACACACAAACCTTGAAATGTAACTGAACAAGTCACACTAAAAATATTTTTTTTTAAATAAGATAACTCTTTAAATATGTTGTTGAATTTTAAAACTTTTCTTTCTAACTAATTTTCAATTCTTTTTTTTATTATCACCTTATTATTACTTATAATATAGCATTAGAACATATTTAGGTATTATTTTGTAGATAGAGGGAATGCTTATAGAAACTATTTTTATAGTGAAATTTTTGTGACAAAATGAAATTTTCTAAATTTAAATGTTTTTCTCTAATCTAATTATAGTTGAAATTTAAAACAGATATCCAGATTTGTTTTATTGCATTTTAGAAGTGATTGGTAAAAGTTCTGTGGGAATCTGTAAAAACTACGTAGCAAGGATAATTTTAAAGATCACCAAAAATTTCACGAAAAATGAATCACTTCAATATATAATTGTATCTAAAAAATTAAATTTAATTAAATGACTTTTATTTTCTTTATAGGTTGTGAAAATATTGTTACGTTGGCCTAGTGTTTGAGAAAATAGAAATTTAAACTCATTAAAAACACATTTACAATTATGTCTTGATTAAATAATTTTATGAAATTAAATGCCTAAGGAATACGTAGCAAGGATAATTTTAAAGATCACCAAAAATTTCACGAAAAATGAATCACTTCAATATATAAAATGGCTTCCCCATTCCTTTTTCTCATGTCGCTACAAAAAAATGTCTATCCCGTAAGCAGAGGATACCAGCAGCGTTCACCCTTTTCTCTCTTCTGGTAACAACCTTTTCCACTAAAAAAATCAGACTGCCCCTCGGAGAAAAGACAGGGGTCCCTCCAGAACGGAGGGGTCAGAATCCCGAAAAACCAACGGGCCCTTACATTGGTTGAGAGAAGTCTAAAGTTTCTCCCAGTTCAAACCGGTCCTGTACAGTATGTCATTGACAAAAAAAGCTGAAAAGGTAAAAAAAAAAGCTGAACCGTATCTAACTTATTGTTACATAGGTGTAAAAATTTTCATAAATCTGAATTCTAGATTTACAAAAACTCTTTGTAATGTTCACTATTCGGATACTTAGTACGTTTTATTTATTGAGTTCTCATGTAGGTATATGTTGACCTTACTGTTGCTTTCGACCAACCATATTGAAAGATTTTTGTTATCTACATGTCTTGGTGACAAAATGCAAATAGCATCATTTGCATACCAACACGATAAATTTTCCCAGAAATTAAATGAAGGGTTATGATTAGGTTTTCATTTAACAGAAAATATTTGTTCGTCTACTGAAAGTGTAGCTCTCTCTCGGAAACAACCAATAAAATAATTATATACTTTTAATAAAAAAAAGTTAAATGATGTTGATGTCATATAAAACCCTTCTTAATGACCGTTCATTAATCTCATCTAATTATTACCCCGAAGAATTGTCTCTATAGTAACTAAGAAAAGGATTATGTTTTCACTTAATTTGTGACCTTCAAATGTTGAATTTTTTGTATAGTTCTTCCTTTTATTTTAACGTATAAACGTTACCCTGTCAAAGGCAAAAATATTATGAAATAGTCATGAATAGGTGGATAATAGTAATATGTCTGTTTCCTAAACGTTTTTGTCTTAATATGATAAAATTATATAAACTATCATGAAACAACTTGTTTTGATCTCCTATCCTGATCTTCTTTGACCATGATCTACGAGTGTTTAATTTCGACTTTCAGATTAACTATTATGTTTGTAATATATCAAAATTATTTAACTTTAATATTTCCTTAAAAATGTCCTCTCTCCTATTCTAATTCCTTAAAAATTTTTTCCAGACTCTAAATATCTTAATCAAAGTAGCATTCTTGACTTCAAATTCTTTCGATTCCTTTCCCAAAGCTTTCATTTTCTATAGATGTAAATTTTCTGTCTATTCAGCACGTTTCCCAGCTGTCATCGGTAAATGGCTCTGCGTTTTTCCTGATCTTACACTTAAATTCGTTGAGTAAATGTTAAAATTATTTCTGTCTTCGCTCTTGGGTGCATTTTTGTCAGCAGAGTGATTTTTGTGTTTTTTCTTTGTCTGTTGTTGACTCGTAAAGACGTCCGTTTTAGCATCTCTGAAATAAAGTTTTAATTAGACTTGTGCTGTACTCTTCAATAGGGCCAGACTGCATCGTTCGATTCTACTGTTTAGACATCTCCTTGTCCAGCAGTTTTACAATTAATGTATTACATTTTTATATCTAACATGCTCTGCACAGTCATTTTTGGCTATTTTAGTGTGATTTTTATGATGATATTTATTTACTTTATGAATATATAAAGTGTTATTTTAGCTTTAAAAAATGTCTCATGAATTTGCACTGTGAAACTTTTTGTGTGTGATTATTTTATAAATCATGTTCATGTGTGAGATATTCACCTACCTCTGATTGCAATTTTTTACAATTACTTAATTTTTTAAATGGAGACTGAAAAAACCCTTACTTTTATGTTGGAATAGAGTCAAAATTGCTCTGAAATTAGACATTAAAAAAATTAAATAGTAAGTTTGGTTGTTTATATCTAACGGTAAAAATGAGCATAAGGAGTAATATAGAAAAATCTGTAACTCCAATTCTAATTTAGATAATTCAAAATTTAGGCGGCGTTTGAAAAAAAATCAGGTTTTGATTCCTTATTAAAATTGAAAAAGATATTTTGAACAAAACTACAGTTATAAAGGCTGGTAAATATTATTTGTATAAAAGGTATTTAATGGTACAAAATTATTTAAAAATATAAATTTAAAATGAATTAAATTTATATTTTGCTACGTTTTTTATTTTTACTTTCATTTGAAATTCTAACACACTTTCTCTTTAAGACCTCTTCAAACGATGAGGAATTTAATCTACGATTTTATCAGTAGAATTCTAATACACATTTTCTTTAAGATATCTTCAAACAATGAGGAATTTAAACTACGATTTTATCAGTAATTGTTAAAAAAAAGCATAGTGCAATATCAATTTTAATAACCGTAATGAAAGACAAATATAGCAATACCAAGAAATAAATAATCGATTAATTCGGAAAGAACGACGAGATCAAAGTAAAAATATCCTTTTAATACATCAAGCAAAAGCAAAAGACATTTCAAGAGGCAAGATATATCCATCCGTCTTTAATATTACATGTTAATAAAGGTCTTTCAAGGATTTTCTGGAATCAATGCATTTAGGGAACAAAAAAAAAAAAAACTCCAAGAACTGTTTATATAAATATATATATATTAAATATATATATATTCATTATTACCGCTTCTGTCTGGCTTTTTACTGTTCTTACCTTAGCTGATTTTATTTGAGAGTAGAAAGGAGCCGAGGAGGTTAGAACACAGCAATAATAAACGCTCCTACCCTGCCGACTTCGGTTACTATGGCAACGCCAGTGTAATGTAGGGGGAAGGAAAGAGTATGTTCCCCCCACGTGAGGGGATTTCGAAGTGTGTACATAGAAAGTGCAGTTTAGATACAAGCTTTGCCTTCTTTAGAAATGATGTTTGCCTTTGTAATGCTGTTGGAGTATTTCCTTCTTTTTTTTTTCTTTTTTCGTATGGGACAGAGGAGAAACAGTTGTTCCAGGCGTCTGAAGAAAAATGAGGAAGTTTAATTAAAAATTTTTGTTTAGCATATTTATGTTTCTAACGTCATTCGTTTCCAGTGAAAAGCTTATAATTGAAAAATATCTTTTAGGAATTTTTCGGTGTTTTTTTCCCTTTCTTTAAATAAGTTGAAGCAGCTGTTATTTAGGACTGGCTATTAGAGTCATCTGCTGATAAGATGACTCCATGGGGTGTATTTAAATGAGTTTTACGGCACGCGTTTAGGAAAGAAATTAATTTTCCCCTAAGCACTGCAACCATAAGTTCAGTATTTATATGAAACTGTAGCATTAAGACCCATCTTTATTATTTTTAGAAACTTCGTTTATGTAATTCTTATTTTAAACATCTGTGATCTGTAACAGTTGGTGTTATCATAACAATTCGATTCTATAGTGAAAGGAAAATTTCTTCACATTTCATGATAATTCAACTCTTGTTGCTTCATCAGGATCTTATTTGAATACTAGCATATAGCCCGTCATATGACGAGATCAGTAAAATTTTTAATTTTCCAGAATTGTAAAGTACCCTATGAGGCAGGTAAAAAAATGGTTTGTTTTCTGGCTCAGAATTATCTGTCAACAAAAATAAACGATTAAAATTATCACATATGTACCTAATCTATTATTTAAGCCAAATATAAAAGAAAATTATTTAGGTAATATCTAAGTTTAAGGATAAAACGTATGGAAATCATCCAGAAGATATTTAAATAACCTAAAATAATGATTCAATGAGATAGTTAAAGGTATGACGTCATAATGCTAGAACAAATTGTTATTTTTACCTATTTATTATATGATAAATTGATAAATTTAATCGCCTGCTCCTAAAATAGGGCTTGATATAATGGCATTAAACGCTCGAAAAGGGGGACGAGGTGGATTTCGAACGTTTTACAGATGACAGAATATTTCGCTGTGATACGACGCTTATTCATACCAATTTATTTTAGAATCGGATCTATAGTTTAGGGAAAGATAACTTTACTCGCTTTGAATTTTGTTAACCCTTACTCATCAAAAATCCAATATGGTTGCTCTATCCATATTAGGTCCAACCGCTTCATAATTCGAGGTTGACTTAGATAACTTAGGCTATTATTACATTACGAAAAAAAAGTTTAAGCCCTAAAAAGTTGAAAAAATAGTAAACATTTATTTTAAAAATAATAAAACAATTTTGAAAATAATAATACAACTTAAGGAATAAGAATTAAAAAAAAGCAGAAAATATTAAATTAATTAGACATTTAGAAAAATCTGGTTTTGTCGGGGATAGAACCGTCAACCCGAGAATAATGAGACTCGAGAACGATCGAATGAACAGACTCTCTACCGAACGTGCTAGGCCTACACGTGGTGAAAGAACTAATTAGAGTATATGAGGGTCGAGTAAACATAGTTCAGTGGAAATATTACCCTCCGCCATCGCTGCTTCCTCTTATTCTATACTAAATTCATATCAAGAATGAATTTAGTATAGAATAAGGAGAATAAGACTTGAAATAATAGCACTAAACGCTCGAAAAGGGGTGATGGGGTTTATTTCGAACTCTCTTTGAATTTTGCTAACACTAACTCATAAAAAATCCAATATGGATGCTTGTATCCATTCCAGGTACAACCACTTCATAAATTCGTTTACAGACAGCTTAGGCTATTATTATATAGATAATAGGGATAATACATCACAATTAATACAAATAATACTTATTTATGGTTTAATCTCTACATAAAGCCGAACGATGGCCGTTTGGTTATGGTGCTGGCCTTGGATTTCGTGTGTTCGAATCGCTGTGTCATAATCGTTCGGAATCGGCTTTAAGCTGTAGGTCCCGGTCTCATCATCTCTCGTATTGCAAAAGGTAGACCGTAGCACTCCAAACCAAACCTCTGCGGAAAATATTTTGTATATTTTAATGAGATTAAATCTTACTTAAATAGCTTATTAGATGGAGTTTTTCTATACAAAAAATTAACCGCACTTTAGGCTTAATTCATAAATAGGGTGGATATAAAATTTTATTTTGTATTTAGAGCTTAAATTTACAGTGCTTTAAAACTACATTTTATCAAAGTCGACAATGTACTACCAATAAACATTGCTCGGTGTTGTACTTTATAATTGACGACTGGTTATGTGTGCATAAAAAAGAACCAGCTATGAACCAGCTGAGAACTCCTAATGTCTTTACAATTTCAGTTATTAGACTATTTTTAAGGGATTGATTCTTTCTGCCTAAAATTCAAGATCTTGAAAACTTTGAATTTTATTAACATCATCTTTGTTTTGCGGCATGTGTTACTTGTTTATTTATTAGACTTATATTGCTTACATTTCTTATAGTTTGTTTAGTGTCCGGAATATACTGCAATAAAATTCTGCTTATATGTTTATTAATATGACACTTTTTAATTTTTTACTTGAGATTTGTGTAAATCATTTATGAATAGTTTAATTTTGTTGATTAATTGTTGCCATTGCAGACTAGAGCACAATTTAAAACCACTGCTTTAACTAAGTATTACGTATAATATTGGGTATTTAAAATAACAGAAAAAAATTACACTATTCAAAATCTTTTATAAATAAAAAAGTTTAGTAAGTTTTATTATTTTCAATACGTTATCGAGCTATGTATTTGTCATTTTTCTATGCTGTTGCAAATAAATTTAAAACTAATGTCTATATATTCTACGCTTGCTTCACCTTTTTAGTTAAAAGTTACAGTTAATGACTCCCATCATGATAATTTTGAACTTAACATATTACTCATAGAGATAGATAAATAATCCTTTGTAAAGTTTTTAAAAATGTCTGCCATCTAACGTTTAATTGTAAAAGCACAATAGAATACAAATACTAAAGAAATGGCTGACTAACCACAAAAATGTGAAGCTTTAAGGATCCATTTATACACATTTGGCTTCTGTCCAAACGTTTCTCCGATCTTGAGTCAAATGGCCGAAAGGTCATCTGAGTAACTCCTTTAGAGGGTACAGTAAAGTTGCCTCCGCATTCTCCCTCCTCCCTAGAAGGCGTGTGTTTTGGGTCCAAAAATGCTATGGATGAATTCGTGACTGTAAGCAGTAATGTGTGTTTTTAATATGCCTTTTTTTTTTTAGAAATCCTTGTGCATAAAATTAAGAAAAATAAAGCTATTTTTTTATGGCTGCTATTATATTTAATTAAATTTTGGGATCATTTAGGAATGTCAAGTTATATATTTTAATCAAAATAACAACACAGTTTGATGCTAATATAAAGATTAACTTTGTTTTACATTTTCATGAATTTATTGTCAAATTATTACTAATATATAAAACTTTACAAAACTGGTTTTTATGGCTAATAATTTAATATCAACAGTTTATAGGTTACAGGCTAAGTTTAAAATTCTTTCAAGTGTCCTTCAATAAATTTTTGTCCTGCTTCCAGAATATTAGTAACATATGGTGAAAAATAATTGTGCTTAAGTGTTATGTAACTGAAATTTCTTGATTGGCATCAATATACAAATCTCTTACAAATTATTTTAACTAACGAGGAGAGCCGTGGTAACTCAATCGGCAGAGGCAACTATCTAGTAACTGAAATTTTGCGGGTTCGGAACCAGAGCAGGCCTAAGATCCACCTTGTTAGTTAAAGGTGACTTGGGCACGTGAAATATATTCGTGGTCACATTGTCCTCCAAGTTCTCAATTAATACCTCTGGTTGTGGCAGGTCAAGTCTGTGGGTCTTGTGTTTGTTCCCTGCTTCAAAATTACGAGGACCCACTTGAGCGAAGTCGTTCTTTCACCTTAATGATGCTCATTAAAACGAAAGGCTCACCCCTTGGCCTTAATAAAAGATCCTGCAGGCTCAATCGTGCTTGGTTTGTCCAAGTCGCATGAAAACCAACAACAACTAACGAGGAACTATTTAAGTTTAAATAGATATTATGTAATATGCCTAGATATGCATAAATTCCACGAATCTTCCCTTTCCAGTCTGTTTCACTTACACACTACATATTTTCCCATAGTCATTAATCGCAAAAATAAATATTTAGGCAATATATCGAAGCTGTTATTTAAAAGACACTCGTAAAAGACAAAAATACCATTTAAGAAATTATTATATATGAGAATATAAAAACTTTATGTTGCAATACAGCATTACCAAAATAAGTAAGACTCAAATAGAGAGAAAAAGCTCGTAAACAGATGCTTTGTTGCTTCGAGTGATCAACATAATCAACGCGAGTGTAATCAATGAGTTAACCAGTCTGTTACTCAGCCGCTTTTAACATTAATCTATCAAAATTAATCCGCAATTTTTATATCAGAGTCATTATCAAAATTGCTATCTATTGCTAATTCATACCTTTTGTTAAGCTTAAGCACCCTATAAAATGCTCAAATACCTTTGGAATCTATCAAATACCCTGCTACAGCGGTCTTTCAGGTCAAATGTGTTCTTAAATTTCAAGTGAAAAGCATGAGAATTACATTAAAAATCAGGATATTTTTCCTCCGGTGTTATTAAAAAATACTGTTCACGTTTTGATTTCACTTCTTGAAAATTTTTCAAAATGACCTTATATTGGTTAATAATATTAACAACACTCAAGATTTTCCTAATATTTTGAAATCATTTATGTAATTTTCTATAAAATATAGAAATTTTGTTTTCTGCTTTTCATCCCCCTTTCGCTCTAGCAGTTTGTTTCCTTTTTTGGCCCCTGTGGTTGCTAGTTGCTTTGTGTTGCGTTTATTCGAGTGCTTGTGTCCTTGGTTTTCAGTGGGTATATAAGCCGTTGGCTCCTTGTTCTTTCCGCTCAACTGCTGGTTTTATAAGCCTCTGAGAGCTCTTGCACTGAAAAGAAGGCTCATTCGAAGAAAAACAAGAACTGTCTACATGCTTTTTATCTCTTTTTGAGCTTTACTTGGCTAGCTTTTCATTTTATGCTCTAGGAAAATATTGTAAATAAATAAAAAGGATAGATTGCATAAACTAGTTGATATTTAAAATAGACTGTAATAACAACTTTATAAAATTTAACTACTTTTTAAAAGATGAGCGTGTTATATATCAGTCTGGCAAATAAATTTCATATGGTTGGTCCTATGTGGGCAGAGCTCCTCAATTAAAAGATGTTTTGAGAAACAATTCGAGAAAATCTGAATTAAGGACATGTAATATAGTAAATTGTATATTAATGTAGCAATTGTTTGTTTTAGATTTTTAAGCACTTCCGCATATGTAAAAATTACTTTGCAATACTCACAATACATTATGATAAGTCATCAAATTATGTAAGTCACTTCGTACTTTGTATACCTCGCAACTGACCAACGTTAATGGATGTATGGTTATCGAGACACAACGCTAGAGATTCCTATCAATTTTGATCATCGTCAGAAAAAGGGGACTCCTTATTTCAAATCTTTCTTCCAGCTGATCTCCCAAAGAGAGGTCAGATAGACCCACTCATTTATTCTGAACATTCACTCGAAGTTTCTATTGGTTGTTAGTCTCAACCTAGCACCCTGGGTTTTTAGCACTCACGCCGATCTTTAACATATCCCTTGCTTCACTTCTTAGCTTGTCAACCTCTAATATAAATACTAGCAATAGATTTTAAGAATGGATTATACAGAAAAGATATAAAAGCAAGAGTGCCAGAATTAAAATACAGCATTAAACGAAAATTAATAGTAAATAGATTTTGTGCTCGTATTTGATCTACTTCTTCAGAACGCAGGCTTCATAGAAAAGGAAGTAGATTTCTTCCAATCCACATTACTTTCTGTCACACGTTGGTCTGTAATGTGACATAAAACTTTATTCTTTCAAAGGAATTAATAAGCTAGTTTTACAGACGAAACAAATGAAATACCTAATGTGATGAGATGGACTACGCATGAAAAATATTTAAGTAAATGCAATGTAATTAAGATACATCATAAACAATAATTAGTATTAAGTAGCTGTTCCTCATCCATAATCAAGTTACTTTTTTATTTCCGGGACAGAATATTGAATGGGACACTAGAGTTCTGCTCATCTTACTTTACTTAACTTTGTGCCACGGTGACTTTTAAAATTTAACTATAGACTGAAACAAAAATTTTATTCCTTTAAAGTAAGTAATTAGCTAATTGAACATAAGACAAAAATGAGTGCCTTGTGTTGAGAAAAAAAACAGTATATAAGCTTATTAAGTTCGTATTGCATTAAATTCGTTAATGTAGTACTATATGCTAAGATTTAATTCATATTCCTCTAAGTAATTATTTAACTGTACGTAAGAAAAAAATCAGTGCCTTATGTTGAGAAACAAGCTGTAGATAAGTCTATTAAGTTCACAAACTGATGTAGTATTGTTTGCTAAGATTTAATTCATATTAAACTTTTTCTTCTGCAAATTTTCCTGATTGCAGCTGGTTATAGCATGTTTCTAATGATTTATCATTCTTCTTTCAGACCCCCTGACATATTTATCATCATGTACATTGATTATTCCCCTCTTATGTCTTATGTAATTTTCAGTAGAAAATTAAAATGTTTAAAACTTTTAAGATTTATTTTCATTTTTAAATATTAAGTATTCTATATGGGGTTTGATTTTATGCATCGTCGTTAACATACAATAGTTTTCTAAAAAATTGTTAGAGTTACATTAAGTTATTCATTCAAGTAAAACTATCAGATAATCTTATTCCCATCATTAAAAATCCATCTATATGGAAATGAGAGATGAACCATTATAGAACTTCATTTTCCTTATTGAAATGGTAAATTATTTTTATATGTTCTATCATTATCTTATTTCAAAGTGAAATGACAGATAATTTTCACATGTAAAATATTCGAAAGATTTTGCTTTATACCAGTACTTATTTAATAATTCTTTACTACAACCATAACGAAATAAATAATGAAAATCCATTAATTTTACTTTTGAAGAAATAAAGTTTTACCTTTTGATGGATGATATTTGATCAAATTTTTCCAACTTTAGTTTTAAAATAACCTTTTTGATTAAAACCTTTAAATAGAATAAAGTCACCATGTTCTGAAAGTAAATTACATAATAAAATGTGGATAAAATTATATAACATGTCTTTCATTTCGTAGGAGAAAGATGAAGAGTTAACAGCATCAAAAAAATTATATTTTGAAATTTTTAATTAAAGCTTAGTTCAAATGTATTATAAAATATGGAATCCAATTAAATATCAGCTTTAAATATATATTGAATTGTATGTGAAACTCATATTTATGTTTCAATGAAATCCCCCCGTCTGATGTTTACCATGATGTTCATATTATCCACAGTTTGTAGCATAATACAGAATGAAAAGTTACATTGTCTTTTCCATTATGTAATGAAGGTTTTGTTATTAAATAAAGTATTACATATTTCGAAAAGTTATTTATGTATTATAAATTTCAGCATATATTTAACAAGCAATGTAATTTTATTTTATAATTTTATTTTATTTTCATTCTAACTTTACACCAAAGAAATATATTTATTTCAAGTACAAATAATTAATATATCTTCTGAATTTGGAAATAAATAGTTTCAGTACATATATATTAACTTTATTTTACTATCAAATTTAAAAATATTTTTCAATGATATAATATTTTCAGTTAAATATAGAAATTGAATGTAAATAAAGATGACCATTTTATTAAATTTTAAAAATAGCATAAAGTCAGTTTGTGTAAATACATATCTTAGTGCTGTAAAAATAGAAAAAGTTTAATTAAAAATATTTATCTATGTTTATTTTATTAAAAAGTAAAAATAACTGCGCGAGAAAAGATTATATTAAACTTATAAACACGTCACATGAGCTAAAATTGAATAAATTGTTGAAACAGCTGCCGTGAAAGTAATGAATAATGCATTGAATTTCATTTATTTAGTTTCATTAGACGGACTTTTATGCACAATTAATACAAAAATAAAAACTATCCGTATTAATTTATTACTGAAGACATGTATGTAAACATAATTAAAACTAGTAAGTTTTCTCTTTAATCTAATGACTTAAACCAGACTTGCAGACTTAATGAGTTAGCCAAGTGTCACTTCTAGAATAATCCATTAATATAGAAATTTTAGGACAAAATACTCGACTATATAAATATAAATTTAAGAGACAATTTTATTTTTCAATTTATATTTTTTAACTTCTGTATATTTTTCTTAATAAATGGGGATATTCTGCCTAAATATTTTCTCCAGAACATGTATGTCGAATGATGGCCTAATGGTTAGGGTGCTAGCCTTCGGAATCGGAGTTCGTGGATTCGAATACCACAATGGTATGGATGTTCTTAGCGTTTGGAATCGACTTTAAGCAGTAGGTCCCGGTCTCATTAGCCCTCGTGTTGCAAAAAGTAGACCGTAGAGCTCCACACCAAACCAAACCAGAATATATAGATATAATTTTCTCATACAGCCTCATTCTCATTATGAAATAATTTACCTTTAACAAATGAAAAACTCGTTTCAAATAAATGAGAACATGCAGCTTTAAATCGTATATCTAGATAATTTGTTTTAAAAGTACAAAAACTTTTATACCATGATTCCTGGAATGGCTGCCGTGCTATGTAATTTATTTGTAGCAGCATAATATAGTACTTTGATTAGTTGTAATAACTGAATCTTGTATTATTCATTAAATCTGTAGGTACATGAACAAAATTTAGTATCCGAAGTCAGTTAAAAAACTATAAAGTTCATATGCAATTGTGTACGTGAACATTTGGATATCTAATTATTTATTTGTATAATCAAACATATATTTTTAACACAAGATCGATGATCGCATAGTTAAAAAAAAGTTTTTTTGTAAGGTACAATTAAATATCTATATTAAAAATGGAAAAAGGACATAACAAAACCAGTGGATATCATTTTTGCAAGATTAGTTTCTACACTTAATTTAAATAATTTTAATTAACCTTTACTGACTTCTCTGATTGAAATGAAGTTGTATGCATTTATTCCCTGTACTGATGCCTCATTATTTTTTGCCCTTTCCATCTGTCTAGTTTGAGTTTTGATCTTTTTGCTGTTACTGTTGTTGCATAGTTTAGCTATATACATAAGTTGCAGGTTGAAATAATTTTTATTCATCTTCCTGACTATGGACAAGGGGGATCCTGGGTAGGGAGATTTATATTAAGAAAACCATAAGAATGGTATTTCAGCATTCTGGTTTGTACCTCTAGTTTGTCTGTTGTCATCTCTAGTATTCAGCTGTCTAGTTTGTGTTTAGATCTTTCTACTGTTGCTGTTGTTGCATAGTTTAAGTATATATATAAGTTGCAGGTTGAAATAATTGCTATTCATCTTCCTGACTATGGACTACGAGGATCCTGGGTACGGAGATTTATATTGAGAAAACCATAAGAATGGTATTTCAGGATTCTGGTTTGTACCTCTAGTTTGTCTGTTGTCATCTCTAGTATTCAGCTGTCTAGTTTGTGTTTAGATCTTTCTACTGTTGCTGTTATTTCATAGTTTAGCTATATACATAAGTTGTCGTTTGAAATTATTGCTATTCATCTTCCTGACTATGGACAAGGGGGATCTAGGGTATGGAGATTTATATTAAGAAAACTATAAGAATGGCATTTCAGCATTAGTGGATATTAAATTTAGTTTCTACACGTGATTCGGATACTTCCATTTAACCTTCTACTGACTTCCCTTATTAAAATGATATTACTATCATTCATTCCGAATATAGAGGCTACAATGAAATATATCTCCTTTCCAGTGATGTGGATTCTCTTTTAACCTTTATATTCTCATCTTTGTTATTTATGATTTATTATTGTAACTATAAGGAGGAGGTAAGTACGTTTCTCAGATTGATATTAAGACTGATTTTACATACCAGTGAATATCTTCTGCAATATTAGTTTTTACGCTTGATTAAATTCCTTTCTTTTGACCTTTACTGACTTCTCTTAGAATAGTATTGCAGATTTTCATCCCCAGTATAGATACATCAAGGTAATTTCATCTTTTCATTCGTCTAGTTTGTTTTTTGACCTCTCTGCTATCACTGCTACAGTATAGTTCAGACAAATGGCAACGCTACAGAATGAAATACACAATGAATAGGAGGTGTATATTTCTTAAATTCTTTCAAATTCCTCAGTAGTTACCCCTTATATTAGTAACAGTAGTGTATATATACTGAAAGTTTAATTTATAGACGTGATTCAAATATTTACAGCCAACTTTTACTGACTTCTCTGTTTAGAACGTTATTTAAGTTAATAATTCCAAATATATATATTTATACTTATAGGGACATTTCTTCCTCATACAGATCTGGTTTGTCTTTTGACCCTACTTTAGCCTCTGTTTTTATTCAGTGTTAAGGCAAGTCTACACTATGCTGTAATTCATCCATGTAATTAAAGATTGGAGGTATTTAGGATATTTTAAGAAGCGTTGACAACTAAAATGGAGAACTGAGAAAATTAAATGGAATTAAGTAACGGTAGAATGAATGCAGGCTTGTTGTAATAAGTGATTTTCGATACAATTCTAGTGTAGGGGACAAATTTTGGAAATATTCACCATTGACTCTAAGAGTATGTGCATGAGTGCGAGGTTATAACCTCCCATAAAGATTAGTTTATATATATATATATATATATATATATATATATATATATTATATATATATATATATATATATATATATATATATGTTACGGCCAAAACCCGAAGTTGGCCAGTTCCCGAATTGGCCGGCCAATATCGCCTCACAATTACCGGCCAATGTCCGATATTTCCTTGATTTCGGGGTTTGGCCAGCCAATTCGGGAACTGGCTTGAGACGATCGGCCAAAGTCAGATGAAAAAGGTCATAAGCAAATTTTGGGTATTTGTATTCTGTAATGCTAATGATAATCACAATATAGCTGCCACAGAGGAGATTTCCGAAGAATCCGCCCCTCTTAGGAGCCTAGGATCGTCCTTCGGTACAAAGGCCAAGGACCTATGGTGGCCCTAGGTGGGCTGTAGTCTAAAAGGAGAAGTTTTAGTGATTAAGTGATCTCACAGTACCAGAAACCTCCTGGTCCCTTATGAAAATTTCCTCTCCATTGGAGAAAACAAACTAAAAGATAATCACATTATCTACTGAATTAGTTTATTACAGAAAATTATCGGTATCATCACTTGTTAAAATAAGATGAACTTTTATGACATTTTGAATTCCACAGCAGTCTGTTATTTTTAAATATGTAGTGATTTGTTGAGCACTTAGTAGTGCAACTGTGTAGTCTTGGCCGCCGGTCAGCGATTGTGAAGAGGCAAAGGTTCGTAATGATTTTTTTTTCTGAGCACACGGATGCTAATGTAAGTAGTTTTTCTTGCCAAATGGAAAACTTTCAGAGCTTTTCAGAGCTCTCAATAACATGCACTTTGTGAAATGATCCTGGTGATTGAGTATAAACTTGAATTCGGTGTCTGGGTTACTTTGCATGTCGATAAGATCTACCTGGCATCTTGAGCTCAATTATTTACATATCAAAGGTTTGAAAACTAGACCTTTTCTGGGATTAGATAAATTGGTCTGACACTGTTTGCATAAGCAGAGATATAATTTAATGATCTCCTTGGTGACAATTTTTCTTAGTCGACGATAATCAATACTTTTTTTTTCTGCTTTGATTAACCCTTTTTAACGTCCTCTATGAAAATACAGTACTTGTCACTGCTGAGGATCCAGCTATTTTTTGCTTTCTCTTGCAGCAATATATTCAATTTGATTAAGAACACGGTTCTCATATCAAAAGTTGGTTCCTCATTTGCATGTGCTTCATCTTCGACCAACATACTAGTTTCGTCAGGAGAAGTCATGGGAAAAAATCTATAGAAAAAAAATATGATACTCTCTAACCACGCGTCGATCCCTTTTGGGGTTTAGCAGTCAATATACATGTTTAAGTTTTAGGTGAAACTATAAAGGATTAATACTATAAATATAATTATAATAGTATTGAACTATAAATTTTTAAGTTTGTACAAATTCTGGAAACTGAGTTTTATCCATAGTATAACAAAAAACAAACGAATAATAAAATGGCTTACTTATCCGGGGAAATCACACTACCCCGCAATCGAAACTATTTAGTTAGCGGGCCCGTAAACAATAACACGTTACCAGACTCGTTATTCGATACTTGGATGCCAGATACACTGAAAATTTAACACACTGTCCTTGCTACCATGTGCATGCCGTCATCACATCGGAATCTACAAATGTGTCCCCTAAGGAACAGTCTTGCTTCAGCACATCGAACATTGGCCGCGGAGTTCCGGGCACTTCGGGAAGTGGTCGGCCAAAGCAGCATATACGCTATTCATTTCCAGTACATCGCACATTGGCCACATGCCCCGGCCAATGTGCGATTTGGCCGGCCAATTCGGGCTTTGGCCGTAACACACACACACACACACACACACACACACATATATATATATATATATATATATATATATATATATATATATATATATATATATTATATATGTAAGAATTGTAGTATTGATTTTGAGTAATGACTTGATAAAGGGGATAACCTTTCTTAAGGACAATTTTTCCCTGTGCCTTGACATTAATGTTGCATCCAATTTGTAAACACGATTATGTAGATACCTAATGCAATATTTTATAAAAGTAAATAAAAAATCTAATAATGATATCCCCACTTGTTTACGTCAGTCTTCCCCAATAACCACTTCAGAACATTTGCAATTTTAAAACAAATCAAACAGTATCTTGGTAATTTAAAAACGATTTAAACAATATTTTAGTAACTTAAAAACAAATCAATCAATATTTTAATAATTTAAAATTAAATGAAGTATTATTTTAGTAATTAAAAAACAATATTTTAATAATTTAAAAATAAATCAAACTATATTTTAATGATTTTAAAATCAATCAAATAATTTTTGAATAGTTTAAAATCAAGTATAATATAGCTAGTTAGCAGAATTACGACAACTGAAATGTGTCGAGTATTGCCAAGGACCTGTTAAGCTACACTAAACTTTTAGCCGTCACTTTCTGTCAGAGAATTTTTTTTTTAATATTACCGATCCTCATAAAATCGTTTTTATACACAATTAAACTCTTAAAATTAATTACGATCAATTATTTAAATCAAATTTTACGTTATTTTAAAGTAATGAAACGATGATGTCAAAAGTTCAACTAAAGGAAGTGAATATCATGATAAAATAGTTAATCAATTTAAAACTTTTTATTGTTCATGCCTCTAATCTGACATTCAACTTTGCTTAGCTCCAAAAATTTCTGCAAAATAATATCAAATGAATCTTTGACAAGAACATATATGAATTATTTATACTCATTTCAACAGCTGGAACAATATCCTGACTTTCGTTCTCATTATAAGACTACTGATAACGAAAGCTGATAATATTTTTCCTTTTCGTTTAGGTTGCAAAATCTTCCCTTGCTTGACAGTTAATTCTGAACTATCAAATTACATACTTCTCTAAACGAACTCTGGGCGCCGCCCGTTGTAAACAAGGTTCTGTCTGACCCAGTTCCTTATTAGGGGGGGGGAGTGTATCTCACATGAACATCTCCCTTAAATCTTATAACACCTGAACCGGAGGTATACGGGGAGATGTGAAGACTGCTCCATTACACCACTATTCCTCTAACTGCAGTCTATCGTATTCGAAGGTCAGCTGACATTACCACTGTGAGTGACCTTCGGTTTTCGCTGCTTCTATGACTCCAATTACTAACTGCAATTTTTGTTTTTACACCAAAGGTCTTTGTTCCTTTTGAAGGTGCTTTTTTCCGATTTGAAATAAGTGAGGGGATGGCAGTTGTTAAATGAATGTATTATAGATAATGCTTACCACACAAGATTGTTAAGTATGCCACACCGTATTTATTACCTCTAAGATATGGGACAAGTTGTTTCTCTATAATTAAATTGATGTGGTAGAGCATTAAAAGTTGTATTTACTTCATCTTTATGTTTAAAGTTACGATTTTCGAGTTTAATCTTGACCTCGAATTTCTTTTGAAGGTTACTCCACAACACTGTATAACTTCTCAAATAGATTCATTTTATTCTATTCATGGTGTGGCAGTTAACGGCAACAAATTAGAAAGCATATAGCTACCTCAAATTTATTTCGAAGTTTTCTTTTGTCCGCAGTCACTTTTAAGATGCTGATGCTTTTTACTTAAGGTTGCAGTGAACAATAAGCAGCATTAACCTTATTTACACTGCTAGGAAAAAAATGAAATAAATTGTCTGGAAAAACTGTACATTCACAATTACTATTATCCAACAGATACATCATTGACTCTAAATTACAAGAATCTCATGCAGCACTGCACATAATCATGAAATAATTTTATTCTATATTTTATAATACATATCATATTTTTGTCAAATACTTCTAGGATTATATAAGTGTACATTCTTGAACATGGCAATCAATCAAGGTATTGATTCTCTACAAGATATTCGTTCCACAGAGATACATATGTCACACAACATGCAAAGAAGTAATAAGCTAAGCCCTGCGTTATCCTTATTTGGATAGGGAAATTTTCAAACACATTACAGAAATTTCACCTCATATATATACTGCACATTTTGGATAAAAGAAAAATACATTATTTATTAGCCTATCCCCCAAAAAAACTTACGAATATGGTTTTAAACTGATATGCTTCAATATGTCAATTCTGAATATTTTCTGGTCCATCTGCAGTACTCACTCAAACCTTTGTTGTACATACAAGACAACTTTGAAATTCTAAATACTCATTTCAAACTTCTCTTAACCCTTTGAAAGGCACTGGAATATATAATATACCGGCTGTTATAAATTTTTTCTCTCATTTATATAGAAAAAAAGTTTTTGATTTTCAATTTTTGATGCATCAAACTATCGACACTTAATTTTTTTCTTCTTTTAATTATTCTTGTCAAAACCTACCTTTAGAATGAGTCTCTATCAAAACTAGATTCTAAAAGCAAAAATTCTATTTTTCAAATTTAAAATTAAAGTACCTAAGTTAAGAATTTAAAATAAAAGTACCTATTTAAACTTCGATTGCAAATTTCTTATCTATTTGATTTATATACCCTTTTAATAAAAACTATTAAATATTTTTCCAATATTATTAAAAAATGTGTCATTTTAATGCTGTTCTAAGGGAGGTGATTACGCATTCAAATTACTACTTGCTTATTCCTCACGTAATATAATTTATTTTTCATATACTTCATATTTAAAAGGTCCATAGATAACATTTATAAACTTATTTCATTGAAAACCAAAGAGTTTCTATAGGTGCCCCTCAAAGAGTTAAGACGTTTTTAATAGTTTTGATGTGACATAGGTATGTACGTTTACATATCTCGCTTACCTTAAAAATTGCTATAGATTATTAAAATTTTATATTTGAATTCTTGTAGCATTTAGTTTCTCACCTTTACTTTTGATTAAATACAACATTCTATATAACGAAAAATTTCAGTATAATGGGGATTAATGCTGTCAACAATTACTCAACATTTAACCGTAGTATGCTGAATTTATGTATTAATTATTTTCATAATACCTAATTGAACAGTTTTTATTGCGATCCCAACTCTGTATAATAAAAAAATCTTTAAATCCGTTATTAATCCGACAATCCTCCTCCTAATTATAGTGATTGAACTCTACACCTTGTTGAAATATAATTTACTATAATAATATTACTCATTGCATATTTTGCATATACATTACCAATCATGGTATGTTTAGTGTTAATAGCTATGGCATGCAAAGATTGTATTGTTTGACAAGTTCATATATTTTTTATTTTACCAATAACGCCTTCTGATTTTTTTTATTTAAACATTACTTCTACCTGAAGAATTATTTTACGTATCTTTTGATCCTCTAGAAAATTTTAAAATACCCGTTTTAACTTTAAAATTAATTTTAAAAAGTAAAGTCGTTTTTTAAAAATAGATTATTATAATGTATATTATAAATTGGGGGTATATAACCCGTCGAGATAATCGGAAATTTCTTTAGGAGACTGTATATATATGTATATATATGTATATATATATATATATATATATATATATATATATATAACACACATATATATATATATATATATATATATATATATATATATATATATATATATATATATATATATATATATATATATATACATATATATATACATATATATATGCATATATATACATATATATATATATAAATATATATATATATATACATACATATATATGCATATATATATATACACACACACAAACACACACACACATATATATATATATACATACATACATATATATATACATATATATATACGTATACTTACATACATATATACATACGCACACACATAGGTATATATATATATATATATATATATATATATATATATATATATATATATATATATATATATATATATATATTATATATATATATAAATATATATATATATATATACATATGTATACATATATATATAATATATATATAATTTATATATAAATATATATATATATATATATATAAATATATATATATACTATATATATATATATATATCTATACTAATGTTAAAATTTGTTAATTTTATTGATAAATTACTGGTCCTCTTTATCAAATTCTACCATAAATTTACAATAAATAGGGTCAGTAATAAACAAATATGTTTCTATTTAGATTTTTATATTTTATAATGAGTTATCAAAGTCATGTATGAAAATTATAAGATTTAATCTTTTATTTTTTTAAACAAAATAACACTACGTGATTTTTCGGCATTAAAACTCTCTTTAATAACGTAAGTATCTCTCTTCAACCATTCTTCCACTGCGAGCTTTAAGACTCTTATTCTGGGAAATCCCAAATTATTTTTTTGTCATACGAACTTTTAGAAAAAAGAGGGACATTCTTGAAGATAAAATCGGAAAAAAAGGATGAAAATGGAAATTTCTTTTACGGTTTTCTGGCAAAGAATATTATTTTGTAATTTTTAGAGAGCCCATCTCCGGCATTGCATGAAATGTCGGAGTTGAAAGAACAGGTAATGGCGTTTATATATCAAAGTCAAGGTCGGACCATGTGTGTACGAGCCTGTCACGCTAAGGAAGGCGTTTAATTCGGTTTGAGCGCTTGAAATGGGTGGCCTTGGTTCTAAACGTGAAATTGTGGAGGACAGACGGCTCTCGGACAATTTGTGGGCACTGTCAGGATCTACATGAGAATTTAGGAATATAAATTATCTGGCAGAATGTGGGCGTGTGAGGTTTTGTAAATTATCGTCAGATGTGGTTGGGCTCAAGCCTATGTAAGTTAAACGTAGGTGTAACAGTTTGAAAGAATCAGTATTAAAATTTCAGTTAAATGTTTTTATTAATAAGTATATCTTATATATAACTTCATTTTTAGTAAGTTAATAATGTCAGATATAATAAATATAAATTGTAGTGGCTGAAAATATGAATGTGAAAGAAGAAGCAAAACTCAGAAATAGAACGTTTTTATCTGTGCAACGTTTATAATTTGACGAATCGTAATCTGCTACTCGTTCTAGGGTTTTGTTTTCTACACAGAAAGAGACAAAAGAGTGAACTTCATAGGTTATATTAGGAAATCCTTTTATTTTTAAAATAAAAAAGATCAATACGGTAAGAAATACAGGTTTGTTTAGGAGCTTTCTGGTCTACTCTTTTGATGCACGAAATATAATGAGACCTCAACTTACTGCTTAAAGCCGTGTACTACCTGTAACCAGCCACCGATCTACAGTCGGGTGTAGGGTGTTAAATTGCTGGTTCGGTCTGACTGTCCGGCAACAATGCGTTACTCAGGGTCCAAGTCAGCATTCCGCCCATAAAATTTAAGATAACAAATAAAAAATGTAGACAATCTAGACAAATAAGTACTACCAATGCAGTTTCTGAAAGTGAGGGGGATACTCCGCAGGAGTCCTGCCCAGGTTAAAAGTCCGGTTGACCCGGTGTACTACATGGAACTTTCAGACATGAGAGCAGGTGTTGGTGACTGAAGCAATATTTGCACAGAGCAGTTGTGATGGCCATTCGTGAAGGGGTACTTTAACCCTTGCGGTGATGTTTTAGGTTGAAATCTTCATGGCCGCACGATGAGCCTTGATTAGCAGTGAGCCAGTCAACCAGGCTTCTGGTCCTCCCTTATGCTTAAAGCCGATTCTTAATGATTACGAATATCCATGGCATCAGTAGAATTCGAACCCGTGAGCTCCGTTATCGAGGAGAAGCATTCTACTATTCGGCCATCGTTTGGGTTTCGGTTTAGGTAGAAGATATGTTATCAACTATTTGGGGTTATCGTGATTAATTTTGCTTTTTATTATAACCACTTCTTCTATGCTTATAATACCTTATATCTGTTCAAACTTTAGACATTTTTAAATTTCTCGGTAAATATCATCTATGTTTTTTAATTACGAAAGCTATCTGTATGTTCTTTTTTTTTTCACCGGATGATAAAATAATACTAAACGATTGGGAAGTAAAAGTTCACAATCAGATTCTTTGTCTTTGATTCCCTTACTTATAATTGATGTTTCTGGTAATTTGGAATTGCGTTTAAAGTAATAATCTTGTAATAGTCATTAAAATCTCAATCTTACTGTTCCAAATCATTAATCCTTTCCACTCACTTTCTACAGATTAACACATGGTGTTTATTTCAGTATCTGAAATACAACAGCGAATCGTGAAATTTTCCATGTGGGTATTTCTTCCATTTCACATCTTAAACGAAAATTGGTGGTAAAATACTTCATATGTGAGGGATTCATAACCAGGACCAAGAGAACCAAGAGCATTTTTTCTTTTACGAATCTAAACGTTAATCAGGGTTAATAATTAGTTTTTTCATATGTATAAATATGCACATATGATCGAAAATATCGTACTTTATAAGAATTTAATAAAATTAACTTAAATTTCCTATAATTAATTACTATCCATATAATTTAGGACTCAAGGTGACTAAACTTTTTCAAATTTACTTGGTCCTTTCTGGTTCTGAACATCTCATATAGTACATATAGTACAGCCGGAATAGTATAACCTTATATAGTACAGCCCGTAAGGATGGTATTAACACCCACATCTTCTTCCTTTGCTACCTTTTGCTGTAATATCACTTTAACTCCATGCTTATTTTAAAGACCTGTTTTTTGTTTGTACTTAAATTTCCCAGTCTTTCTCCTAATCCTCTACATGACAGATGTATTTATCAACTTCTTGACTCTTTTGGTGGTCTGGTGATCCCATTTTCCACATGTCATGATGTTCGTTTTCTGATGTTACTATCTTCTTGTTCTTGTAGATTGATATCGTGCAATATTTTATAGATAAATAAACCTTTCAAGTTATATGTAATATTCATGAATCTTTGTCTGTGAGAATCAGCATTTTTAGTCCATTCATTCCCATCGTATCATGAATTTCCTTTTCTTAATAGATTATCTTAATGAATGAAGATAAAATGATCCTACGAAATGTTTTATGATACAGTTTGTACTCATTACGATCTTAGAAAAACTTCCTTTAAGGGGAAAAAAGGGCAAAGTTTAGACTTTTTCATTTACTTTAATAAGGATATTAAACTTAAAATTACCTCTTTATATGTATGCGTGAACTGACTTTCTGGAGGCAGTATATATATGATTTATTTTTATATTAATATGTTAAGTAAGTAATGCCAAATGTCAAAATGCGTAAATAACATAAATCAAATAAAACCACCTAAGAATAGTCTTCTTCGAGAAATAATTTGAATATTCCTTGGTGTATTTCTTACTATTTGCACTAAGAAATAAGCTTCTTAAACTGATAAACTGCAGTCTACACTTCTATTTCATTCTTGAAAATATTCATTTTGAAAATTATTCTTCCTTATACACTTATTTCTTAAAAACGTCTTCTTATTTTGGTTACAATAAAGTAAGTTAAATAAGAAACGTCATTGAAATTTCAGTACTAGTTTAGGTAACACACACACACACACACACACATATATATATATATATATATATATATATATATAATATATATATATATATATATATATATATAGATAGATAGATAGATAGATAGATAAATATAGATATAGATATAGATATATATAAATTACTTTTCAAGTCAATAAATTATTTAAGTAGAAAAAATATGGTTATTGAATACGCAAATATTTTCTTTCTAATTCTGCTATACTTTAACTTTTCTAATACAAAAGCATCTGAACAGTTTTTGAGAAAGTTCAATTCATCCTCCCGAAAAGATAAATACACTGAAAAATATAGATAAACGATCATGTGAATTTCTATTCTTAGAGTTATTTTATTTATTTACTTATAGTCTACCTCTAAATGATTTTCAGAAAATCTTGAAGAAGAAATCCCCTCTGATCATATATAACAGAAAAATGATTGTTTTTTCCTCAAAAGGAAGCATCTGTTACTGCCCCCAAAATTCAATTTTTGCTCTACTCGGAATAAGGCTAAACAATGAAGATTACACTGCGCATTAAATCATAAAAGAAATGCGAATAAAAAAAACAGAATCACCGAAAGAAATTTTCATTAAGTTTCAACTTATTTTCAAACCAGAATATTTCATAAATATAAAAAAAAATGTAACGTCTGCTGTTGAAAGGAGTGAATTGCAACATTCTTCTAAACGCTGTATTTAATTAATATTCCTTTTTAAATGCAAGTTTTCTGATTTTTTTATCCCACCTACGTTCCGCATTTAATTTCTTTGTTATTCTCTGCTAATTTGTTTTTCGATTTCATAAAATAAGCATGCGGGGTTAATTCTTTTTCCCCAAATGGATAATCAATTCTGTAGAAGGAATGGGGAGAAGGGATCCAAGGATTTGCGGATTAATATATAGGAGGGGAACGTCAAAAAATGAACCCACTTTGCGTACTGCAACGCTGGATACATAGAAATTAAAACAAGATCAGCTCTCAGGCTAACTCATTTTCTTGAAAGTTTGATATGTGCTTTTCATGGCAGAGTGAGCAGGGGCAGTACCTCAATCATTCTTTTCTAACATTTGGGGTGTAGGCAAGCTTTTACACAGTTTATCGAAAAATAATTTCAAAACATATTGATTTTCGAAGAGCATAAAAGTTCAGTTAAAAATTTTCCTATATTTCAATATTTTCAATTATTCTTCTCGCTGTGTAATTGAAATCTTTAAATGTAAAATTAACTTAATCCTAAGATATGTACTAAGTCATTTCGTAACCGTTTATTAACTCAAAGTCAATCTTTTTCTTCTATTTTACAGATAGCTTCACCTAATTGTGAGTATATCTTCTTAACACATTGTGCGCGGGTACATTTCGGTGCGGGTAAATTTAGTTATTCAGTTTAATCTAGATAAATTGAAAATTATTTAATTTTTTAACCGACTTTTCGTATTTTATATCGAAATATATAAACAAATATATAAATAGAAATATATAAATAATAACCATAAGGTTTTTGTACACAAAAAAAGTTTTTAGTGGATAAATTTATAATAGTACCGTAAATATAAAAAGTTAAATTCTATTTTACAGATAGCTTCACCTAATTGTGAGTCTATCTTCTTAACACATTGTGCGCGGGTACATTTCGATGCGGGTAAATTTAGTTATTCAGTTAAATCTCGATAGATTGAAAATTATTTAATTTTTTAACCGACTTTTCGTATTTTATATGGAAATATATAAACAAATATATAAATAACAACCATAAGGTTTTTGTACACGAAAAAAAATTTTTTTAGTGGATAATTTTATAATAGTACCGTAAATTTGAAAAATCAAATTCTATTTTACAGATAGCTTCACCTAATTGTGAGTATATCTTCTTAACACATTGCGTGCGGGTACATTTCGGTGCTGGTAAATTTAGTTATTCAGTTAAATCTAGATAAATTGATAATTATTTAAATTTTTAACCGACTTTTCGTACTTTATATCGAAATATATAAACAAATATATAAATAGAAATATATAAATAACAACCAAAAGATTTTTGTACACAAAAAAAAATTTTAGTGGATAAATTTATAATAGTATCGTAAATATGAAAAATCAAATTCTATTTTACAGATAGCTTCACCTAATTGTGAGTATATCATCTTAACACATTGTGTGCGGGTACATTTCAGTGCGGGTAAATATAGTTATTCAGTTTAATCTAGATAGATCGAAAATTATTTAATTTTTTAACCGACTTTTCTTATCTTATATTGAAATATATAAACAAATATATAAATAGAAATATATAAATAACAGCCATAAGTTTTTGTACACAAAAAAAATATTTTTAAGTGGATAAATTTATAATAATATCGTAAATATGAAAAATCAAATAGAAATAGTAGTATATAGTATTAAATTTTTAGAATTATGTTATATATAAACATTTTTACATTATAAAAAATGAAAAGAGAAATCATAAAACTAATAATATAAAAGCTAGTTTTTATTTGTCTAAATTTTTCTAGAATCTATGTAGTAGACAAGAACATTCGGTTTCGATTTCCTGTGTATACCGTTATTTTTGTACCCCCAAACAAACCATGTTGTTACACTAACCCGTACTAGTACGTGACCCGCACTTAAGTATCAATCGTCAGAAAAAGTACAAATACATGTCCCGCATACAATGTGTTAATTATGTTTTAAAAACATGACGAATATTTAGGAAAATGAAAAAAAAAATTTTTGAAAAGTATGAGATGTATGTTATACTGGCTAACTGTTCGGCATTGTCGATCTTTCAGCTCCGAGCGTCAGAAAAACGGTAATTTAAATATTGTGCCGAATATTCATAACAGACACAATTTTGAAACTCAAGGACGAGTTTTATACCAGTGCAGATATAGAAATTGCACAGAATATTGAAAAATTACATTTATAACAACGGAAGCTTTCGAGCTATAAGAAAAAACATAATTAAATAGATAACAAGTAAAAAACCTTTAACTGAGTAAATATATATAAATTGATAAATAAATAAATCACCTTACATGCATGCAAAAACATTTCAATAACATTTACATGATATAATTTATTAGACTGTAACAAATAACAAATATTTTACAATTTACAGTTTTATGTTTATTATTACAAATTCGTCTGGAAAGTAGTTGTTAAAGACTATATGGTTCTAAATTATTTTATAAAACAACATCATGAATTTAGATGTTTAGTAGAAGCCATATAAATTTTCATGGGTGCTCCTTGTGCAGTCAAATATTGGTTAATATAAAAAAGTACTTCCAAAAGAGTTATACTGTCTCTCAGTGAAAACTTAATTAATCTTCTTTTTTACTACTGTTCTACATACTTCTTTTATCCTCTCATTTGTTATTTGCACAGAACGGTAATTTAAATATTGTGCCGAATATTCATAACAGACACAATAAAAAACCCCTTAACAAATAAAAATCACTTTAACTGAGGAAATATATATAAATCGATAAATAAATAAATCACCTTACATACATGCAAAAACATTTCAATAACATTCACATGATATAATTCATTAGACTGTAACAAATAACAAATAATTTACAATTTACAATTTTATGTTTATTATTACAAATTCGGCTGGAAAGTAGTTGCTAAAGACTGTATGGTTCTAAATTATTTTATAAACCAACATCATGAAATCAGACCTTTAGTACAAGCCATAAAAATTTTCCTGGGTGCTCCATGTCCATTCAAATATTCGTTAATATAAAAAAGTACTTCCAAAAGAGTTATACTGTCTCTCAGTGAAAACTTAATTAATTTTCTTATTTACTATTGTTCTACATATTACTTTTATCCTCACATTTGTTATTTGCACAGAACGGTAATTTAAGTATTGTGTTGAATATTCATAAAAGATACAATTTTGAAACTTGAAGAGTTTTATACCGGTGCGGATATAAAAACTACACAGAATATTAACTAAATTACATTAATGACAATGGAATCTTCCTAACTATAAGAAAAAACACAATTAAATAGAGAAAAAATAAAAATTACTTTAAATGAGGAAATATATATAAATCAATCAACAAACAAATCCCCATACATGCATGCAAATGCATTTCAATAATATCTACATGATATCATTTATAAGACTGTAACAAATAACAAATATTTTGCAATTTACAATTTTATGTTTATTATTACAAATTTGGCTGGAAAGTAGTTGTTAAAGACTGCTTAGTTCTAAATTATTTTATAAACCAACAAGATGAATTTAGATCTTTAGTAGAAGCCATATAAATTTTCCTGTGTGAACCTTGTCCAGTCAAATATTGTTTAATATAAAAATGTACTTCCATAAGAGTTATACTATTTCTCAGTGAAAACTTAACTAATCTTATTTTTTACTATTGTTCTGCATACATTTTTTATGGTCACATTTGTTATTTGCACAGAATGGCAATTTAAATATTGTTCCCAATATTCATAATAGACACAATTTTGAAACTTGAGGAAGAGTTTTATACCGGTGCAGATATAAAAATTACACAGAATATTTAATAAATTACATTTTTAACAATGGAAGCTTTCTAACTATAAGAAGAAAAAACATAATTAAATAGATATGATATAAAAATCACTTTAACTGAGGAAATATATTTAAATCGATGAATACATCAATCACCTTACATGAATGCAAAAACATTTCTGTAATATTCACATGATATCATTTATTAGACTGTAACAAATAACAAATATTTTGCGAATTACAATTTTATGTTTTATTATTTCAAATTTGGATGGAAAGAGCGCAGTTGTTAAAGGCTGTATGGTTCTATCTTAATTTATACACCAACATGATGAATTTAGAGCGTTAGTAAAAGCCCTATAAATATTCATGGGTGCTTCATGTCCAATCAAATATTGGTTAATATAAAAATGTACTTCCAAAAGTATTATACTATCTCTGAGTGAAGACTTAATTAATCTTCTTCTATTTTACTATTGTTCTACATACTTCTTTTATCCTCACATTTGTTATTTGCACTTTAGACCACCCAACTTGCACATAAACTTCTTTCAGCGTGACTTATTTCGTCTTATATCTACCGTTTCATCAAAATATTACCCGCATGAGGTTTAATCAACGATAAATGGTATTTTTTCTGTTAGAATTTCTAAGGATTGTCCTTATTCTGTTAACTTGAGAATTATTACTTTGATTTGAAGTAGACTTTTGAGCAAACATAGAATTTATGTTTATTGCACTTTATATTTCTTTATTTTCCTGCATTATTATTTACTTTATTTAGTGCTCTTTTTATTATTTGATAGATTGCTTTTATATAGAGAATAATTTAGCTTTGTATACTTCATTATTAATGCTTAATCTGTATCTTCCCAATTCTTTACTCTTTCTGTCATATTAAAGATAAAAGTTAAACAGACATATTTATTTTTTAAAGATAAATATAATTTGTATGCATGTAATTGTGATCGTCACCTCTTATCTAATTGATTTCGCAATTCAGTTTGCCAGTAAGATTAAATATTAGCCATTTTTAATGCTTTTATGTTAGATTCGAAATATCAAATGTAATATGAAGCAAAAAGATATAAGAGATGCATATTTCTGAAATTAGTACAGAAAAAAATATCTTTCAGTGCATGGAAATGAGAGAAAATAACATAAATCCCCCAAAAAATTTAAAAACATTTATAAATGCAAATCCTTTGGATAAACAAATGAACCTATTGATAAAAAAGTAGAACCCAAAACTTGTGCTTTTGTGTCTAGCAAATGTAAAAAATGCAGAGAATTTTCAGCATATATGTATGTACAAAATAAATTAGGTTTTCAAAATAATAAAAAAAATGATATTAAAAGCATGAATAATTTTAAAGCATTAATTCCAAAATAACCTGAATATTAAAATTTATTATTATTATGACATTAAAATGTGATAAAGTGATATCAGGTATTTTCTACCCTCACGAGTGATTGTTTGACTCATCCTAGACTTAATATTTTTTTTCAGTATTATTTATATAACTTTTCAGTTATGGAAGTGGTATCACTAAATGTTGAAAACATAGTTAATACTTACGTACATAGTTTAGCATAGTTAATACTTAAGTACAATCTCAGAACGGTGGTATGATTTACAATTTTATGATTGGACTGCAGTTTAAATTTTCTGATATAAGAAACTCAATTAGAAATAATTCTCAACTAGAAGCTAAAATATAATCTTTAAATCGGTCGAATTTTGATTTTAATTTCTGTGGAATAACTATCAAATACTGATAAATATACTGAAAGAAATCATCATATTGCACAAGCAGTTGTATATAGTTAAAAAAAGTTACATAATTAATCTTGAAACTTTAATGTTGATAAAACTTTTTTTTTACTATTCAATGCAAAGTTTTCAACCTTTTCCACCATTCAGAAATAGCATTTCTTCAAATTGTGTTTTACCTCTTTAATGACTAAAAAAAATTCAAAAGCTTGAAAAGGATCATTATAATGCTAAAAATAGCCGCCATCTTCAAGGACTTATGGGATTTTAAATTCACCTCATGCCCTTAAAAGTGATCAGAAACTGTCTCTTAGTAGCTTTTAACCGTTCTTCTCTTATCTAAACAATCATTCTTTTCCGGTTCATGTAAGTCCGGTTCTGGTTCAGTTATTTTAGGACGTATAAAGGTCACTACCTAACTGACAGATGAACTTAACACTTGAGATTTTCTATCACTTTCACATGACCTGAATTGTCAAAACTACAAAAGGAGTGTCCTCCAGAAAGAAAAAATAAATAATATCTGCTATAAGCATACTTACATCTTACATAAAAAATACCAATTTTTAACACAATTTTCCGTAACGTAGTATTATGTCGGCCACATAAATATATTCAGAGATATAGTGCTGAAAGAGTCAAGGTTAAGTTAGAATAGCAAATTCATAAATCCTTAATTACATTTTTGTAATTCTCTGTCTGGCAGAGACCTGTAAGAAGAAATACTTTTATAATTAATTATATATATTAATACTGAATTTTTTACAGATTTTTGTTCCATGTAAAATACATTGACTTATTTCAACAGAAATATAGAGGATTAATTACATTTAGTATAGGCAATAAAAATTAAGAAATACTTTGTAATGTGAGATTTAATTTAAAAACAAGAGAAATGCTACTGGAAATTTCATATTTTTATCTTACTTAGTTATGATGTATGACTTAAAACATGAAGAAAAAATGGTTTCTTAAATGCGTCATTTTATAATTAGCCTAATTATTACATTACCTTAGAATAATATTACTAATAATTAAATTTTCTTCTGAAAGCTTTTAGCAATTAAGGAATATTTGTATTACTCCCTATGAGTATTCGAAGATTATATTACATTGAAATTTATTCACTGTTTAAGCTGTGGAAAATAATGAGAAAGTTAATTAAATTTCATCTTTCAAAATGTATAATCTGCAAATTATAAATTTAAAAGAACTGTTAGAAAATTTTCTAAAGAAAAGAGGATATTTTTCCAATATTACTTCTAAGTAGTTTTCGAGAATTTTAGAATAGTAGTTTTAGAATAAAAACCAAATTTTAAAGTGTAATTAATTCTAAGATGATTGAACTAATAGAATTTTAGGGTCTAAAGGGTATTTTGAAAGCAAAAATTGTCAAATGATGAGTAAAACGATATATTAAGTAACTTCATTTCATTGAAGCCGCTTTTGATACAATTAATAATAGGTAGCTTTAAAAGTAGTATTTTATTAAAGTTTTAAAAACGTCAATTTAAATACAATACTAAATTTATAGCTCATAAATTAAATAAACTCCCTTACAGATGGATTTTAAACAAAGTAATCTAGCATTAAACATCCACCATTACATTAAACTTCTTCAAAATTTCTTAATTCCATTAATGCATTGTTAAATTGATTATAATTTCATTATAGCTTATAATGTACTTTAAAAATAATGATAAAATCTTTTTGTACATGTATAATGTTATATAAAAGTAATATATGCAGTGAAACAAAAAAAGAAACTACCTATTTAGAAAGAGACTTAATAAACTAAGTATTTGGTCTCTGGTACAATGTACAGATTTTTTTACGATAAAACTTTACAAAGGTTTAATAACTTTACGATGCAATAACTTTACATTAATATTTATATTAATAATTATTATTATATTAATATTATTATAGAATAAAAATTAATAATGTAATAGCCTAGATCTGTGATCCTTTAACCATTCTGGGTGACTCCACTTCCAAAAACGTATTACTCTAATGATATCAAATAAAAAATCAAATAAGTAAAATGTATTTTATGTTTGCATTTATATGATTACTTAACTACTTGATTAATAAATTAGAAATTGTCGATTTTTGTTTATATTAGGTTTAGACGGGGAATTACAATCGATTGGTGAGAAATGGGAGAATGCAAGATATATGTTAAATTTCATCCCATGCACCAAAATTAAAATTGGATTTCAGATTTCCATATATACGAGAGGACCTGTTGGCAACAACTTCTGCCAAATATAATTTGAATTTTAAAACCGTGAGAAATACAACGCTGAGTGCAATCACGTAAAAATGGAAACATTTGATTTTATGAACAACATACCTTGTTCAGTACCTAATTCTATAATTTTTACATATGCAAACTCCCATTTCCAAAACTATTTAAACCATTTGACTACTGTAGAAATGACTACATGCTAATGTAGAAATGAATGTAATGCAAAAAAAGTATAGTGCTTAATTCATTTATATGAGTATCAAGGAATATAATTGATGACACTGGTTAATAAGTCAGTCTCTCTAATATGCCCATTCACTTCAATAAAATCAGTGACTTCAGCAAAAGTGACTTTAACTGTACCTTTAAACGTTAAAAAGGACTGAGGTATCAAATTGTTTTTTCTTTACATAGTTATTCTTAGCAGATGTGTCATTACTTATATTACTTGTTAACTTGTATGTGTTACTTGTTTTGTATCATTATCGTAAAATTTAAAGAGAGATCAAAATATAAAAAACAAATTATAAACAAAATAAATGCTCTTGTCACTTTTCTGAACTTAAGTGAAGCAAAGCATCAAAATTATGAGAAATTTACATATTTTTTATCTTTATATTTAAAATTTAAAACAGATGTAAATAATACTCTTTAATAACCAAATATTTCTAACACAGGGGTATTTTCAAGAATGGACAAAAAACCCTTGCATATTGCTGGAGTGTTTATAATTTAAAATAATAAGGCATACTTTAAAATTAAACATTTTATAGTACTTATTATTTTAATTAAACATAAATAATATAATATTTTAAAAAGGATGGAATAAAATAGTGATTATTCAAGTATAGTTTTAATATATAGTTTAGGATTGTTTATGAACGTAAAATATATATATATATATATATATATATATATATATATAACTTTCATTTAAAAGAACTTCCAATTCGCTTTTGTTCCTCCACCTTATTGTTAAATATATATATATGCCTTTTTTAGAAATAGAGATCAGATACATATTTGGTAAATGTAGAGAATCTTGCTTTTTACTATTTTCCGCTAACATTGTTGGAATAAGAGTGCAACTGAATTAAAAGTTTATTAGATAGAGGATGTAGTGAAAGCATTATTGTTCTGCATCATATTCATCCACGAATTATGCACATTCAAATTTCTTAATCTAATTAAATTTATAAATAAAAATTATTTTTGGATTATCAAAACTATATTTTGCACATGTTTAACATAAAATAATATTTAATAATCTATACAGCATTTAAAAAAATCGGATTTGAGTGATTTTTTTTTATCTGTGATACTATTCTAAATAAAATTCCATGGAAATTAAATATTACATGGAGGCAAGTTAGCCAAGGTTTAAGCAGTTTAAAAAACACTTCAATTCTTTGGTTGTTAACATCGTTGAAATTTTTTAATACTAGTGCTCATTGACTGGTAATATTTTCTGCATGCAAACAGAACATTGGGTATCCAGAAATATGTAATTTAACATAAACATATCATTTAACATAAATTTTATAATTGCCTAAAATCCCGGATGGAATCATAATTTCAGCACAGCCGAAAAATTCGGAATTACAGGAAAAATCTAGCACACAACTTTATTGCCAATATATCTTATTAAACACTGCAACTATTACTTCTAGGTATCCAAATATAAAACTATATCGAATAAATAAATATTTATTAATACATGATTATTAATTTTAATACATCTTATGACTAATAAGCTATGTCTTATATCGTATGTCTTCCTGGGTTGTAATTCAAAACAGATTTCTTTACTTTTTTATCTCTACATCCCGGAGGTTTAAAGAGGAAACAAAATAGCGAAAAGCAGTTATAAACAAATTATACTGTCTTGGCCCTCTCGTGAACCAGACATAGATATACCCGAAGATAAATCGTTCGGGGAATTAAATTGCCCTTGTTAATGCATTTCAACTTATCGAACGTCAATTTCAATCGAAAGTTGTACACACATCATCAGAAATCCACTTCATTCACGCGTCACTTGGCCTCAACACTGAAAGTAACAATTGGCGCTTTTAGACCACTATCACTGTGAACCAATCAGAATGCTCTCCGGTCGTCCACGCATTTGGGTCATCGTCTGCATTCACTGGGTGAAGGCCAAACGATTCACTGTTCGTTCTTTTTCTATATTTTTTTTCTCTGCCTGCCCTCCCACCGTTCGCGTTCGAATCGTCGTCTGCTCTGCCCTTGGGGAAGAGGCTCAACTTGGGGTGCCGGAGTCCCGTTCTCTTTTTTTTCCCTTTTACTTATTTATATTTATGCTTTTTTTTCTGGTGTTGGGGAAAATATAGGGATTTTTTACACGTAGCACTGAATGGTACCTCAGGAGACGTAATTTTGCTGTTTGCGTGTTCTAAATTTACGAAATGCATTCTCCATGGAGAAAGTCACGAGACCAAAAATAGACACAAAATTGTAGAAAAGGGAATATCATTGCTGGTGTTTTAGAGAAGCAATAGCGGCGGAGTTAACAAATGCAGGGGCTTTCAGAAAAATCCCTTTATACTTCCTTTTTTATTTTTAGTTATACCTAGTAAATTATCTGAAAAAAATCTCAAAGGTTCGAGTGAACACTCATTTAAATTTACTTGTAGTAAATTTCTTTCTTTTCATACTTTATCTGAAAATATTTAAAAGATTCACTTTATATATCAGTCATTCCATAGAAATGAGTGTGACACATTGAACTACTTTTTCTTCACTTTTTCTATAAAGAATACAATATTTCAAACACATATTTATGTCAAGCAATTATAACAACCAAGGAATATCTTTTGCAATAAATAAAGAATTTCCGTTTCATTATATGTTTAAAAAATATAAATATGCTGTTACGGGAGTGACAGTTATAAATGTCACACCCGTAACAGCATATTTATAATTTTTTAAACACGTACAGAAGAAATAGAAATTCCTGATTTGTGGCAAAATTCTCCCTTAGATGTTATAATTGCTTCACAAAAATTTATAGTTGAAAAATTATATTTTTTTATAGAAAAAGTGATAAAAAGTAGTTCGATGTGTCACACCCATTTCTATGGAATGGCCGATATTTAATCCCAATTCCCCGAAAATTAACATTTTAACAAACAGCTTCTTGAATATTATTCAAAATTACTATAAGTATTTTCTGACACTTTTATTATATGCGCAAGACTATATACTTATTTCTAATTAATATAAATTTAAAAAAAATTATATTTATGCATTCTTTGATATTTTGGGGAAAACTTTTTTTTTCTTTTATTTCTTCCCTTATTTCTTTTTATTTTAGTTAAATGATACAGAAGCGTAATTTTTATGATTGCGTGTTCTAAATGTACCCCCCCCAAAAAAAATAGAGATAAAACTATAGAAAATACAATATCAAATACAATATCATTGCTATTGTCTTAAAAAGTAATAACAACACCATAAAGGAAACCTGGGGCAAACAGACAATTTTTCATAACCTACTAAATTCTAGACATTAATATAAAAACCTTAAACCGAGTATCCTCCGGCTCATATCGAGCTTGGTTTGATCAAGTGGCATGAAACAACAACAACAACAACAAAAGTGGTTTGCTGTCAAAAAATTTGTTTAAAATACTACAGTCTATATATTCGCATGTATGTATATCCTCGTGTCATTGTGAATTGAATGATCCATTTATATATAAAACAACTATCCGCTTGATTCGTGTTTGAAACTATTGGTATTGATATAATTACAGTCTAGACCATAAAAGCATTAAACTCTACTAGACAAAAACATTTATGTTTATACAAAAGTGAAACTTGTGTTTATGGTTTTTCAGTACTAATGATATGAAGCTGAAAACAATGTCTTTCTTGACTTTTTATAGATGAAGGGAGGTTCTACGTAATATGCATTGATTAATCACTAAAAATGGCGAGTTATTATATACTGTAAATTAGTCAGTTCTAGACAACATTGCATTTTTCATTGATTGACAGGCTGAATGTAATCTTACACATGCAATAAACAGCAAAAAGGCAATAAATCTATTCATTAATGTTTGGAAATACTCTTTCTTTTATTTCCCCTGCATTGTTTATCAAACATAAAACATGTGGTACATATTTACATTTTACTTTAAACATTGCCTCATAAGAGATTTCTAGATAATGATTTACTGACATTATTAATCTGAATCAAAGCTAGCTGGATATTTTTCTTTCTATACAAGACGTGTTTTTTAATCAAGTACTATTTTGAAATTTAGCAGCTTAATTCCTTTTATGCGCATGCACAATGAGTACCTGCATCTCTTGGATAGTTACAGTCACCATTCAGAAACAATTAGACCATACATTAAGTCTATTTGTAAGTACTGAAAGTGCCGCCGTCAATTAAACCCCCTTCTCTAGTGTAAAACACGTACTTTCATTCGTTTTCGTAGGGCTACAGATGTGAGAAAAGACTAAAACTCTTTGGCAGATCAGTGAAATGTATAGATAAAGACGAGAAGAATCATAAGAACTATTGTTAGAGACCTTAAAGATATCAACACGAATGTTAATGATGAGAAGCGATGAGAGTGATATTTTCTCATAAAAAGGTTAATGTAAAAATATGATGGATATGTTTGCGAGAATTTGTACTTAACTATTTCATTTACTATCTAAATAATTTTTTCAGGCTTTAAGATGTGAATTTTATGAAATCCTAAAACAGCATTTCTACTTGTGTCTTACTGTTTAGTTTGTTTGTTGGTTTCGGATCACTATTGTTTATTTTCCTTCTACAAGAGAATTAATGTAAATTAAGCCCACTTAAAGCAGATATTGGTATCTCTCTCTCTCTCTCTCTCTCT
>CM063504.1:71250044-71290044 GCA_032207245.1 Pardosa pseudoannulata
ATATATATATATATATATATATATATATATATATATATATATATATATATATATATATATATATATATATATATATATATATATATATATATATATATATATATATATATATATATATATATATATATATATATATATATATATATATATATAAGTTTATAGTCCGTTTCAGGAAATTGTATTTTTCTTGCTCTCTCTATAAAATAAAACTCTTTGACTAACACCAACAACACTGAAATATTTTTACGAATAATGCATTTATTTATCATATATTTTTACTTTCAAGATTTTGTAATTTGTGTATAAAAATAACTATTTTTAATATTTCAATATTTTTCAATATAAATATATTTTTCCTTTCTGAATATTATATGTGATGAAAAAAATGCTTAACTTTTTAATGGAGTTTGTATCAACTACTTTAATATACTACGCAAATAAGAATTCTAAGAACTAGTCTATTTTTAACAGTATTTTTAGCACATTCAATGTGAAGTTTTGATTACAAGATTTTAGATGTTCACAAAAAAGCCGTACTTTTCAATTAATATGAAAAACATCATCGTTAATTATATATTTATATGTATATTTCAAGATAAGTAAAATAAAATTTCCTTGAATTATTAATTCCCTTACAATTTTATATCCAAAGCATTCGCTTCCGATGAAATTGGATGAATGCATTTGAATTATTATATATTTATTTAATAAATTAAATACATTAGAGATACTTTTGAGTTACTTAAATAGACTTATGATGCCAATAACAATTTAAATTGGCTAATTTTTCATGCTTATACGACACAAACTATTTCATTGTTTTATAGTATTTTATAAATTCAATAAGAACGTGACATAATAATACTTTAAAGAATTTATGAGACTGAGTATTAATTTACCAATTATTTTAGGTAGAACGAAAGATAGAAATAAAAGAACCGAAACTTTACTTTTGACCTTTTTGCGGAAACTGTGTAATTTATCTTATAAAATTAAGACTCTTCTCTCAATCCTATTCGATAAATATTCCACGCAATCTTTCATAGAAATTAAAACTAAATCATTATACTTAACGCTTTTCATCCAAAATGTCAATATCTGCTCGAAATCAATACTTCCCGCCTGCATTAAAAATTTAATGACATTAATATTTGCCAGTTTCCATTCGTCTAACGGATATTAATTTCTTTAAAACATGTGTTACACTGAATTCATTCCGGAGTTTTCATTTCATAATTGGGTTCGTTAAGAAATATTGGAAAGAAAATGGTATGAACTTTTCCAATAAACCCACTAAATGCTCCAAACTTTCTGATTTTCCCTCCTAGAGTTGAGATTCTCCAGGGATCTTACCCAATCGATGATTTTGGGTGATAAATTACCAATAATTGCAGCTCAGAACTGGCACACTTCGGCAACCCTAACGAAAATACTTCTCAGACCGGATGAAATCTTCCTGTAGAAGTTGTTTCAGGTTTATGATACTATTAATGCGGAGAAGCTAACATTAAAGCTTGCAGGAATATGTTGCCAATTTTAAGCATGAGTGTCTTTTGCTGTAGCTTCTTCCAGATGATATAAAAGGAGTGAATATATAATATACTTGGAAACTCATCCGAAATTTTCACAGCTAAGAGTTTTAGTTGATTAATATACCTGACGGTGAATAATCTGATGCAAGAAATTATTTGCTTACATCAAGAGCGATATGAGAGAACCAAACTAGTTCGTTAGCTCGTTTGAGTGTGACGAAAGCATACGTTTTCAAGTAAATTAAACTAATTTTAATTACACAGGTATATGGGTTAACTTTTAAATTTATAATATGCTGTAAATATTATATTTATATATAAAACTACTAAAAATGGTTAAGGCATAACAACAGCAAAAATCTTTTATTACGTACTTTCAAGACCAATTTTTTTTTTTTTTTTTAAACAACTGCTGTCAAATAGCATTTAATATGAAACTTATTGCTAAATTAAAGATAAGGAATTAAATTTAGATTTTTTTAAATAAATATCAAGATTTATTTATTTAATTTTAATAATTTTAATATTTTTTAATATTTTTTTAATAATTTATTAATAATGGCAATAAATGAATCTCCCCCTCTCCCTTATTTTATATATATATATATATATATTATATATATATATATATAATATATATATATATATATATATACATATATATACATACATATATATACATATATATATATATATATATATATATATATATATATATATATATATATATATATATATATATATATATATATATATATATATATATATATATATATATATATATATATATATATATATATATATATATATATATATATATATATATACATATATATATACATACATATATATATATATACATACATACATATATATATATATATAATTAAAACTATACACATTTTACAGTACAATTGGATTTGTTGTAAAAAATTAAACAATCTTTTATGTTTATGCAAAACAGAATTATGGAATAGAATATTTTGTTTATTTAATAATTGAACATAAAAAGAGCTATGACTGTGTGTTTGGTCTCAAACACAAAAAAGATAAGAATAAATTTATAAAGAAATAAATTTAACCATTTAAAGTTACATAAAACATTATATAAATTTGTTGTAATTTTAATTAACTGTCGGCTTCCTACAATTGTTTATATTTTTCATCAGTAATTCTACTTTGTACATTATTTTGTTTTAAAAAATCGTAGTAAAAAAATTACTACAATCTTAATTTCTAACGTCGCAATTCAATTACATTTTATATATTTCTAAACCATTCAAACAGTCATTTTTAAGCAATTTAAATATTCTTATATTAATCTAAATAATTCGAAGTAATAAGAAAGTATGCTACATACTTATGATTCTTATTATGCAAATCCCTGAAATCAATCAAAAAAAAATTTATATAAGCAAGCAGTATAAACATTTTGTTCCGACTCCATAACCAAATTTCTGCATTAAGGTCTTTTGAAACCCTCCTTACGGAATTGCCTCTTATATCATACTTTCATTAATAGACATAAATTTCAACCCATCTACGAAATTACCCGATATCTTTGGATTTTGATGTTAAGAATAAATTATTTCAGCAACATTGTTATACAACATCTGTTCGTTTCCCTGCACTTTCATCAATCTAGATCTATTCGTTAACGATTTTACCCATTTTAAATGTTCGCATACGTCTAATGAAGTCTTTTCTGCTTTTAAGAAATTGTTTGCGAGAATTATGTAAGATATGATATCAAACAAACTGAGTGAAGAATTGGAAACTATGATGTATGGGTAGAAATGTCAATTTTTATGTATAGGGTTTGATGGTAATGACATATTTTCTAAAAAATTTGATATTTACTTTGTCATTAATCATTTCAAATACTTTATGAAAAAGGTATATTTGAATTTAATTGTAAACTATTCTTAGAGAAATTCTTTGATGTTTGAGTTTAGAAAAAATAGAAAAAAAAGTTTTTAATATACTTGTATTGTTACATTTACTTAATACTAAACAATCAAAAATTTATTATTTTAAATATGAAAAAGAAAAGTATTTAATATACTGTCTTTTCTTTAGTTCTATCTCTGAAGCTTTAATTTAGTATGTACTTTATTAAAAAAATTCTATTTTTTTTATTCTGACACATCTGTTCTATATCTAAATTTACTTTATATGTAAATATTAGATCTGCCGGAAAGTTTTTGTATATTAATATTATTCCACATTTCAATATACATGATTCTATACGCTTCTGTCTTTTTAAAATGAACTGAAATAAATGTGCCTAATATTATTGTTAATAAAGACATGATCGTGGTAATAAGTCTACTCATTCAGTTCCTTTGGGATTCTTTATTTTCTACGAATTTCAAAAAATAGAAATGGTACAGAAGAGAGACAAAATTTATAAAAAGGTATTTATGGAGATCCACTTTCATAGAGAGTTTGCAGGAGATGGTTGAAAAAACTTGAAGCAAGTGATTTCAACTTTAATAGTAAACTACCATTCCTGATAACCAGGATATCACCTCTCAACTATATCGATATTGTGAAGACCATACTTGAAGAAGAACCATTTCTGACACACTCAAAGATTGCAGAACAGATGAACTTAGCCCAATAAACCATTTTGGACCGTATTCAGAAACTAGGAATAGGTAATATCTGAAATAAATGGATATATCATCATTTAATTGAGAAAAACTTGAATGATTTGACTTTTTATCTACTTCTCTACTTGTTCGCAAAAATATGAACACTTTTATCTACAAAAACATTATAAAAGAGCATACAATAATTCCGAAGAACCTGTCGCTGCACCTAAGAAAAGAGCTTGAGCTTGAACAGGGGAAATTGTATGGCTTACTAGATATGATTAAAGGTTTGGAAAAAGTATTATTTTCTTTTAACCTTCAAAACGGGAAGAATTTTAAGATATCCCTATATGTGGTTATATAGAACCTTAATTTTTAAGCTATTTCTTAAAATATAACTTTTTTAAAGTAAAAATTATTTAGTTAGAGGTTTTACAGTAAAAACGCAAACTTTTATTAAAATTTTAGGAATTACACATTTTTATACTTTTTATTAATTTCTATGGAAAAAAAAATAGTCATGATAAACAGACCTATCGATTTTTTTCCACATTTAAAAGAAAAACACAACTTTTCAAGATATTTATGCTTATGCAATGAGAAAGAGATCCAAGTTAACTGGTGAATTGATTATTTTGGGGGAAAATAGGCTGCATTAATTCTTCAAAAATATTCATATTTAGAATCTCTTTACTGAAAGACAAAAGAAATAATTTTAGGTATGGAGCATAAGTAGTAGTAAACTTTTTTTTTAAATTAGACATTAAAGCGAAGTAAAATAGAAAAGCTTTTTAAATTAATTCAATCCAATAAACTTAATATGTAATAAAAACACGAGAATTAAAGAAGGAAATAAATTCAATATAAAAGATATAAGAAAGTAAATACAATACAGAACTTGATAAGAAATAATTGTTAGAGATATTTACTTCTTCTCTCTGATCAAGGATAAAATCAAAAGATTATTACTTATATAAGAGTATGAATTGCTCCATTTAGCTAAGAGAAGATTTCTGATAGATTGTAATGGGATCAAAGCGCTGATGATAATGAATCTTGCATTATTTTGTATATTCCTATATTATACTTCTTATCTCTAATATGTGTAAAGATTTGTAGATGAATAAAAATAATGCGTTTTTCTTGACATAAAATATTTGCTGGTCGATGAATTTTGGATATAATGATGGTCAGTAATTTATCATTACATGTTATCACATGTCATAACCTGTTTAAAAGTGATAAATTGAGTTCTTGTAGGAGAAGTTATATTACATTGTTATAAGATAGACCAGAATTAATAACATTTTTGCTGAATTTCTTAGTCACTTGAGTTTAAAAATAATTAAGTGTGACAGTTTGTGATTAGGCCTAATTTATTTAATTTTTAAGTGGTATAACGCTCCCAATAGGTTTTACATTGAAATGTGCTAAAGATTTATATGTAGTCTATAATATTGGAAGAGAATCCACACTCTATGTAACAATAATCTCTTTACACATTTACAACAATGCAAGTCAAAAACATTGGCTTGACTAAAGAACTGGGTTCCCCGCCATCTTGCCGATAATGGTTTAACAATGGTTATGGTTGCCTAACATTTCCTCCTGATCTCACAATGTCCAAACAATCTGTATCTAAATTATAATATGATATTTGCATTCAACTCTCCTTGTGTAACTCATTTCTTATATATTAAAAGTGCGCAAAGCATAAAAAAATTAGATATAACAAACCTTTAATAGCAGAATTTTGGCAGCTACTGTGGCAGAATTTTAATAATTTGGAGCTGTTCAGTTTGTAAACTGTTAAGGGATTAACTGCCCATAAATAAAGTCCAGTTTTCAAGTCGTTTTCTTTAATTAAGTAAGAGTATATAATTCTATTAGGGCGGCGCACTATGCATTAATTAAAGTAGAGAAAAAGCAATAAATACAATGTTTGGATGGATTACCTTTTTGTTTTAGTAAATATAGCCAAATTTGCCAAGGGGAACCCAATTCTTAAGTAGTCCCATAAAATTTTATTCGTGTGCAGCTTTAACAGTGCTTTTTAAGCATATAAAGCAAGGCAAAATTTTAGAAAATAAAATAAAAATCTATTATTTGCAGGGGAAAATTTTGAATTTTTATTCTTTAGTATTTCTATGTATGGAGTAAAGTAAGCTATGCATTTACGAAAGATGTTGGCTTAGAGCAAAATATACCTCTCTAATGAAAGTTTCAATGTAACGACCGTTTACGCTGCAGGTTATCAGCAGATGTCAGAGCTTGAGCTCCATTCAGATAACACGGTTACCTTGAGAACAGAAAGTAACTTTAAATCTTTTAGAAAATGTGATGATAACAATTCGGATGGCATTTCAAACAAAATAATAAAGTTTGTAAGATTTAACTGATGTACAAGTACTTCATATTTTATATTAAAATATACTAAGAAAGTATTTGCAATCTAAACAATGGAAGAAGAAATATAAAAAAAGTGCTTACATTATAGTAACTAACACAGAAAAAAACTCTGAATTACGGTTTTCTTTCTCTCAAAAAAGAATTTTTCCTAAAACATTAAAAAAAAAGAAATATATTTATTTATAATTATTTACGAGGTTTTTTTTCCCTTTTCACAAAACAATCTTTTCACTGGAATTTCCGAATATTCAGAAAATGAACAAAGTGTCATATAAAAAAGTTAATAGATTTAAAAAGGATTTTTATGGATATAAAGAATTTGAAATATAAAAGAGATAGCATTAAGAAATGAAGAAAAATATTCTTAACAAAAAATTAATCAACATTAGCATTTTGTGGAAGTTCTTTCTTCTAGAAGAAATGTTTAAATTTAATTTTAACATGTCTGAATTTCAAGAAGTATTTGAAATCTTCTAATATATTGTTTGCTTAAAATTGCATTTTTACTTTTCCATACGATATGTTTCATCTTGAAAGTTTAAGAAATAGCAAAAACAATTTATAAATTTGATTATTAGATTAGATAGAGTATCAAAACTATTTTTAAAAACAGAAATTTTATAATATATATCAAAATGTAAGTTTTTATAGACTATACAAATTATACATGCATATATATATATACACACAAACACACACACACACACACACACACATATATATATATATATATATATATATATATATATATATATATATATATATATATATATATATATATATATATATATATATATATATATATATATATAGCGTCAGAAATGTACAGTATTTCTTTTACAATTTTACCTGGAGCCATTCTTTTGTTTCTATTATTCATCAAAGCATCAAGAGTTTTATGTTAATTCCTTTATCAATATTAATTATTAATATTACATTTTATGTAATTTATAATGAAATTATTAAACGTAAATAGTAATATTAACTTTTATATAAATTTTAGTGAAATTATTAGTATTAAATATTAATCTTCATTTTTATGGAATTTTTTACTCAACTTTTTTAGTTAAAAATTCGTAAGATATTCTGGTGAGAGATTAGTTCAGTTTGAGATTTTTCCCCAAACTAAATCCTGGTTCTATTTTAACAAATAATAAATGTTTGGATAATTCCAAATTATGTAAAATTTTGTAAGATATTTATTATGCATTTCAATAATAAAAAATAATAAAATATCATTTTTAATTGAATTCACTAAAAATGCAGTTGAATTCAAAATTATTATACATCACGATCTATATAAGTTAAAAAATTTTGGTCGATAAGTAAGCCTAATTTTTTCTGTTTTATAGTAGTTGTGAATTAATAACATTAAGGCAATTAAAAATTTAAATTATTTTAATGATTAATTAACTACTTTATTTCTACAGAGAGAGTAAAATATCTCATTAAAAATGAGAGGGATAGTGGTTACTTATCCAGATAATTAATATCTACAATTGAACATAAAGTCCCTTTCCACTCTGAAAGGTATATGAATGTGAAATTAGAATTCTAACCTAACACAGCAGCAGTGGTAGTAAAATGTATTAACGATATCAAAAGTTACTCAATCTGATTAATAGTTCAGGTTTGGTTTATAGCTCTGTATTTTATTGTTTTTTTCAAGTGGGGTAATGAGACAGGGACCTCCTACTTCAAGCCTCAGAACTATAAACATGTATGACGTCACAGGGATTCAAGCCCTCGAACTCCAGTCTCCGGTGCCCAAAAGATCTGTTGTTCAGAGAAAAATACACAGAATGTGCTCAATGTGGTGGTCACACCTGTTGTTGCACAGCTAACACCGACAAATGATCGACTAGTACACCCTCACGAAGGTTCTAGGACCAACTGTATAGTTTTATTATCTATTTGAAGGGAATAAAATAAGAAAAGAAAGGTATGGGGATAAGTCATTTGAAGAAGATACTCTTTTAAGTATGGTTTTGGTTTGGAGCACTACGGTCTACTTTTTACAACACGAGGGCTAAAGAGACCGGGACCTACCTCTTAACTCCGATTTCGAACGGCTACGAACATCCATGCCATAGTCGGATTCGAACCCACGAACTCCGAAACCGAAGGCCAGTACCCTAACCAATCGGCCATAGTTCGGTGCTCCTTTCAAGTATGATCTAAGACTCTATAGAACCAGGGTTCCCTAACATTGTTCCTCTACAATAATGAAGAAATATCGACTAGAATCGTGAAGTCATTCACACTTTAATGCCTAGCATCCTAAAAATAGAATTTTTATGTTTTCTCGGTACAAATTTCCTTTTACAGCGAAGGTAGATAGTAATCCTGTTATTACCTTATTGATAATCAATCAAATTTTGGAATCCTCCATTATATATAATTTTGACTTTTAGATCAACAGTTGATATTTAGAGCCTTACACATAAATTTACCTTTATAGAATTTGCATCGACTAAATTCGGGATAAATATCTTTTGTTATTATACATTTTGTTATTGTAGATTTACTTTATAATACTTCTTTACATGTGATACCAAATAAATGACCTATCACTACGATTTTCTATTTTTATTAATGATATCTTATGTTGCTTAAGATGACATCATTTCTTATGACAGGCTGCAATTTTCAAAGCTGTTTAAATGTCATATTTATTTTTCTCAATGTAGTCTATCACACAGATTTAGTATATTTCGCAGAAATGACTAGAATATTGAAGTTATAAAAAAGTACCGCAGAAAGGACTAGGGGTTTAAAAGTCATAAAAACACTTACAAATTTAACTATCTTTTCTAACTGCTCAACTGTCAAAATGTAAGATTGTTCGTATTTGACTGAAGTTGTGAATGACCTTCACCAATCTTAAAACCCTTGCCACAAGAGTATGCCACGGGTGGTATGATGGAAAACTTTCGATAATCCTCTCCTTCAGAAGGTATAAGAAAGCATTAATATTTCCTTTCAACTGTCCCGATCCGGAAAGCTGTACCGGCATCTTTCTATTCCAAGTCTGGCGCACACCAGACCCCCTTTCCCGCTCGTCTAGTCCGTCCGAGACGGTAAAAAAGTTTTTCCTGATTCCACCGGACTCATTCCCCTCCCGATCGATAAGCGTGCAATTTGACCTCGAAGATGCTCAAGGTCGAGACCCGTGGAATTTCGATCGCTCGCTCCCGGGCTCGGCGCTTTACGCTCGAATAATGGAGATGGATAAATAATCACGTGCGGGCCATTCTTACTCGATTGCCGATAACCCTGTTAACGCAACGTTGCTGGTAAATTTGTCATTTAAAAGCTCAGTTTTGATAACATTTCCGTTAAATAACTGATTAAAAGGGTTGTCATGAAGGTAGAATTCTTAAATAGTTAATGCGTTGTTTAGAGAAGAATCTTACATTTGTCGATAACTCTTACAGCGGCTTGTAATATAAAGTTTATAATTTATTTTAAACAGAGTATGAGTAATTTATCTATGAATATTTTCAATAAGTTATTTCTAGCAACATTTCTCAAACTTTTTCCGCCGAGACACATTTCGCGACACAGCTATCTTTAAAAAGGTTTTAATACGAAGAGAAACAGGGAAAACAGAACAGATTTTAAAATTATTAATCTTTAACCCTATGACTGCTCAATTTGTAAACCGAGATCTCTTTAAAAATTCATATTTTTTGTTGCATAGTTTAGGTATATATATAAGCATACTATCTATAATTCTATTATCTAATGTAACTATAGTTCTAGTCATATAATTCTATTTATTACCTAATTAAACGTCTAATACGGTATATAATTTATTCACTGGTTAAAAGGTGAAAAGGCAAAATGTGCTTCTTAAAAAAGGAAGAAAAACACATGACCGCGAAAATCGCTGGATGAGCAAATTTTGCTACATTTGAATTGCCCGTGGAAATTGCGGGGTGAGCAGTCAGAGCAAAATTCATTGAAACAATTAAATGCAATGCATGAAATTGTTTGAATGAATTTTTATTATTTTCTTACTAATGTCGGAGCTACACCGGCTTATACTTGGAACCCCCCCCCATGATCTTTTAGCATCTAGTTTGAGAACCAAGGAGCTGTGGTATCCATAACATACCTATAGTTACTTTCATTTTGTTCTTGTTATATAACCATAGAAATAAAGTATCCATAAATTATAAAAAATATATATTTTATACTTTACACGTTAGCCTAATGAACACTTAATAATAGAGATTGATAAATAACTGATTAAATGGTTAACGATCAGTATTCTTCGAAACAGTTAAAGTATTCTTTGGAGAAAACTTTTTATTTATTAATATATTATTCATCTTCCCTATCTGTTATAAATGATTAATATTATATATTAATCAACATAGATTATCACTAAATTAGCTATAATTATTTTGTTGAAGTATCTAAAATATATCTATAGGCATTTTCACCTTGTTATACATCCCTACCAATAAAATCCCTTATATACAGAAAAATTTCAGATTTGTTTTATTCATTTTACACGTTGTGCTATCCTAACTAGCGATTAAGTAATAGAGATTAATAAATAAGCACGTGTGAACCTTTTTTCTACGACTAATATTACATTGAATATTCGACTTCGCCAGTAAATTTGTCACTAAATGTTCAGTTTTTATTCTTGTTTCATTAAATAAGTAATTAAATAAATATCATACATATATATTTCTACGAAAATTTTATATGGTTTGTGATGAAAACTGTTTTATTTATTAATATCTTATTCAGCTTCCATCAGTGTTACAAATTATATCTCATACAAATTTATAAGTTCATTTACATAGAGTATTTTTAAATAAGCATGAAAATTTTTTTAAATATTCATAAGAGTTTCTAGGCAATTTTACATTGTCATGTATTTGTCATATAGGAGAAATGTATCCAACACTTAAATATTTTACATAACAACAATTACATATTTTAGAATTTATATTACTCGTTTTTATACAATAATTGACGCTCAAATACTACAAAATGATAAATGGCTTTTTTTTCACGAATTTACATACCGTGTTGACTCGTTGTTGTCTTTAAGCTCAGGTTCTTTCCATTCTAGCTGGTTAAACCGATGTCATAAATAAAAATTCTTAAAAACAGCAAATATTTTCACACTTGTTAAAATATAACTTCTTCCTAAAAATTATTTCATTTTTCATTTTCAATAAGTGTTAAAAATGAATTATACCAATATTATAAATTGTTTTTTGTAAATATCTTCTTAGTTATCCATGTATATTTTAAATTTACTAAACTACATCTTTATCTACAGACAATTTCAGTTTCATATATAGCCTAAAATTTAAAGTAATATTATATCAATATAAAAAAATTAATAAGTTGCTTTATGAGTTGTTTTATCATAATAATGTATCAATAATACATTTATGGTTTTAGTTTCGACTCATATCCTTACAAATAAAAAAAAGCTCTCGTTAATGATTCCATTGTAGCTGGTTAAACCGATGTCATGAATAAAGCATTGTTAAAAACAGCAAATGCTTTTACACTTGCTAAAATATAACTTCTTCCTTAAAATTATTTACTTATATAATTTTCCATTTTCAATAAGTGTTAAAAATGAATTCTATGAATTTTATAAATTGTTTTAAAATTAATATCCTCTAATTTATCCATGCATATTTTAACTTCACTAAACTACATCTGTATCTACAGACAATTTCAGTTTCATAATTAGCCTAAAATTTAAAATAATATTATATCAATATAAAACAATTTATAAGTTGCTTTATGAGTTGTTGTATCATAATAATGTATCAAAAATACATTTATGGTTTTAGTTTCGATTCATATCCTTACAAATAAAAAAAAAGCTTTCGTTAATGATTCCATTGTAGCTGGTTAAACCGATGTCATGAATAAAGCATTCTTAAAAACAGCAAATGCTTTTACACTTGCTAAAATATAACTTCTTTCTAAATATTATTTACTTATATCATTTTCTATTTTCAATAAGTGTTAGAAATGAACTATACGAATTTTATAAATTGTTTTATATAAGTATCTTTTAATTAATCCATGCATATTTTAACTTCACTAAACCACATCTGTATCTACAGCAGATTTCAGTTTCATATATAACCTAAAAGTTAAAATAATATTATATCATTTTAAAACAATTTATAAGTTTCTTTATGAGTTGTGTCACAATAATTTTTTAATAATAAAGTTATGGTTTTAATTTCTATTCATATCCTTACAAATAAAAAAACTCAATATCTATTAGTAGTTATAAAGTGATATTATATTTTAAACTATTTTATATAGAGTTTATAATATAATTCTATAAATTATAATGTTATGAACAATTTCATTCACAGAAGTTTAGAAAACTGTTATTCAAAGTACCAGTAAAAATACCGGGTTTTATAAAATATTTTATGGGTTTAATGTATTTCTATGTTAGTTACACATAATTTCCCATTCTCATAAATCTCTAAATTAAAATGAGTAATAATTTTGTTTTTATTAAAATTGTTAATAAGAGCATCTATTAGTTTTCCAGTAGTAGTGATAACTCAATGCATTTAATTACGAGAAAAATATGGACGACAGATTTTTTTAAATGTAGTTATGACTCGTGACAATGTGTGGGGAATTCTCATTTCGATACATGTAATGATATCTACGACTGACCCTGAATGTAAGCGCCACCTTCAGAGTAAATTCTGAAACATGAAGACGTTGCTGTAGGCTAGACGAACAATGGGATAATGATTCTCCTATTTTCCCTTTTGGTTTTGTGTTTTCTGATTTGTTGTAATAAATGATATTGTATTATTTTAGGCGATATATTAATTGTTAATATAAAATAATGTAAAACTGTAGAATTTCCTAAGGTAAAACTATGCACTGTTCAAATTTCATTAGAATTTAGAGGACTGATTATATTTAATTTCGAGGTTTGGCCTTTATTTAGCGATTAAACTTAGATGAAGAAAACTTAAATGCTAGTATTTCATCAAGGAAAAAAGATAGTTCACAATTGTAAAACTCCCGAAAGTTTTACTATTGTGTTAACACACCAAAAAATGGTGCACACGCCTGAGACAAACCTTTATTTAAAATAATGATTTAACTGCAGGCAAACAGGGGGTGGCATCGTATATCCAGACAATAAAAAAAGGATCAAACAGTCACTAGAGATGAAACCCAATCCCCTTATACATTGAGAGGAATCTAAAACTGTAGCAATTGTTAAAATATAAGCTAAATATGGCATGTGAAAAAAATGGTATCGTTTTATGAATATTACACGTTTCTTATCTTGTGAATAATACATAGCGTTTTAGGCACATGATAGAATAGAATAGTATATATCTAAATGATGATTCCATCTACAAAGTTCAATAAAAAGGCATTACCCTATAAAAAAACCATAAATTTAACCAAAAGAATTTTATTCCTTTATGGAATAGTCTTACAAAAGGTTTATGCAAAAATCTGTTACAGGGAAGGCTTAAAGTATACATTCTATTTATTTTAGCCTTCTGCACGCTCCTGGGCCTGTACGATTACAGAAAATAAAATTAATATATTCTAACTTTTCTTCTCAAGAACATCATGCCTTGCAGAATCTTAAATTAAAGTCTAGAATACACGTGTTTAGCATGAATCTTTCTCCACTTGGCCACAGCGTGAAGGGCATCCTATTATACTAAAATGCTGTAAAGAATTCGATTAAAGACCTGTGTCTTCTTCATTTACGAGGAATAACTTAATTAAGCAGGAGGTTTTTAGACGTGAAACACTGTCTTCCGCAAATACTGTTTTGGGGGTGATCTTCAACAGCTGTAAAATGAGGCACTCGAATGAGCATTTTCCTTAATTCTATTTTGAGTGGAAAAGAGATTGTTGGTTTTGCTACGCGACGCAGGAGGTTTGTGCTCTAATTAGCATCGTAATCAAAACTCTTTCTTGTTTGCGTGGAATACATATTTATTAAGCGAACTCTTAGGCAAATAGAATTACCTCTTATAATTTTAGATGTCAGTAGCTCGACGAATTATCTTTCATCATAATACCCCCATTTGACTGGTATGGAGAGGAAAAAATATTTCATAGTGTGTCTTCATTAGGAAGTAGTTAGAAATGTAAATGACGTAAGATGTTCTTTTGGGTAACATACATTCTTCACCATTCATAAAAGTTATCTATTTTACGTTTATCTTGAAAATAACTCTGAAAATGATTCACATATTATTTTTAATTTCTAAAACTTAAATAAGTGTATTAATTGAATATCCTTGAATATAAATAAAAGATAATTATAAATATGATAAATTTTATAACTATGACAAAAATTTAAAATTAAGTAAAAAAAATCTTCGGTTTAATTTTAATTTTAACAATTATATCCCGTAGTTAAAATGCATACCCATAAAAGAACGGGAATACTTGGGAAATAATCCCATTTTTAAAATAAATAATTCTTGAAATACAACTTTTTGATTAAGATTAATTTTTAGTGTGCACAATAAAAAAGTGACTGCATTGCTTAAAAGACTGTGCATACACCCAACATAAATTGTACTGCCTGGTAACAGCTTAAATCAGAGATGAAACAAGCAACCTGCATAGGATTTTATGTTATGTGAAACAAATGTGAACACACTAACTTTACAAGCTCTCATATTCTTCCTTTTAATTTTCTATTTATGAAGTCAACACTGAAGAGTTTATATATGTCTGAACAATCAAAGTATAAGTAATAATCTTTTATTAGGTCACAGTTAGAAAAGTCCAAAAAAGAATGTATATTACCTTAAATCAGTGGTTCTCAGTGAGGACGATGGAACGATACTGAGGGACGTGAACTTGTTTCGAGCGGTTAGGCGACGATGTGAGCAGGGTTTTGCTATTCTAACACAATTTTAAAAATACTACATACATTTATTACATTAAGTATCTAATTCACATGTTTGTTTTTTACCAGTAATAAGTCAAACTTACGTGGTGATTTTAGATCCAGTTATTTTCATTCCCTATGTTCTGCTGGAAATTGCGCCAACATTCAGAAAACTGTATTTTATCAACAACTTTCGTTTGGTTAGGCTTAGAGCACTGCTGTCTACACTTTTACAACACGAAGGCAATTGAGACCGGGACCTACTACTTAATCCCGAATGGCTACGAACATCTATGCACTAGTAGGATTCGAACCTACGAACTGCAGAACTGAAGGTCAACCCCCTAACCATTCGGTCATAACATTAGCTTGGGCATTGTTTTAGTGTGTCTTAGTAAAATAATTTGGTTCGTAACTATATTGAAGAAAATTACTTAGAAATTTTGCATCATGACTGTGTATAATGAAGCACTTCTCCTACCCTATACTTTAAATAAGAGGATTTTTACAATGTGGGACACGTGTTGAACACATTTTGTCTCAGTAAATGGGTGGCAGTTTTAAAAAGGTTGAGAATCACTGGTTTAAATCTTCAAACATAAAAATTAAATATCTCCAAGATTTACAGTATAAAGCTGCCTTTTCAGAATTTTGAGCAGATTTTAATGAAGATGATTTTAATGATTCTATTGATTATCATTAAACACATCTGTATATTGCTTCATAAAAACCTCCTATTCTGTAATAGTACTAAATAAATAAGATGTTTTCACTTATTATATATTCTGCTGTCCTGTGATTTTAATAGATATAAAATTGAAAAAATATTAAATAATAGATTAGTTTTAGCATTTATTCCATATTTATTTTAGAAAGAGACATAATTCATTTTCATCTTGAAAATTAGTGACAAAAATGTTTTATTGTTTGATTCAAAAGTCATCTCTTTTAAAACATTCATGCAATTATTATAGTTCCTCAGCTAGTTCGTTATCAGGTTCAGTGACATGTAAGAACGAAATGTATTATTTAAGTATATGTATGCATCATATGTATGCATCTTAGAATCGCATTGCCTAAATATGAGAATCAAGTGCGTGTGGGAATCAAAAATTCTCGAAACCACGCAACAAGATTAAAAGAGGAAAAAAACTATAAAAAGGGATGTGACATTCTCCACTGCGTTCGATCCAGAACGTTCCTGGGTCGACGAGGACAAGCTATGCTGACATTGATGGATGGGCTATGTTAAAGTAAGATCGAGATATATAAATGCAGTAATCAAAGCGCAGCTAAATACGGTTTCAGAGAGAGATATGGGCGGATAATTTTCGTCTCGTATTCAGGAAAAATGAAAAAAAAAATTAGTAAGTTGTCTTCTGATTTATCATCCCGTTTCAAGTTTTCGTTTTTAAATGTAAAGGTAATAGTTGGAGAAGTGGAGGGGGGTGAGTATTAGTTGCCATCTGAAATTGCTGTATCTGAAATGATGAATGGCCCCAGTAAGGGAGATATTTAAATCAGGTTAAATATACGTAGACATACAGCACATATGGTAATGAGATATGGTAATAGGGAAGTCAGAAAATTTCTAACCTTCTAGATTCATAATATATGAGTTCAAAAACACTTTTGAATCTATGAAAACAACGTTTCAGATAATCTGTGTAAAAAGATATTAAGGGAAAGGTAATGTATAATGAAGAAAAACTTGTAAAACACTGCAAGAAAAATAGTAGTAAAAAATATTGATTGCAGTTCTTTGGTGATAAATAAGATGTCTCAATTACATGTGTGGTACATTGTGATAGCGGGTAAAAACAGATATAATGTTTTTGGTGTTTAGACTCACTCCATACAAGCCTTATGAGACACATGCATTAAAGTGATTTTGATAAAAGATAGTCAAGATATTATTCTATAAAAATCGTAGAATTAATCGAATTCTATCAACTGCAGCATTTATTAAAATTGAAAATTGGCTGTACAATTTGGAAAAGGTAAAGAGCTGTTCGTGATCATCAATGAGCATGGAAGTTAAAATATGAAATTCTGTGGAATTCAAACAAAGTTATCATTAAGAAAACTATGACAATAATGTTTTGAATTCGTTTTACTCTCTCTCTTTTTTGACATTTTCCAAGGTCTTGCTAAAACAAACTGCACCAATTTAATCTTTTATTACCATGTATATAAAATACACACACACATACATATATATACATATATATATACACACACACACACACACATATATATATATATATATATATATATACATATATGTGTGTGTAATATTGAAATAACTTATTTACATATTTTAATATTAATTTAATAAATTTTGTTCATAAAAAGTAAATTGGGGGTTTGCTCGGTAATTCTGATTTTTCCCTCTAGACAAGCTATAGACTTGAATCAGCCTCTGTCTGTACAACTTTAGTCAATAGTTAGAACTTTCTCTTAAAACATAGGTATTTTTTATCACGTGATCAATTGTGCTTAGGGGTTATTTGTAGTCATTTTACCTGAGGAATCCCTACTTGAAAAGTGTATGTGTGGGATAACATTGTCTGGGTGCACGAGGTTGTAAAAGTGTTTGCCTGTTGTATGGATTTCATGTATCTCACCAGACATAAAATGTGTTGTGCTTTTGAATGAGTCTGGCCCATATTACATATGTATATATATATATATATATATATATATATATATATATATATATATATATATATATATATATATATATATATATATATATATATATATATATATATATATATATATATATATATATATATATATATATATATATAATCATGCAATTAAATGAATTTCGTTATAAAATGTCTTTTTTAAATCCTTTTTAATCTTTTCCGTTCCTCTGAGCTGTTATTTTAACTATTGTTCCTTAAATTTAAGTAGAAACAAAAGTTATAAATCAGTGAATGATATGCAGAAGCTGAGTGACGCTTTATTTTTTTTATAGTGTTGTACAGTATTATTTTAGAATTTTATAACCCCCTGTTTTGCCATCACAAAATATGAGCTTAGTATTTTATCAAGTTGAAGATTCCTAAGCCATTTTAACATTTAAATAATAATAAGAAATATTTTCCTATTTAAATAATGGAATATTTAAATCTTACGATATTAAGATTATTTGAGATGAGTAATAAAAAAAATTAATCTAATCAGATAACTTTTTAATAAAAAACAAACAATAAACAATAAAATGCTTTCACTATTATTCGTAAATTTCAGATGTCCTTTAATTCAAAGTTTCTGAAGTAAAAACATTTTCTAAAAAAGACATAATTATTATGGATATATATTAAATATATATGAAGTTTCATAAATGATGAACATTGTTTTTTGATTATAAGTGCACTTTAATATTGTATAATGTTATAGCAATAAAGTTTTAGAAGAGAAATTTTTACGAATATAATAAAACTTTTGTATGAAAATGTTTTATAATTTTATTAGTTTCATAAAATTAGTGTTCAAATATTTGATTAAGCTTTATCTATATTAAAAAACCTCGATTATATCTTCTTATATCTACCTATTAACTACTACAAACTGAAAAATATATCGATAGAAAATGATACAGAAAAGATATTTGATGTTAATGAAGAAATTGAAAAATTCCAACTTATATGCTAAACAATTCTGAGCTCTTCAAAACGTATCTATAAGCTGATAATATGTGACATTTTTTTGCATTTTATTTTTATTTCAAGTTTCGAGCCCCAAATTAAATCTGTATATAGCTTGATCAAGTGTCACTCCTATAAGTTTTAAGGAGTCTATTAAAGTTTAGATGACCATATTTATTTAGCTGCAAACAATTTTAATAAAACCCGTTGTCCATACTTATTTTCGTATTTATATTATTTTCCTTTGCTCAGAATTTCCTCAACTTATATTACTTTATATAAAGAGAACTTTTTTGAAAATAATTATTTTCAAAGAGATATTACAGATCCCGTGTATATAATAAAAAGCTTATTTTTCAGTTTGAGATGAAAAAATATACTCTAGTAGACAGTGTCCTGATTTAGTCGGATGATTTAAATGGAAAAACAATATGTGCACTTGACTTCCTTGATCACACATTAGATTATACACATTGTTTTTTGTTTTGTTTCTGTTATACGTTATCAGAATTATCATTTGCACATTCATTTTATAGTTTGAAAGTAGTTCTTTGATATTGTATAATGTTATTTCAATAAAGTTTTAGAACAGAAATTTTTACGAATGTAATATAACTTTTGTATGAAAGTGTTTTATAACTTTATTAGTGTCAAAAAATAGTGTTCAATTATTTGATTAATTCTCATCTATATTAACAAAACCTCGAACATATCTTCCTATATCTACCTATTAACTATTACAAACTGAAAAATATATCGATAGAAAATAATACAAAACAGATATTTGCTTTTAATGAAGAAATTGGAAAATTCAAAATATCATTATAAACAATTAAGCTCTTTAAAACATATCTATAAGCCGATAATATGTGACATTTTTTGCATTTCTAATTCAAGTTTCGAACCCCAAATTAAATCTTTATATAGCTTGATCAAGTGTCACTTCCATAAGTTTTAAATCCTCATTCCTGATATTTGAGATCATCGCTTGAACAAATATGTAAAGTTGTCGCCTTAACAGCTGCTTTTGAAGTTTTTAAGCTGGATAAACATAAAGAAGTCATTAGCAAACATATTCCCCCACCCACTTTGTTTCTGGTATCTGTCAAGCCGCTAAAATAATTGGTCTATTCCGAATTAAAAGAAGGCTTATTAAATCCTCCCCTCGTCACAGAAGCTTCGAAAATAAATCTGAATACATGATAGAGTCTATTTGTCTGATTTAAGAAGAGGATATGGGAATGCATTGAAATAAATTTTTGTGAAGAATACAGGAAATGAAGCTCTGTGTATCTAATAAATATGTTTTTAAAAGCGTGTATTTCCTCTTCGCTGCTACTGGAATTAGAATAATATTTCCTCTTCCTCAATATTTGACTTCTTTAAATACTATATAATGTAAAGATTAATATTTACTGTTGTTTCTGTTCTTGAATTATCCTGGTAGACTTTTAACACATTGTGTAAATTTCTCAGTGGAATTGTACCAGGAGCGAGCGTTTCGAGCGTAAATTTAGTTATCAGTTAAATCTCAATAGATCGAAAATTATTTAATTCTTTAACCAGTTTTTCGTATTTTATATTGAAATATATAAACAAATATATAAATAGAAATATATAAATAATAACCATAAGACTTTTGTAAACAAAAAATATATTCCTAGTGGATAAATTTATAATAGTATCTCAAATATGAAAAATCAAATAGAAATAGTAGTATATAGCTTTAATTTTTTCGAATTATGTTATATATAAACATTTTTACATTATAATAAAAATGAAAAGAGCAATCATAAAACTAATAATGTTTTACAGTGTGGTAAAATTCAAAGCATTTTCCTCTATGAAGAGGTAAACTGCAAAACTTCCATATGTTAGATGTTTCACAGCACACACATGGCATTGTCTTTTGCGGCATTTACTTGTTCTCAGTAGTAACAATTTTCTCTAAAATATGTTTCCGCATAGTCAATGATAATCTTCCAGGAGAATCATATTTAGGTGCCCTATGTGTACTAGATATGGGTGACCCTGGATCTGGAATGTTAGTTTCAGGTAATTGATCAGTTATTCATTCCAATGCGACACCATATAAAAATTTAATTTTTTTCGTCTTTGTGGAACTGTATAGGACGTCTAAATTTTTCCAGAATCTATGATGTAGACGAGAAAAATTGGCTTCATTTTCTTGTATATACCTTCCCTTTTTGTATATTACCGTATATTGGTTTGGAGCGCTACGGTCTACTTTTTGCAACACGAGGGCTAATGAGACCGGGACCTACTGTTTAAAGCCGATTCCGAACGGCTACGAACATCCATGCCACTGTGGGATTCAAACCCACGAACTCCGGTTTCGAAGGCCAGCATCCTAACCATTCGGCCATCGTTAGGCATATTACCGTATATACCTTCTTGTATATACCTTTGTACCCACAAACAAACCATGTTGTTACACTAACCAGTACTAGTACGGGACCCGCGCTCAAGTATCAATCGTCAGAAAATGTACTAGTACGTATCCTGTATATAATGTGTTAAGAAAAATACTATTTGTCTCAAGACAATATAGAGAGAATATTATTGTTATATTTCTTGATTATTGGTATATCTCTTGACATTGTCATAATGATATGGGAAACATGTTCATATTTCAGTTTGTCCTCTACAACTTGAAATTTTTTTGTATGCTTCAATATATGAGATTGACGTTTAGAGAACTATAAGAGCACTATTGAGATTTTACTTTTCATTCCTGTAACTATAGAAAAATTTCTTGCTTGAACTATTTGTAATAAATCCACTAAATTTATCATCTGAATATATTTTTATTAATCTACCATTCACATAGTTTCACTATTTTCCATTATGTAAGAAATGCAGATGTAGAAAATATTACTAATATAAGTTAACTCTCAATACGTACCATTACAAGAGAATGAAAGTCTCCTCTATGTTGATATTTTAATTTTTTAGGCAATTTACCTTCTGTACCATTTATTTGTAAATAAGCAGTATATAATGAATATATAACAGTACACATTTGTAATATATTCGAAATTACGTAAAATCTAGAAAAAAAATTACATTTTCTGAAACACACAACAGCTGTGATAAAAATCATTATAAAATACGAAAGATTGCATTCCTTTGTACTATATATCGGAAAAGTAATAAGGCAGGGGTGTCGATATTGACAAGGTTTGATGCATATCCATGTGCATTAAATGGTAAAGAACAAATCGTAGTCCATTCCCTTACTTTCCATTGCCTAATGATGGTCCACCAAAGATCTTCCCGCATCTGCCATTATTTTGGGGATTCATAGCATATTAATACAGAATGGGTGAGCAACAAATTCCCCGTATTGTCTCCGTGCACTGATGCGTTATTTATTGCCTTATTTTGGACGTCGGCATAAATAAGTGAATCAGAGCGTGATTTGTGATACTTGTCAAGTTGCTATAGACAGAAAAGAATCGAACCCAATTGCTGTTCGTAATAAGAATTTTCATTTTCGAGTTAATTATTGTACAGAAAAGGTAAGTTATACTACTTCAGGATTGCATCATTATTTTGGGTAAAATTTTTGTTACTAAGTAGTTTAAAACCCATAAGTTACAACATCTCTTTCGGTATTTCGAATAGCTTAATAAATGGAGAAATTGAGAATATATATACATATACTTACATATACATATATATACATATACATACATATATATACATATATATATACATATACATATATATATATATATATATATATATATATATATATATGTATATATATGTATATATATACGTATATATATATATATATATATATATATATATATATATATATATATATATATATATATATATATATATATATATATATATATATATATATATATATATATATATATATATATATATATATATATATATATATATATATATATATGTATATATATATATATATATATATATATATATATATATATTTATATATATATATATATATATATATATATATATATATATATATATATTATATATATATATATATATATATATATATATATATATATATATGTATATATACTGATAAAATCTTAAAGTCAAAGATTATTCTCATCAGTTACGTAGAGTCACATGCAAAATTTACAAATTTTCTTTCCGATTTACATAACTACATTGACCAATACTATGCATTTTCAGTCTATGAAACTATTCAGGTATTACACATAACAATCTAGGGCAGGGTGTGCACTTGATGCTTTCTCCAGAACTTCTTTTTCATCTATTCAAACTAGATATTTCACTGAAATTCTAAAATGGTGTCCATGCTGCCGCGTAGCTATCCCAACAGATGTTTGTATTCACTTCTTTGAATAGACAAAGTATCAGCTATGCAAAAAAGTATCTAGAACACTGTGAAGATATCTGTTAAAGTAAGAAATATATTTTTCTCGGTATTTTAGTAAAATCTGATGCCAATAACATCCAATTATAAAATAACCTAACATATTGTACATAAAAAATGACATTACACTTCATCCTTTAAAATGATTCATAGTTTTTATGCTCAAATATTTCATATATTCCAAATTGCGCATCCACACACACACACACACACACACATATATATATATATATATATATATATATATATATATATATATATATATATATATATATATATATATATATATATATATATATATATATATATATATATATATATATATATATATATATATATATATATATATATATATATTATGTTAGTGTGAATTTACATATTTATTATATAAAATGTAAAGTTCGTGTTAAGTAAACCAATAGATGCATTTAAGAAAATGCGAACACAGCGATCAGTTTAAAAGATTATGATTGCATATAAGAAATAAATTTAAGTGACAGTTTTAGACCTTTTTGTTGTACTTTAGAAATTATTTACTTTGTGTGTTTATTAAATATTTACCGTCTAGTGCTCTTACAATTTCCCACCTGGGAAAGTTAATAACCCGTAGATTAGTTTAAAACATTTAAAAACCTTTAGAAGAAATTAATATCTCTTAGAATGAGAGTAATGTAAAGTGCTTAATATAGAAAGATCAAAAGTTGAGTTTTTAACAGAATGAATCCTCTTTAAAAGAGTAAATATAACCGTGTATTACACTTAATAATTTATAAAAGCTTAGTAATAAAGTATAGTGAAACCATTTTACATCTAGTATATTTTTAAAGAAAAGAGAATTCATATAATTTCTTATTTATAATTTACATGCACACAACAACGCCATAGCTCAATGTTTAATAGTTTTTTTAATATGTTATTACTTAAAATATAAAATCAGTATGAAAATTAAATGTTCTAATGTAGTTTTTAATGTTGCATTTATTTACCACAAAATATAAGTTCTGGTTCTAAAATAAATTTTATTATAATATATAATTAAAAAAACTTTTCACTTTAATAAACTGATAAAACATTATCCTTGTTTTTCCCAAAAGAAAACCTTAATGCGTAAAAAATAAATACAACCCTTCTACATTTCTCTTATACATTTTGGTTCATATGTTAGCGAAAAAGTAAGTGATTCATATCATATTACTTAAATTTAGTATATTTTAGCATCTAAAATTGAATGCCTAATATTACATTACATATAGTAATTAAAAAGCAAGCCTACTTATCAGAACATTGAAAACATGTCAAGTCCAATTCTCGCTTCTTCTCTAATTTAATTTATAGTTATTAATGTTTTATATTACTTTCAATTTTCATGAAATAGCGAAAACTTATAATGTATGGGCAGACAAATATATTCAACCATATTTTTAAAATCTTGTCTAGAGACTTACAAACAAGATAGTTATTTTTATTTAGTCAAAAATAAGATCATTTTGCATTTCTAAAACTATTCTCGACATCGAAAGGTTCATTTAACATTTTTCTTTATCCAAAGAATCAGGAATTTAATATTATTAGACCTTTGCAAACGCATACAGAGAAATATTTTACATAGATAAGATCACCAGAATGCTGTGTGAAATATTCCTTTCAGAAAATATTCTTTAAATTTAATATGCGGGCTCGTATGTATGAATCCATCCTAAGTAACGTTCTTTGGATTTCCTTTCTGTCTGAGTAATGTATTGTAGGAAATTTCGTAGGATTTCCACTCACGAATTTGGATGCAGCACGAAGCGATTCCCCTTTTCAAATTCCTATCTCATTTTCTGAATAGTTTCAACAATTTTTCTGTTTCAAAGAGAAATGAGCAGCAACATTTCCAGATGAATTCCACATCTCTCTTCTTTTCAAGGCGCAAGGACGCAATTTCTTGTTCTTATTTAATCCTGCTTTGAAAGCAAGAGTGTGCACGTTATTTGATTGCATCGCGTTCTTTTCAAAAGGATTTCAGACCTGTTCTTCACGCTTCTGTTTGTGATTCGTGACGCATTTTGTTATCTGTTGATTGCAGATTTAATTTTTCAGCAAGAATTCGACATTATTTGAATTTGGATGTTCATTTCATTATCGCAGGAATTTATTTCCGTTTTGCACAAAATTTGAAGTAATCCTGCTTTGAAAGCAAGAGTGTGCACGTTATTTGATTGCATCGCGTTCTTTTCAAAAGGATTTCAGACCTGTTCTTCAGCTTCTGTTTGTGATTCGTGACGCATTTTGTTATCTGTTGATTGCAGATTTAATTTTTCAGCAAGAATTCGACATTATTTGAATTTGGATGTTCATTTCATTATCGCAGTTATGTGTACAAGAGGACAAATTACACGCTTGGTGGCTTATCTTACTTCTTATCTCATCTTATTTTCTCATGCTGTAAAGTCCTTAAATTATAAAGAATTTACATTTACATGACTTTTACAGTCTCTTAGTTGCAAGTGTATGCCTAAAGTCCCAATACACTCATGTGTCTATCATTATTGAAAAACGTAATTATCCTTTCAACTAGCTGAACGAGTCAGAATAATTGTAATACAGTGGAAAGTGGAACTCATAGAATAATGGCTGTATTACAATGATTTGCTGTTTTTCCATGCTATAATATTTCAAGGAATATTTAAACATTACTTAAACTATGCAATTTTTTTATGCTTTAAGTATGTTCTAAAGCCATAACAAAATTATTTACACATTTATTAATTAATAATCCTGAATAATTTATGGTAAAATTAATTTTGTAGTAAAATTTTTATAATTTTTAATAATCTTACATGAACTTCGCTATGACTGCTTACTTTCGAAAGGTAAACTATATAAACCCTTATAAAAAAGATTAAGTAGATAGAGACAATTTAAAAGTTCAAGTTGACTCATCCAGTTACAAGGAGAGTTTCAAAAATAACTTATAATTGTTTACAAAAACCTTCATTTACAAAAACCTACAAATCTGATAGTAACACAATACTTTACATAGACAACGTTAATAAAACCATTGTCTAAGTAAAGTATTAACACGGTTTATGAATATGTTAGTTCGGAAAGCTTAATTCCTGTATACCGATTTTGTGTTAAAAGTAAAATACATTAGATTACACCTTTCAGACTTTTATCGAAGTAATAACCTCGCACTTGCGTGCATACAAGTACATTCGCTTATATACTGGAGATAAAAAAAAGGAACAACTATAAAAACTCATCAAATTTGAATAATATTGCAAATTAAAGCATGACGCTTGCACAATATCTCTATGTTACAGTACCTGATATATGTTCAAAATACAGAACTATCTATTTCTGGAAAACAATAAATTAAATAAAAACAAACGAGGGATATGAGCTGAAATAAGAAACTTTTGCTGTCACAACTTTTTCTAGACACGCATAAAATTAATCAGGTATGTCTGCAATGTTTAAAATGTAATTTTTATAGCACTTTCCCGTAGTGTATATTCTGCTCCTAGGTGGGAGTTGTGGAGTTACAAGCCAACGTCTTACTTAATTTTTAGTCTTTAATCTAAAGAATATGCCACTCACTCTACTGGCTGAATATTATCAGCTTGATGATAATCATTCAAGATGAGAATTCTCGTTTTCATCAACTACGAGGTAGTTTTTCGTAACTGAACTCCAAAACAATTTATCGTTTTTAATTCACTCCTACCTCATCTTTGTATATTTCAGAAATCAAAATTGCATTTGTAAAAAATGATCAATCCGTCTATTCAAAAGGAGAACTACCTATGCCGTGATGTCCAACAAATTTGCATGGATGCCTTTTAAATTAGCAGACTTATTGCGTGTTTTTCCCTCTATGTTGTAAAACGTTTGTAATCACTTCCTAAACTAAATAATCTTTCATAATTAAAGACTACTCGGTTTCAGTTCGTGATACTCCAATCTCTATTCCATTTTTACCGGACCCGTTTACTTGCTGGAGTTAGTGAAATACAATTCATAGGTCCTAATGCTATAACTCTCTTTTACAAATTTAAATCTTCAAGAAATACTGTCAAAATATTTAAATGTAAGACGTGGCTATGTAAAAAAGTCTTGATAATAAACATTAATTTAATAAAATTCTTTTTTTATCATTTTATCGTAATAATTAAAACTTTACAAAACCCCTACACGTTATATATCCCGTATTACGCATGTACACACACATACACACACACACTTTATTTACTTTGTGTGTTTACTAAATACTTACCATCTTGTGATTTTAAAAATTTCCACCTGTATAATTCTCATTACTTATTCATATAATTTCTTATTTAAAATTTACGTACGCATAACAACGACATAGCTCAATGTAAATATTATTTTTATATGTTATTACTTAAAATATAAAATAAGTAGGAAAATTAACTGTTCTGAAGCACTTTCTAATGATTTATGTATATATTAATCACAAATTCTAAGTTCTGGTTCTGAAATATATTTTGTTATAATGCATAAACACTTTTCATTTTAATAAACTGATAAAACATTTTCCTTGTTTTTCCCAAAAGAAAAACTTAATGTATATAAAATAAATACAACTTTTCTACATTCCTTTTATACATTTTGTACCATGTGTTAACATAAAAGTGATTCATATCGTATTACTTAATTTAGTACATTTTAGTCGTAAAAATTGCATACCTAATATTACATTAAATATAGTAAGTCAGAAGAATGCCTATATATGAGAGCGTTGAAAACATGTCAAGTCAAAATCTCGCTTTTACTGTAATTTAATTTACAGATATTAATGTTTAATATTACTTTCAATTTTCATGAAATACAGAAAAATTATAATGTATGGGCAGACAAATATATTCCAACCATATTTTTTAAATTTTGTCTATAGACTTACAAACAAGATAGTTATTTTTATTTAGTCAAAAATAAGATCATTCTGCATTTCTAAAACTAGTCTCGACATCGAAAGGCTCATTTAACATTTTTCTTTATCCAAAGAATCAGGAATTTAATATTATTAGACCTTTGCAAACGCATACAGAGAAATATTTTACATAGATAAGATCACCAGAATGCTGTGTGAAATATTCCTTTCAGAAAATATTCTTTAAATTTAATATGCGGGCTCGTATGTATGAATCCATCCTAAGTAACGTTCTTTGGATTTCCTTTCTGTCTGAGTAATGTATTGTAGGAAATTTCGTAGGATTTCCACTCACGAATTTGGATGCAGCACGAAGCGATTCCCCTTTTCAAATTCCTATCTCATTTTCTGAATAGTTTCAACAATTTTTCTGTTTCAAAGAGAAATGAGCAGCAACATTTCCAGATGAATTCCACATCTCTCTTCTTTTCAAGGCGCAAGGACGCAATTTCTTGTTCTTATTTAATCCTGCTTTGAAAGCAAGAGTGTGCACGTTATTTGATTGCATCGCGTTCTTTTCAAAAGGATTTCAGACCTTTTCTTCACGCTTCTGTTTGTGATTCGTGATGCATTTCGTTATCTGTTGATTGTAGATTTAATTTTTCAGCAAGAATTCGACATTATTTGAATTTGGATGTTCATTTCATTATCACAGGAATTTATTTCCGTTTTGCACAAAATTTGAAGTAATAACACTTGATCGCTGATCTTATCTTAACCCCATGATGCGATATTTTTTTCCTTTTGCAATTATTTTACACACATATTTTGAAATAGATAACGTTAAAAAAATTAATTTATGAGTTTTTTTATTGCTTTTAACCAAACATTCTGTTTGAAGTACATGATAGTTAGATATTGGTTACAAATAACTTTGATAAATACATGAAAAATATTGATATAAATTTATTATAAATACTTTATATAATTGGGATAAACAATACTTTTTCAAGCGTTAGAAAATGAAGAAAAATATATAATGCAATGCAATAGCAAAATGATTAATATATTCAGCATCCAAATAAAGGTTGTTCTTAAAGATATAAAAATCGACTACTCCCATTTAGAGAAGAAAATGAAGACATTGATAAAAGAATTGATAATACACAAACCAATGTAAATTAAATGCAATTTTTTGTAGATGTATTACAGGGGTAGATACCTTATTGATTCATAAATTCATCACTGTGCAGTGTAGTGTTGACGTCAGAATTTTCAACAATAATTTATTCTTCCTGTGTAACCCAGTGAATAAATATTATTGAAAGTGATCATTCATTTGTTAGTCATGTTAGTCATTTGTGAGTTTTCAAAAGTTCTAGCTTCAAAAGTTGTGAGCTTTCAAACGTTCTATAATTTTTCAAATTATGAAAAATTCCTGACGCTGGAAAAATAATAATATTCAAGTAATACATTATAAATATGTTTTATAGTAAAACAATAAAATGTATAATTTGTTCAAAGATAAAAATATATTTAGACGCTTGATTTCAACTGAAAAATGCAATAAAACTGGTATTTTTTAAGAAATTAGAAAGAATATTTTAAAAAATTTTCAATATTTAACAGATTCGTCAAACTTTGAAATAAAAATCTAACGTGTGAACATTAAAATAATTAAAAATATAGATCAATATTTTTTTCAACTATAAAAAATTAAAAAAGTACTAATGTTACTTGGATTTTTGAATTTCCATCCTTTTTCATTGATGCAGCATTTCGAAGCTAAATTTTCAGCATGCAGTTTTTGGTATTCAGCATTGATATAGAAATTTTATAAATATTCAATTTAAAATTCTCAACCGTGTAATGAAAAAAATTATTTTCTATTGTGAATAAAAACAAATTAGATATTATTTTAGACTTTCAGAATATTTTTATTAGTTTAGAAATTGCGTTTAAGTTGAAAAATTTACAAAAACTAGTTCCTTGCAAAATATGAATAGTGAACTTTCGAAAATTCAGCAATCTCAGCAAAAATATTTTTGTAGGATAAATGTAACGTAATGGTAGATTTTTGAAAGGATATAAAGATGTTCTAAGGAGTCTATTAAAGTTTAGATGATCATATTTATTTAGCTGTAAAAATTTTTATAAAACTTGTTGTCCATACTTATTTTCGTATTTCTATTGCTTTCATTACTCAAAATTTTCTAAACTAATATTACTTTATAAAAATAGAACTTTTGGGAAAATAATTATATCCAAAGAAATATTACAGATCCCGTGTATATAATAAAAAAGCTTATTTTTCAAGTTGGGCTGAAAATATATACTGTAGTAGCCAGCTGCCCGATTTAGTCGGTTGATTTAAATGGGAAAACAATATGTGTACTTGAATTCCTTGATCACACATTAGATTATACGCATTGATTTTCGTTTTATTTGTGTGATGCTTACTCAGAATTATCATTTGCACATTCATTTAATGTTTTGAAAATAGTTTCATTTCTCAAGGTTAAGGTGTTGTCTGAGCAAAAGTCAAGTACCGTCCTCTAATGGCAACAAGTAGTAATAATCAATAGCTCTTACATTGAGTTTTTCGCTATGTAGATATTTTGGTAAAAATCACACATTTTACTTCGTGCCAGGAAAAAAATAAAAATTCTTAATTATATCTATATCATAATATTTTCATAATATTATCATAATATTTAACAATTACCCTCAGCAAATAATGTATTTAAGCGTTTGCAAGTTTGTTTGGAGATGGACATTTAAAGCATGGTTTAAACTGCATTGTCCATGTCGATATATTTCTGTTGCATTGTTTTAGGTTGGTAACGTTATTCTATTGTGGGATATTTTGTTACATAGACTCCTGATTGCTAGTGGATATTTTTCCAAGGTTGGTCGAAATGAATATTCAAATTTTCGAAGTTAAAGTTTCTTTATACTCATGTAGAAACGCATTGTAAAAGCTAGCCAAATTGGATTTAGTCATGTGAAAATGGATTTTTCCTTTAAAACTTGAAGACCAAATGTTATTGTGATCAAAATATTTACGTTAATTTGTACTTAAAAGGGAAAACATAAGAACAGATTCTTTTTAGATATCTAAACGTAAACTTTTGTGTTATTATTGGTTAAAATTGACTTAGAATATGTTAAGAATAGTTATAATGGAGTCCGAATTAGCTCAAACTTAAGCAAAAGTGAATAGGTTTAGTGTTATTTACCCTTGACTCTTCCAACGTTATCCGACTAAAGTGGCATAGCATTAAATTAACTAACACTGGTAAGTTCCACAAAAACCAACCTTTAAATAACACAATGAAATAACAGAATCTGAATAGCATAATGAGATTTGTTGTCCACCTCAAAATTAGCGTGGACAAGACATACATGGACTAACATCGAATAGACCAGAGTGCATAAAGTTATCAACACAAAAGGTGAACTATCTTGAGTTCTGGTAATCACAAGTTAAGTTGACAAGTCCTTCTTTTATTGCTTTTTCATTTTGAAATATTCAGCAGCAACAATCAAAAGTTTTATGAAATATTTTTTAAACTCTAGAGTATAGGAAACGAAGTCTGAAGTTCCTTTTGATATAATACAATAATATGTTGCTGTACAACATAGATGAAATAAAGTAATATAGTACTTATACTATTATTTTTTATATTGCCTCCACATTTATTTATTTATATAATTTTAAATAAACATACTGGCATAAAAAGAAGTTGGACCTACTCAAAAATTAATCAAAAAGAGCCATTCGATACATTTTATGTATAAAATCAAAATCTTTATTTTATGTTTTGAATTCCCAGAATATTTTCTATTAGTTTTTCATTCCCTCGGGATATTTTGAGCTCTTACGGTTCATAAAATACATCAAAAGGAACATATACAACGCTTGCTTCAATAACTTTTTGAAAAGAGACCTAAAAATTTTACAAGGGCGTCATCAACAAAGTCTTCTTTACATGTGGCAAGCTCATATAATTCAAAACCTGAAATGCCTTGGAGCACTCAGACAGAATTTCTGTAACTGGCCTCAGTTTAACTCCTAGAAGGGGAAAAAATACTATGACACCTATGTCCCGGTGAGAGATCGAATAGAGACTTTTTTCAGAGTAAAAGGCTCTATAGACCCTGATCATGGATGAAAAATGGATGAAGTTGTCCACGTGAAAGGTTAAAACGGTTTTAGATGGATGCAGTTCCCCTAACAGCAGAGGCCGTACATTTATGTAAGGATTATTTCTCTCCCTCTAGGTAAAAATGCTTTTAGTGAAGTAAAAAAGATTATTTTTTTTAGAAATATATTTTATATATTTCAACCACTCTGAATGAAATCCCAATAAAAAGTTTTTTTTTTAAATGAACAAGCAGGACTAAAAGTTTTAAATGAATAAATAAAAATGTGTTAACTGTATTTACATAACAATGTTTAGAGCAAACTTGTTTAAAATTTTATAAATTTTCTTTACTTTATTCGTATGTATAATTATTAATATAGTTTAATCTTTTATTCTTTTCTAAATTATAAATATTAAGACGTATTTCGTTCTCTTTTCTTTTTGTTAAATGACTATTTACAAAGTTTTTTTTCTTTAGAGATTTTTTTTCAGAATTTTTCTAATGGATGTGGGTCTAAAAATAGAATAGTTATAGACGTATATACATATATATATATATATATATATATATATATATATATATATATTATATATATATATATATATAGTATATATATATATATATATATATATGTATATGTGTGTGTGACACGGTTGATTAAAGGCATGGAAGACGCATATTAGTTCATGAAATTTTTTTTTGTGTTTCTTTTGTATATGGCTATGCCATTAGATATAATTTTATCACATTTTGAGTCCACAAGCGTGGAGGATGTTAATAGCCCGACACCCGTCCAGAAATGTCTTTTAGCATTACTTACCTAAACAAATTCCTCCTGTCTACTTCCGCGTCAGCTTCGTTACTCTGTATGCTTCTGCTCTGCTTGAGAGTGTTTTTTTCTCCTATTACGTTATTGTTAAAGAGCTTCAACTATTTTTTATTACATCTAGCTTAATTCTTACCCCCCCCTTTTAAACCTGACACACCACACACACACACACACACACACACACACACACACACATATATATATATATATATATATATATATATATATATATATATATATATATATATATAGATATATATATATATATATATATGTGTGTGTAGAGTTAAATTCATAAAGCATTTATGATATTTTGAAAAAAACTACAAAAATTAAAGAAATAGAATGGAAAAATAACAACGTTATATTATACAAATATTTTTTCGTGACCTTATTTTAAAAAAATAGATATGTTTGAAACAAATTAAAGCTATTCCTCTAGAAAGAAGAATTTTCCAAAACGTCAATTTTAGTAACATTCTAGTATTGAAAATATAGTCTTAACCTTTTAACGCTTGCTTTTTACATCTTGAAACTTTTAAACCCATAGAGAATCACTTTTAAAAAACAAGAAAATTTTTATATGGTACATTTTTTATATATATATTTGGAAATGAGTGAAAAGGGTGTTTTATAAAAAGTAAAATAAACAAGACGTAAACAAATAAAACATACTGATATTTCTTTAAAAATTTGTAACATATTTGAAATATCAGTGTTTTGAATAAAAAATATCAGGAAGTCAAAATTGTTTAGGTAATATTGGTTACTGTTATGAAAGTTAATTTACATTAGCCATTTTTTAAGTTGCCTTGATTTTGTTTTATTTATTTGAAAACTTTATTTTTACAATTAATTAAGGTAAGCTCTTGTGTCCAGTAAATTAATATATGTTAACTATCATTTAATTGTTTAGACTACAAATATTTTATCATACTATTTCAATATATCTAAGGGATATTTTCTTATCAGTATGAAATAAAATAATATTGCTATCTAATGGAATAAGTCTTCATTGATAAGTTTAAAATTATGCTTACAACTCATCTTTTTTTATTAGGTTTTACTATCCTCAAACTTTTGAAATATAATTTTTAAATCATAGTGTATTTGAATGAAAGGTTACTTTTGTACAATTAAAAAAGACCTTGCCATTTACGAAGACTAAATAATTTAGGCTAATATATATAAATAAACTAAAATAATAATAAATAGACTAAAATATTCAGATGATTTATACAAAATATCTGGTAAACAAAATTTTAAAATACTTTTATGAACTAGGGACTTTATTCCTGTGCTCGCACATTTACTCTTGATTTATTGCATGTATTGCTGTGAATTCTTTCACAGCATAAAATTATTTAATATTTTCAAATTGTGCTTAAATTTAAACATTTCCGAACAAAGAAGACTTTTTATACCACGTCAAATATTTGAATATATGCATTTTTTCTTAGGGTATTTACTACCCATATTTTTCCGGACTATTAAAATATTTTTTTTTATCCAAGTTGAAATTAGTATTTGAAAGTTTGCGTGATATTTTGTAATTACAATTCAAATTAATTTTGCAGTCAAGCTGTCAAATATATATTTTAAGTTTTAACTTTAAGAAATGATATCTAATGTTCACTAAATCTCATTAATATGTGGTTAACTGCTGAGTATTAATAGCAATTTTCACAGATATTACATAGTACATGTATTTCAAAATTTAATGATCTTAAAACACATATTATTACTAATTTTTGTTTCTTAGTCTTAAACCTTTATGCTTTTATTATAAATGTTCACTTGTATCATCTTATTTCCTACGCCAGTTTATTTTTATTCTATTATCAATAACCTCTAAATCATAAAATTAATATAACATAAAAAATATAGAATTTATTACGTATATATGAAAAGAAGATAAATGGAATCAAAAACACTTATCAAGCACCTTAAAAAGCCTGGAGATAGATGCATGTTTTTTTGGCCTTTTGACCGTATTCTTTTAATGGTTGCAAAAAAAGATTTATGGCTGTTCCGCAAAAACTGTTTGCTCTGTCGCAGAATACTCTCTACATTTTTATTACGAAATATTTTATTTTTGATATAGTAACAGTTGTTTTAAGATATGTTTATTAATTTAAACGTTAAAACACGTGCATTTACTGCATTTTTATTGAAAAGAAACGTAGTGCGATCACTAAGGTTATTTTAAAATTAAGTAACTTTACCATAGACATCACTTTTTGTTGTGATATTACAACATTTTCGTAATAAAATAGCATTAATCCTTTGAAAGACGTTAATCAGATCTTATATATTCTTTGTCACTTTTTTTATATAAGATTTCTCCAAACATTTTTTGTTCCCGAACCCCTTCTCGTAGCACATAAATTAATATGAATTCTAATTTAAAGAATTTCATATAACTACATAATAACAAAATTACAATTTTAACAGTTTTGCATTTAATAATAACATAAAAATAAAATATAAAGCATTTTGAAATTTAAAGTAATAGTTCATGGGTTCGAATCCCACTGTGGCATGGATGTTCGTAGCCGTTCGGAATCGGCTTTAAACTATAGGTCCCGGTCTCATTAGTCCTCGTGTTGCAAAAAGTAGGCTGTAACACTCCAAACCAAACCAAGTAATATTATTTGAAATTATTACCTTGTGTTTCAAATGATTAAAATATCATTTTTCAATTAATTGTTGTTCTTGCTTTAAGTACAGACAATAATAAACAATAAATATATGTGTAGATAATAATAAATCGCATCTTTAGCTTGCTTTAAGTTACAAACTAAAGTGGGTACTAATTTATTTATTCTTGTATATTTTAATCTTCGTAAAATTTAAAATGGGTCACTATTATTTTATTTTCTATTAAATATTTTATGGATTCCAAAACGTTCTCCATGTACACCCTAATTAACTTTTATAGATCGTGTACCACCTCTGCAATAACATGTGCCACAGTAACGCCTGTGAGAATAATTGATATATACATTGGTATCTCAGTTCAGTGAAAACAAAATGCCATTATATAATTGTACTGACATCTTTATTTCTCTGAATGGAATTTAAGTATACCGATATTAAATGCACTTATTCTTATTTCTTAAAAGTATTTTTTTTTGTTTACTACTCACTAAGTAGTTGGTGATACACAGTATGAAAAAAATATGCTTTATTTCTCAAAGATAAGTAAGAACGAGAGCAAAATTTAGTTTCATAAAAATTTGTAGATAAATGTAAATATGTAAATATTTATACATTTCTATAACAATACCTTCTATTTATTTCTGTGTGCGTCTATTAGTCTAAAGCTTAATATTTTCGATTTTGAAATGCGTTTACCTGTGTAAGCTTAAAAGATCACAGTGTTAATACATGTTAATGGAAAATATTGCAGATATTTCTAAACTAAAATAACCCCCAGCGATGCAGCCCTTGTTGGGTCGTACGCTGTCAATCTCTGTTTTTGAAACCAAAGGCACAGGACATGGCAAAGGAGTACTTTATTCTGATCTTCCTGGGCCTGCACTCTAGGTTAGAATTACTGAAAAATCATGGGTAATGAGAAATAACTGACAATACACACGGAAATGAGGACTTTGAGTTACTAAGATTAAATTAAATTAAGAGGTAATTAAAAACATCCACGAGTTCGGTGAATGGAAAGTACACAAGTACAATAAAAAAGAACAATGTTAAGATTAAGGTAATGAAACAATTATAAGTACACCAGAGGTACTAAAATAAATTAAATATTTTTTCTATATTAATGAGTAAAGATGCTTAGAGTAGCAGAGAGTAGAAGATGTACAAGGTAGCACGACTGTGCAGAGACGATTCCAGCTGAAAGCTGGGAAAATTTTGATTGGATCCTACGGACCAATAGAATTTAAGATATTAGAACAGATGATCACTAGAGAGAAAGATGGAGTTTGATCGGAAAGTTAAGTTTGAACTTTTTAGGAAATCAGAAATCCAGAAAACAAGATGAAGAAAGAGATTGACTGATGAGGGCTAATGAAATTTAGTATAGCTTTCTGCTCAAGACGGCTAATGGCCGTTTTGAGTTTGCAGAATCCGCATAGTCATATTGGGCTAAGTCCAAAAGGTGATCAATGAGACCAAAAGCCCTGGGTTACGAAGCATATATACCGGTTATTATACGCGGAACTCCCAGAGTTTAGTTCCCAAGAATGCTTGGTCCTCAGTTGGTCTACCCGAAGGGGTGAAAGGCTGTAACAACCTTGCCCAGCCCGAGGATCAAAACTCGAACTTGTACCTTGGGAGTGAGAAGCGTTACCTCAACGGGGATTTGTAAATATTTCAACCTTATTAAAATAGTTGTGTTTCTTGACAGAAATACCAATGGTGTTATTTCATAGTTCATATGCTTTGAATTTCTTTAATAAAAATAAACAAATTTTCTAAGAAAAAATCATCTTGTTTCAAATGAAGTGGCGTTTCTATTATTTATTTTAAGCCAAAGTATCTAAAAATGTTTTTGATGTTTAGAGGAAGAATGGAACATGTTTTAAATTTTTTATGACTTTAAAAAGAGAAAGGACTCTGGTACCTTTTATCTTCTATCTAAATTTAATAAACTAGATTTTATTTTCAATCTTCTATAACCAAAAAATGGTCCGTTTTAAAAAACCAATTTTTACCAAATATTTTTTTTAATTTATGTGGTGTTAGAATTTTTACAGATTCAACAAACAAATGCAAAATTTAAAGGAATGTTTTTCTTTTTGAACCATTTCCTGATTGCAAAGTTAATTCTTATTTATTCTTAAGAATATCTACATTTTTAATTGCGATTAAAGCACTATAGCATTTTTTTAAAATAAGGGAAATTTTTAATATAAGTTAACACTTTAAAAGATAATTTTTAACCATTAACATTTTTACCATTGAAATAATGGTTAGCTTTATTCTTTTAACTTGAATTAAAAAAAAAATCATGCATATTTATACATAAGAATAAATTTGCTATTTCGTGCTCAATGAGATAGGTGTAGAAAGAAAATCAATGACATTTTGATATTTGAAAAATGCAATGTTCAGTGTTAGAACTTTTTGATGTCAAATAGTTAAGAAAGGACTATAGTTTCACATTAGATATGTTTCATTTTTCTGAATAAATAATAATTTGGCTATAAGAAAACAGAAATGAAGATGTTTTAGTGACATTGACAGCTATTAAAATGTATCTGACAATACCTTTGGTAGTTTTTTATTTCCTTCACCTGGGCTATAAATTCAAGGATTGTTCTCTTTGTGTCACAGCGATATCACTAAAATTGATAATTTATTAAAATGTTCTACTCATACTTTATACTTTATGAAAATGTTCGATATAATCGAAACAAAAAAATTAACGAAAAATATCATAAATAAATAGGACGTTACTAAAGTGTAAGAAATGCTGTATAAAAAATATTATCAAACAAAGAAAGAATGTACTTAGATTTCCAGAGTACCGTGGCATCTTTTAGATAATGGAAATCGGCTCATATCTCGAAGCAATCGCATATTGAGGTAGAAGATAGATGTTCCAATAGTTTCCTGCAATGGTTGGTCATTTGGCTGGTTGGTGCTAAGCCTAAGTATGTTTTGGAGACTGATGAATGTAGTTGTAATTGATGACATGGTCTGAACAAGGAAGGATGAGCAAAGGGAAGAAAAAAAGTAGAAATATTTACCGCTGCAGTCAGAGTAATCTTTCCCCTTTCTTTAATAGGAAGTTGAGGAATAAATAACACATGTTCAACACGGGAACTTGCGTAAGCAATTCGAAAATCGGGAAATGGAATTTCTACGAAAATATTTCCCATATAGTTCGTGTTATGTAGTTTGTGTTCAATCTCTGCAAAATAAGATTTTTAAAGGTATAGTGTAGTTTTTCCCTTCAATATCTTATTGATATTATTCCCCTTCTCCGTATATTTTTTATTCTTCTTATAGCTTACAAGCATCAACTTGACTGATTAGGACAAAATAAAGTTTTTATTTTAATAAAAATGTTAAATTCTTAGAAAAAAAGTGAATTTTAAAATATTTTTTGAAATTATAATTTATTAGAATTTTAATTATATAAGAAATCATCAATTTCACTTGTAGTATGGCATAATCTATCTTAAAAATTATATTAATTATATTGGGCTTCAAAAAATCTTTTTATTTTTGGTCACATAACCATAGCTTTCAATGTAGTTAGTACTACAATTTTTCACCACTGATTTTCTTTTTTAGAAGAATGAATGTCTTTGTTTGTTACTTAATAATTTCGTTTTCTCTGTCCATCTATTGTACACAAAGATTTGATTAATATCATGATGTTTAGTGACATCGAACACTACTTTATACAAGTACCCTGATGAACTATGACAAACGAACAATCGCTTGCATATACGAGGCGTATAGAAAAGACAATCACAGTAAATAAACTTGGAAACATTTCTTCCCTTTCTCCGTATATTCTTTTATTTTTCATAGAGCTTAATAGCATCAACTTGATGGATTAGGACAAAATAAAGTTGTTATTTTAATGAAAACATTGAATTCTTGGAAAAAATAGTTCACTTTAAAATATTATTTGAAATTATAATTTCTCAG
>CM063504.1:71295044-71300044 GCA_032207245.1 Pardosa pseudoannulata
AACAGAAATTGAAACAATACGATGGCTTCCAGAATGCCGCTGACTTCTAAAAACGCGGCACGTTCGAAAGATATTTGTAAGAGGAAACTTCGGGAAACGAATCAGTGTTATCTCAGTCTGAGCTATTTGGGGCAAATCGCAGCCCCCAGACGAAAACGGATTTTAGGGAAGGACTTTATAGTGGCAGAATACGTAAAGTGTTTCTCTCGATTTCGGGGAACGAATTGTCAGATTTGATGATTTCTGTTGCCGTTTCACTCATAGACTTTTTATTCCTTAGAAATATGTTGTTTATATAAAATGAGAACATCTGAAAGAAACGTTACATAGTAATAACTTTATCACAGTCAAATAGTGTGCAATATTTCTTTTTCTATAGATTACAAAATAAAGCATACATAGTAAAGTTCTTATATTTTTTATATTTTATAAGCATCATATTTTTAGTACCATATAAATTCACTGAAAAATAATGTTTCCCTTTTTTTAATACCATATAAAAATTAATACATTATTTCTTACCACTTACTTTAAAACAAACTGGGATTCGGTCTAAACATTTATGAATACTATATACGAGGGTCACTCTGAAATTTTTTTTTATAGTTATAAAATTTTAGGTGTGTTCAAAGTAGTTTCCTCCAGTATCAATGTGCTTTCGTAGACGAATATTCTATAGATTAAATGCCTCAAGCCATTCATTTCTTGAAATATATGAAAAAATGCATTTATAGCCACATCATTCTTTTCTTCTGAATGAAGTCCACGTAAGTTCTTTTTTAGATTAAAGAATAACCATAAGTCACATATAGCTAGATCAGGTGAATACGCCCGATGTTCTATTACTTTCATTTGTTTATGTTTAAAAAACTCAACTGTTAATCTGACCGTATGTGAGAATACACTGTCATGGTGAATCATTAATCCCCTAATATTCACTTCTTGTAGAATTTGTGGAAGACATTTAGTGGTATACCAGTTTGCTGTAACCGTCTTATATCCTTCCAACTTGAATCTTTTTTCATACATCATTTTCATGCGTCAACATACATTACTTTTTTCAGTGCGCGTTGTCAGCGCCCATTGTCGACGTGGGATCATCTTCTTTGCCCCTACTTTGCTTTCTTGACGTGTTGGAACGTCAAAAAATTTGTATGTACGTTTCACCACGCGTTAGAATATTAGAAATGATGCGGTGAAATGACACATTTAGCAATTTAAGAATTTCTTTACTGATTCTGACCCACTCCCATTCTTGGTGCTCAGTTAGATTATGGAGAACCCAACGCAAACTACTTTTTTCATATGTAATTCTTCATTAATAATTTTTTGTATGGCTGCGGTTCTAATGTTAAGTGTCTTCTGTAGAATTTGAGAGGTACATCGATTATCATCCATTAACATTTTTCGTATGGCAGACACATTATCCGGGATTACTGCCGACGGCGGCCTTCCTGTGTGTTCTTCATCCTGAAGAAAATTGCAACCTCTGCTAAATTCTTTAAACCATCTGAATACAGCCTCGAGAACTGGAGATTCATCACCAAATGCCAATTGCAACTGTTGAAGGCATTCTTCTTGATTTAATCCTGCTTTGAAATCGTAAAAAATCATAGCGCGAAAATGTTCTCGAGTCAACTCCATTTTCTCTTCTGTTTAAAATTTATTTTACTCTAAACAAGTAGAAATATGTCAGTAAAAAATTATCTGCTGTGTTAAAGTACTTTGTATTTTAAAATTAAACCGCTATATTTACTTTGTAAATTCTAATCTGCGAGTATCTCAAAAATTTCAAAGTAACCCTCGTATAATACTCATGAACTCACATAGATTTGTCAAGCCATTTATGACAAATATGATGATTGTTCAATTGAGAACAACTTTTAAACAAAAACGCATTACACAATATAGGAGTACAAAGATTTGCAGCAATAGCTTGTACCAAAAAAAAAGAATTAAATAAAATGGCATGTCAATTTTATTTAAGTCTGGATTTTAGTTAATATTTAGATTCTGAATAATAAAATATTATTCAAGTTATTGAGTTTATAAAATTTGGTAAATATTCAAAATATTAACAAATTAAAATTATATAAACAGCATTTACTATTTTCAAATCAATTTCACCATAGTTTTACTTAAAGGTCAGGTAAATATCTTAATCTATCTTTAAACTTCATTTTTTTGTTATTAAATTCCTTTTTTGAACGAAAATATGAAAAATTTACACTAAACACATAAGAATGCATTAATCGCAAGTGAATAATGAACATTTTGCGTCACATCTTTCTTTAAACTGGAACAAAAAAAAATAAAAATATAGTCCACACGTAAAGGCATTTGTTTAAAATCTTCTTTGAATTACAATGCCATAAATAACTACGAACGGATGTTCCAAGCACGTGATAAAATCTGCAGTTTATATTAAATGCCTTTCGTTAAAAACTGGCATTTTGCCAATATTTTTAATTCTATATTTTTTATGAAGAATTTATCGTGATAACCAGGTAAAATAACTCTTCTACAACTCTCAGCAAAGTAGATGAAAATGAATTAATGTACTTTATCACGCTTGATTTATCCGAAAGTTCTTTGTCTTCTTGGAAAGAAGAGTGGAAAAATTTAGTACAAAAATGTATCAGTTAAATCGTACAATACATATATTTCTTTTAGCAATTATTTAAGCCATCCGTTCAAACATAAATGTATGAATAAGCAGTTTTATTTGTTATGATTTTTTAAATGTGTACTTAGAAAGTAAACTATATAAAGATTCTCGCACAGTGTCAATAAATATGCAGTCATTTATAATATCGTGTTTGTATTTAAATAAAGTATATTTTTAATGATTTGGATATAAAGTAAATACCTACAACTATGGAGTAAAAATTTCATTCATTTCATTGTTATAGCTGTTTGGGGGGGGGCTGTAGTAAATTAGTAAATGATTCTTGTACGGCTTGTTGTTTGATAGACAGCTTTCGGTCGCATAACTTGTGGGCTGGCAAAAATGTGTGTAAATTAGGTCTGACTGCGGGTATCATTTTGTGTAGTGGCTGCTGTCTCTCAATAAAAAATAATGTTCATATCATGTTGTTATTTGACTAAACATTTCTTGTGTAGGATATCATATACGAAGAGTTATTAGATCCAGCTGTATCGTTCATTTCATTAATGTAGCTCTTTGAGGGTCTGTAGTAAATTAGTAAACTAATTCTTGTAGGGATTGTTGTTTGATAGAGAGCTTTCGGTCGTATAAATTGTAGGCTGGCAAAAATGTGTGTAAATTAGGTATGACTGTGTGTATCGTTTTTTGTAGTTGCTACCGTCTGTCAAGAAAAAAAATTTCATATCATACTGTTATTTGACTAAATATTATTGATGTAGAATATCATAAACGAAGAGTTATTATATACAGCTGTATCATTCATTTCATTAATGTAGCTGTTTGAGGGTCTGTAGTAAATTAGTAAACTAATTCTTGTAGGGATTGTTGTTTGATAGAGAGCTTTCGGTCGTATAAATTGTAGGTTGGCAAAAATGTGTGTAAATTAGGTCTAATTAAATGTATCATTTTGTGTAGTGGCTGCTGTCTCTCAAAAAAATGTTCATTTCATATTTTTATTTGACTAAACATTTCTTATGTAGGATATCATATAAAGAGTTATTAGATGCATCTGTAACATTCATTTCATTAATGTAGCTGATTTGAGGAGCTGTAGTAAATTAGTAAACTTATTCTTGTAGGGATTGCTGTTTCATAGAGAGCTATCGGTCGTATAACTTGTTTGCTGGAAAAATGTGTGTGAATTAAGTCTGATTAAATGTATCATTTTGTGTAGTGGCTGCTGTCTCTCAAAAAAAATGTTCATTTCATGTTTTTATTTGACTAAACATTTTTTATGTAAGATATCATATAAAGAGTTATTAGATGCATCTGTAACATTCATTTCATTAATGTAGCTGATTTGAGGAGCTGTAGTAAATTAGTAAACTTATTCTTGTAGGGATTTCCGTTTCATAGAGAGCTATCGGTCGTATAATTTATTTGCTGGAAAAATGTGTATGAATTAAGTCTGATTGAGAGTATCATTTTGTGTAGTGGCTGTTGTCTCTCAGGAAAAAAAAATGTTCATATATTGTTATTTCACTACTCATTCCTTATGTAGGATATCATATACGAAAGTTATTAGATACAGCTGCATCATTTTTAAAAGTTTATGTTATCAATTGGCATCAATAAATATGCAGTCATTTATAATATCGAATTTGTGATTAGGTAAAGTAACTAAGGTATTTATTGTTTGGATCCAAATTACATATATACAATACATATGTCAAAACTACATACTTTTCAATCAAATATTTTGCTGCGTGTTTGTAAACTAGAAGACGTATACAAAGGTACCCATTATTTAACAGAGAAATATTGGTCGTATGGATTTTCGGGGATCGGTAAACATTTGTGCCTACTAGTTGGACGTAAAGTTTTGTGTGGTAGTTTCTCTATCAGACCACAATAACTTTTCGGTCCAGTTGTCTTTTACTAAGGATTTCTTTTTCAGGGGTTTGACATTTTGTGCCTAACACCTGCTTAGAGATTTAAAAAAATATAACCCAGAAAAGCATGAAAAACCAGACAGGGAATAGTTGATAAATAGTGATTATAAAAAGCTTAAGATAATAAAAGTCACTTTTATGTGTGTACTTTTTATAGCCAGCTGAAAAAAAGTTAATTTGTTCTATTTCCCCCCTTCCGGTTACTAGAGAATTTATCACAAGTTAAATCTAAACCATATAAATCTTTAGAAACATCATTTACGTTCCCAGTCAAAGAAACCTTAGAAAGATAAGTATCTTAAAATAAACACGAAACTGGAGACACACAAACAAAAAGTTCTAAAAAGTGAACTTCACCTCGACAAGAGGACTCTTGTGTTCTAATTTGTTAACCGTCTACCACATCGAGAGAGGGAGCGTGAACCATACTGTGACCGCAG
>CM063504.1:71307544-71317544 GCA_032207245.1 Pardosa pseudoannulata
TCAAACTCAGTTCCCTGCCGATTGGTCCATCGTACAGAGTCAAAGATATCCCCTTTAGTGACAGTTTGATGTTCTGTGCAGTAAGTCATGTTATTTTTTTTTTAAACTGGGCATCGTTAAAACAGTTCGGACTTCTATACATAGCATTCCATACATCTTTGATATATTTTCTACAATTTTCTGTGCATATTACTAGCTTTTATATTATGCTGATGACTTGTTGGTGAATGTTTCTTTTTGGATATTCATTCTGGCAGTAATTAAGAATTTGTTGAGTTACAACAATGTCTTAAATACCAATTTAGTATTATGGATATTAGTCATGGATGCAATTATGAAGTAAAAAAATAAGCAGTGTGACTCATACTAAAACTTTCCATAGTCGTATTTTTTTAACTTTGTTAATTTCCTCAAATATGTATACATATATTTTTTGACTTACTGTCCACTTGCTAAGGGGACCAATTGAATCAACCACCATCGCTGTTTTAATATTATTCTTCAGACAAATTCATTCTTAACAGCCAAATAATGGTAGAATGAGTAAGGTTTGCATCGGTTCTGGAGTTCAGGGGTTCGAAGCCCACTCCTGCATGGCTATGTATTCTTAGCCGCGTGGAATCAGCTTTAAACAATAGGTTCCGATCTTATTAGCAGTCCTCTTGAAAAATGTACGCCAAAGCACTCTAGGTCAGTCAACCAATCTTAACGAATTACTCCACGTTCGTTATCAGTTGTTTCAGGTTATTATTGGGAAGTATTCAGATACTTTTATATGATTTTGCGGATTTCAACTAATCACACCCACCTCCTTAGAAACATGACTTGTGTAAGGGAATGTCAATTTACTCTATTTTGTTTTTATTCAATAAGATAAAGCGTTTGATGACAAAATATGTCGGTTAAAGGGAAAATGAATGTAGAATTGTTACAACATTTATTTTTTTTTTCTATAGAATGAATGCTTATCCCATTTCAAACATTTCTGTAATTAGAAGTATATCTCTATGGCTATAGGCTGCAGAGAAAAGACCAGTTAAGGATTTTACTATCACTTTTCATAGTTTAATTTAAATTTATGTAATAAAGAAAAGCTGTTTTGTTATACTCTATATAAATGATATTCTTGACTTCTTAAGTTTGTGTCTGACTATTAGGAGAGACCTTATATACATTTAAGATCACTTTATGAAGTGGAAAATTGTTTTTAGGGTTCGGAGGTAATAATCCCATATATTACTAACGTCATGACAGTGTTTCATTAAATAATTTAGATTTTATTAGAGCAATGTTTTGAGAGTGCTAAAGAGTTAAAATGGTTTGATTATACATGTACTTTTTAAAATTCAGTGTTTAATTACAGGTCCTACTGTCAATGGCGACTACTATTTACAGAATCAAAATAAATATTAATAAATTTTTAATAATATTTTTTGAATTACTGTCTGCTTCCTAAGGAGACCAAATGAATCAACCACCACCGCTGTTTTAATATTATTCTTCAGAAGAATTCATTCTTAACAACGAAATAATGGTAGAATGAGTAAAGTTTGCTTCGGTTCATGAGTTCAGGGGTTCGAAGGCCACTCCTGCATATGTATGTATTCTTAGACACGTGGAATCAGCTTTAAGCAATAGGTTCCAATCTCATTAGCACAATGTACACCATAGAAGTTCAGACCAATCAACCATTCTCAACGAATTACTCCAAGTTCGTTGTCAGTTGTTTCAGGCAAATTATTGGGAAGTATACTGTTACTTTGATATGATTGTGCGGATTGCAACTAATCGCCCTCCCCCCTAAGAAGCGTGAGTCGTGTAAGAGAAGTTCAAATTCTTTATTTTTTTCATTCAATAAGAAAAAGAGTTTGATGATAAAGCGTGTTGGTTAAATGGATCTAGAACTGTTACAACATTTATTTTTATACTATGGAATGAATGCTTATTCCATTTTAAACATTTCTGTAATTAAAAGTATATGTCTATGGTCATAGGCGGCAGAGAAAATGCCAATTCAGTATTTTACTATACACTTTGCATAGTTTAATTTAAATTTATGTAATAAAGAAAAGCTTATTTTATTATACTCTATATAAATGTAATGATATGAATGATAGGATTAACTTCTTAAGTTTATGTCTGACTATTACGAGAGACCTTACATACATTTAAGAACACTTTATGACGTGGAAAATTATCTTCAGGGTTCGGAGGTAATGATCCCATGTATTACTTACTAATTCCATAACAGTGTTTTAATTAATGATTTAGATTTTATTACAGCAGTGTTTTGAGAGTGCTAAAGAGTTAGAATAGTACGTTTCTTCATGTACATCTTAAAATTCAGTTTTTTTAATTGCAGGTCTTACTGGCAATGACGACTACTATTTACAGAATCAAAATAAATAGTAATAATTTTTTTGACTTACTGTCTGCTTCCTAAGGAGACCAAATGAATCAACCACCACCGGTGTTTTAATATTATTCTTCAGACGAATTCATTCTTAACAGCTAAATAATGGTGGAATGAGTAAGGTTTGCTTAGGTTCTGGATTTCAAGGGCTCGAAGCCCACTCCTGCATGGCTATGTATTCTTAGCCGCGTGGAATCAGCTTTAAGCAATAGGTTCCAATCTCATTAGCACAATGTACACCATAGAAGTTCAGACCAATCAACCCTTCTGAACGAATTACTCCAAGTTTGTTGTCAGTTGTTTCAGGTAAATTATTGGGAAGTATACTGCTAATTTGGTATGATTATGAGGATTGCAACTAATCGCCCCCTCCCCGTAAGAAACATGTAAGAGTCATGTAAGGGAAATTCAATTCACTTTATTTTTTTTATTCAATAAGAATAAGCGTTTGATGACAAACCGTGTGGGTTGAAGGGAAAATGGATCTAGAACTGTTATAGCATTTATTTTTATACTATGAAATGCTGCTTATCCCATTTAAAACATTTCTGTAATTAGAAGTATATGTCTATGACCATAGGCTGCAGAGAAAGGGCCAGTTAAGTTCTTTACTATACACTTTTCCCAGTTTAGTGTAAATTTCTGTAATCAAGAACAGTTTTTTTTATTATAATCTATATATATGTAATGATATGAAAGATAGGATTGTCTTCTTATGTTTATGTCTGACTATTACGAGAGACCTTATATACATTTAAGAACACTTTATAACGTGGAAAATTATCTTTAGGGTTCGGAGTTAATGATCCCATGTATTACTTCCTAATGTCATGACTGTGTTTCATTTAATAATTTAGATTTTATTACAGCAATGTTTTGAGAGTACTAAAGAGTTAGAATAGTATGATTCTGCATGCACTTCTTAAAATTCATTGTTTAATTGCAGGTCCTACTGGCAATGACGACTACTATTTACAGGATCAAAATAAATAACATTTACGCATTTTATTTTGTACAGTATCTTAAATTTGTTTTTGATGTTGATAGAAATACGTTTGATAAACAAACATCTTTTTAAAACTTTAAATAAAACATTTAAAAGTCTTTGTTCAACTATGGAATAAATGCATATTTGTTATCACAGTTACTATTGGTATAAGGAAATAAATTATTATTACTATTATTCAGGTATAATATCTATATATTTCTCATTAACCCCTTTGCATAAATTTAAGCTTCAATAATGTAAGATTTTACTGTGGAATCAATTTTGAAACTATAAATTATCTGAAGTATTAAGGAAAACAAGATTAAATAAGATTATAAAGTTAAATAAGATTATAATATTATAAAGTCCGATAAATGTTAAATTTATCTTGAATAATTCATCTACCATCTGTTAAAGAGACAAATCTGTGAAAATACTTATAATTTAGTGAAAGATGATGTGTAAAATTAAATATCCTCTATTTCTACTTAAAACCGATATAATCGTTCTAAAATGCTTCATCGACGTTTTGAAATTAAGATAATTATCTTGAAAGGTTCAGAAAATTAAATACACGGTAAAATTAATTTGATAACCCTATCTCTTATATTTTGACTCAGCTAAAGGTGCTTTTCGTTCTTTATAATTTTTGGAAAGCAAAATTTGAAGTTTCAAATATCGTTCCTTCAAGCAAAACGCTAAAACATTTCGTTTTACTCTGTATTATATTACATCCTCGAAGAGTTTGATTTCTTTTTATACTTTTCTTACTGTTATTTCATTTTTAAGTTATGTAAAAAATCTTTATGTTTAGAGACATGAACAATTGCAAAGTGCAAATAATCAAAATAAAAAGTTTAATTTTGCTTTTAGGTTTAATTTATGTTTATAACATCAAACCTTAAATAATCAAATCTTTTAAACGAAGAAAAATTTTCCATGACATATAATTTTTTCCTTTTCTGTCTAAAATGTATTCCAAAACACAAAATTTTGTGAAACCTTAGAAATATATCTAGGATATATATAGGAATATATATATATATATATATATTTAGGAATATATACTTCTATTTCATTCCCAATTCACCAATATATGAATCATTGAATCGATCTTTATATCTTGGAAACACTCCAGTGAGACTGCAACTTTTGTTTCCGCTCTTGCGAAAATGGCGATATATGAAAGCCAGTATTGTGAGTGACTTTAAAATAGATGTTAGATCTATTTTAGATATTTCGTAAGGCTAAACAGAAATATTCTAATATTTCATAAGGGTAAACACAAAGATATGCTTTTGAATTCCTTTCTAAGTAACAATTCTATCTATATATTTTAACACCAGAATTACAATGCTCTGTTACAGTTATAAATATGATGATGACGATTTGATCCATTTGAAATCTTACTTCAGAAGTTCCCAAATTTTTAGCTTGGAGGTAAGCTTAGAGCTTTTGACGCTTCATTTGTAATATTTTTACATAATGCTAATCTGAAATAGTAAAGAAAATTTTTACTGAATTGTAAAATAATTTTAATTGACCAGAAATCGTTAAAATTACATACAAATTTGAAAAGAATTGTTCAGTGGCAAGTTAAAAAGTTTAAATGATGGATGTGCTTGTTGGTCTCAACAATTTTTTTAGATACTAGCTGCAAGTACCCGGCTTTGCCCGGGTTTAAAATAAGGTTTTCTGTAGAAGCGTACAAAACTGTTTATTTGCATGCAATAAAAGGGTACATTTATTTTAAAGCAATGTGATAGACAACATTTTTGGCAGTTCCATTTGGAGTGTGTAAAAAAAGATTTTGCTCTTTGCCCACTCTGGAGCAGACCACATACAACTGCCCATATGAAAAGCATGGTGTCTGCAAGTCTATACCAGCAATCCCAAGAGACTGGCCCTGTAACTTGTTGATTGTCAGGGCAAATCACAGTTTCAAAGGGAACTGTATTCTCTTGAATTGCATGTTGTTGTCAGAGAGAATGATAGGTATTATTTGAATGAAGACGTCTCACCCTTACCACACTCTGTGAGTACTATGGCTTGAATAACATGCTGCATCAGCTTTTTCACAATTAAACTCTTGCCATTGCAAAACCTGGGTGCCTCAATATTTAGGAAAAAAATTATTGGAGCACCAACTTTCAGAATCAAGTTGTAGGGCTTGCAAATCAGGAGTCTGGATGGAATTCAAGAACTTAAAGGGATATTGTACTGCTATCATTATTAACGATGCAATCTATGAACTGGTAGGCATATTCTTGCCATGAAAGCTGCTTCTGAATGGTGGCATTGAGCTTCTCAACCACATAATTTCTGCTTGCCAGAATTGCTCTGTCAGAAAACCAGTCCTGATCCTTGAAGTTTTGCTGAATTTGATATTTGTTGCAGTATTTGCTTGCAGTAAAATAAATATAACAAAGAAGTATTGCGTTTACTTACAACTTTTGTTTCGTAAAGTTTTCTCTAAAATGTACCCACGGCTCAGAACAGGCACATGAAGCACTACTTTTAGCTAGAGGATGCTAGAGTGAGGTTGGGATGAAACGAAACGGGTTTAAGAATCTTCCCCATGTAAGTTTGTGTGAGTGTACCAAATTTCAAGTTATTTAGTTATCTGGATCTTGAGTTATAAGGGAACAGACAAACAGACAACAAATGCGTCTTATATAGAGAGAGATAACGGGAGAAGCTTTGATATGTCTATTCTCGCTTTTGATTCACATTGATTTTTGTACGATATTTATTCTTTATTACAGTGATAGTTAAGAAGTCAACTTTGCGCACATATAAAGTTGCAAAGGGAATAAGTTTAGTTGGTTTCAAGCGTTAGGCTCCTTTCATATTCTAGGCCTAATGAGACAAGAACCTATTGCTTATAGTCAATTCGTATCATCTAAGAAATCCATGTCATCAGCGGTATTCGGACCAATGAATAATGGCATTAAAGAAAGGCGCCATATCCATTCAGCCATCTTTCAGCCAATGGAATTAGGATTTTTAGATTTTTAGGATTTTGTATTTAAAGTTAGATATTTCCTAGAAATCCTAAACTCCGTTAAATCTTAGCAAGTACACTTTTTTTCAGTCTGCTGTTGCAAGATAGTATCATTAAAATATTTTTTGCAAAATCTTTAAGAACCAATATTTATAGAAATAATTTAATGAAAAATAATAATGAAAATGTAAGTGATAAACAGTATTAGCGAGCATTCATTGCATGTCTTGTCTATCTATGACTATGAAGGTAGACCAAGAACGACACATTGTGCCCCAGATCACCAAGCCGTACAATTTAGGAATAGTGTCTATTATAAAACGGTATACCCCCCAGGGGGTATACCGTTTTATATTGGTGATTGACACCTATAGGAGTGGTATACCAACGGTATACCACTCCTTTAGGTGTGTACGGGGTTCACGATCCCGGGGTACCTCAATGATTTTTTCCTAGCTTTCTTCCTGGTAGTCACGAGCTTACCTCTGTAGTGTTTGCTCCTTACCCGATTGGACCACATTAAAATCGGACCATGACGGGCCTCTCGTAGGTCAGTGGTGACTTGGTAGCCATTTATGGGTCACTGTTGAGGTACGGTCATCATTAGTTGCTTCTCTATGTCTTCGGATGGGTCAACGTAAAACACGGTATATTTTAGCATTTTAATTATTTCACTTTAATGTTCTTTGCAATTGTTAGTAATAAATCTGATAGGGAGTAAAAAAGTGGTTTGCTAATAATAATTAAATTTAAACCTTTAATCCTATAATCGTTAAAAGTGTCAAACTTAATCGTCATTTCAAGTATATATTATTAATGAAAACTCAAGTATATATTATAATGCATTGATAAAGTAAACTACACAGATTTCAGAAAAACGAGGAAAAAATGCATTTTGCCCTCCCACACATTTATAAAAATCAAAAGGGAATAATTTTCTAAACTTTTGAACTTAAAATGTTATTCTAGATTATGTATAAAAAATAATTTTTTCATTGCAATCATGTTAAGTATAATGCAAGAAGAATCAAGAGCGATTTGGATGCTTAGGAGTGAAAAGCATCAAATTATATATAAATTGATAAAATTGTGACAAAATATTGGATTTTGATAAGTTTCATACTTTACCAACATTTCAAATAGTAAGAAAATGTAGTTAAAATCATTATTAGAAAAGATATAAAAATTATATATAAAATACATATTTATTAAACATATTATATAAAATAAATATTATTAAACATATTACATAAAATATATATTTCTTCTTTAACTTCTTCTGTAGTTTTCAGATATTAGATTGTGAGCCTTAGGATACCAACTCTTATGGAAATCTCAATGGATTATGAATATAAAAATGAGACCTAGATAAATAAGAAGTGTCATTAAAAATAAAATTTAAAATCTATTTTTATTTTTTATATTAGAAGCTTCATATGTTGTTTATGTGAATGATATGGTTAAAATATACGAGTAACACGAGAAAAATATTCGAAAGTTTAAAACGACCAATTCCATAGTTCTGACGTTAAACAATCGTTGTAATTTCTTTAGCTAACAAAAGATTACACCTTTAAAGAGGTATATTTATACTAAAGTAATATTAAGTAAGAGCAAATCTTTTACATTTTATTTTGTATTATTTTATATTCATAGCATTCTAAAGTGATACCCTTATCATATTTCAGCGTTATTATCATTTTTATACCTTCATTCATATATACATATTTTTTTTCATTATAATAATTTAATTTATATAATTTACACTTGGTTCTGTCGAGTAGTTTAAGAAACTTTTTTAATTTTACCGAAACATTAAACTCCGTGAATGCATAAGCGTTGCATTTGTTAAAACGAAAATCTAAATTTATCTCCCAAAAAATTAGACAGATTTTAAAAGAAAAGTAACAGAAGATTTAAAATGATCATTAAAATTTAACTAAAATATTTAATACAGGATATGAATATCTTACAAGTAAGACGAAAGTACTAATCTAGTTAAAAGAACCTGTTCTTATTAAATTTCTAATAGTAAAATATTGATAATTTTCTCCACTAATCATCAAATCAAATTTTTATATATAAAAATTTCAAAGAACCGTTAATGTTGCCAATTAAATTTTATCCTTATTTTTTATTGTCAGTTCATAAAAACGAATATAGAAAAGGTGTTTTTTTTCTCATGTGTAGCTTATTTCATAAACATATTGGCAATTTTTTCTATGATATTTACATGATATTCATATGCTAAGTTTATGCTTTCAAAAATATACGGTGCTTTGGTGATGAAAATTATTGCATGAATATCTTATCTGTTTTCAAATGTATATTACTGGCTACAAAAACATCGATTTTTTCTCTCAATAAAGGTTTTAAAAATTTAGAGCTTATATCCTGACAACAAAAGCGGATAAAGATTTTATTACTGATAGGATATTTTCTTATTTAGCATCACATCAAAGAACAAACCTCGCTCTTTCTTTCTCTCTGAAAAATATATAACCCCCCTCCCTATTATAAACCTATCACTGAGGCTCTTAAACAATCTATTCACTTAATATGAATCTTCTTATCGCTTTTTATAAGATATTACGTATGAAAAATCCGGTAAAAAAGAAACATTTCAGGCGCTGTCTTCGGAATTTTTCGATGAAAATACTTTGTATCACCTTGGCAACACCGGCATACCTCACTTAAAAGAGAGCCGCTGTTTGAAAGGCCTCTCTATTTCCACCCAGGAATTACCGGCAATGATTTGGCATCTGACTAGTTCCTCATCCCTGAATGTTTCCATGGAAACGCATCGGAGGAAAACGAAGGGGGGGGGAAGAAGCTGACTTGGGGGATTTTCATAAAAAGGGGAGTTTTGAAATATATTATTCCGAGCGTAGTGTGTGAGTAATGGTATGGGGTATTTCAAGAATTAAAGAAGGGAGGATAGGTTTTAAATTAAGTTCCACTGTTTCCAGGGAAGAGGGGAGTAGGATTAGGTATGGAGTTTTAGACCGGGGTATATTAATGGAATAATTTGAGCAGCGCTTTCCTAAAAGCTTACGTTTATTCGGAATTATGTAGCATGCATTTAAGAGCGGGGACATACACTTCATAATATATTACCCCAGGAAATGTATGTACATTATTTATCAAACCTTCCTCTCTTAGCTTTAATGAGTTGAGGCTCATTTAAGGCGGATATAGGAATTATACGTGATACTTGAACAATCCATTAGAGCAACATCAAAAAAGAAATGGGCTAATAAAAAAACCTCACTTCAGTAGACTTTCAGAGACAGCAAAGTGACTCCCTCTGAGGTAATAAGTTTTAATTCAATTATTTAGTTTCATGAATCGAAAAATATATTTTTGGCAGAAAACAATAAGGTTGCTGTTTATTACTTGAAATCAATCAACCGATCTGTAGAGGAAATAAAGCAATCACTGAGTAATAATCTCAACACACACGCTTCATTGTGTTACATTAAAGCGATGGTAGACTTTCAAGTTGGCTAAAATCGACCGAATTTTCAATTTTAGTGAATAGTGAAAGAATATATCATTAGGAATACGGAGTAAAAAGAATTTTTTCCTTCCCATC
>CM063504.1:71322544-71332544 GCA_032207245.1 Pardosa pseudoannulata
ACGTAGAAAGAGTAGCTAACTGGAATATCAGGTACTCAAAGTTCTGTAATTATCATTCAATACTTTGTTGACAGAATAGAGAACTGATTTACGCTAATCTACCTGCTCTTTTATACAATAGGTCAACTGAAACAATGTTCTAGTAGAATGAAGAATGTTCTGGTAAATTTTTAAACTATCAGAAAAACAAATGTAATAAAATTAATTTAAAACTTCACAACGCTGGGTTTCGAAATGAAAATTTCTCGCATAGAATTTCGATAAATTAATCAGTTCCTCAATTATGTCTTAGCAGAAAAGAGTTTTAAGCGGCAATATATATGTGTATATGTGTGAAAAAAAGAGATAATTGTGCTATGTATAATTATCGTACGACATTTTATAAATCGATTTGAGAACACTACTGCACTATCAAAATCTTCATAAATAAATGAATATGTCTCTCAGTAAATATTTTCATATAGATTAATTTATGTGCTACAACAACTTTAAAAATAGAGTGTAGAATCAGCTGCATGCATTAAATCTATCATAGATATAAAAAGCAACTATAAGGTTCTTTTATACGAAATTAAATTCGAGAGACAAGAAATTTTTCTTCAAACTCCGAGACACTTTTATCGATTATGCTCCGTGTTTTACAACCCGTCTAGTCCTCCGAAGAATTTTTATGGTTTTTATACATTTTTACTCGCTTTCTGGTCTTTTTTGCTAGCTAATAAATGGTATCACGCTGACATCCACAAATAAAACTTAAAGCCTGTTTCAATTTTATTTCATTGGTACAAATGTGAAAAAGGAAAAAAAATCCTATAACTTTATCTTTGTAATAGCATTTCTTTTAAAATAAAATGAAAGAAGAATATTTTTCTGAATCTCGTTAAAAAATTTTCAAAATGTAGACTAAAAAATTGAAAGCTAAAATTTTATGTTCTTTAAAAATTAAATTTCAATCGGTTTATATAAAATGGTAAAATATGCTTAGCTTCTCCCAAGAAGTTAGAATTTATTCTTTGAATCTAATTGCATGTCTATGTAGCTATCTATAAAAAACAAGTATGATAAAAGAAATTCCATAAATTTTGAACTGGATACTAAAATACTAATCTATAAACTAATTAATTAATATAAAGTATACTAAAATATAGAATAAAAATCGGAAGATAAAATTTATAATTTTTTGAAATTGAGATTAGCTGGAATTATATAAAATGGTAAAATATATTTCTTCTAAGAAGTTATAATCAATCCTTTTAAGCAAATAACATGGCTATTTGTATTTATCTATAACGAGCAGGTATGGTAAAATCAATTCCATAATTCTATTATTGCTTCCCGATTCTTTAAATTCTATAAAGAAATTAATTAAAATACATTTTTTCTCTGCCTTTATAATTTTGGATTTTTAAACAGGTTGATTACGATAGAACATTACAAATAAGCTTATATGCATGTATACAGGATGTATAATACAATCTTTAACCGGCATTTAATTTCAGTATCATTGGTTAGATACATGTACATCCAGAAATAAAAATTGCTTCATATAAAGTAAGCCTTTTATTTCTTTTATAGTATTTTTAAATTTAAAAATTTAATTTTCCAAAAATTATAAAAATTAAATATTTACATGATCTTTCGTTGACTATAGGAACGTCTAGTAAAAGTTTTAAATTTATTTTATATACCGCAAACCTAAAAGTTCTACTTCTGTATGATAAAAATTGACCAAGATATAAAAGGACGTTGTATAAAGGACGCTGTAACCTGATTTCGACATCGAATAACTGAAATTAATCTATAAATCAATCTTTGTACAAAGGAGATAAAATTTAAAAATTTTAAATTTAAATATTAAGATCAATTTCTATTACAGAGGTATGGATAATTTTTGTATTACAGCTCTTAAAACGAGTTTCATAAAGTACATAATTTTTAGAAGATAATCGCTATTGTATTAAGATTTACAAAGATACAAGCTAAGTCTAAAACTTAATAAAATATCAAAGATGGAGGGAAAAACATTAAATTAGTTGATGTAAAAATATATTATTCATCATAAAATTCCAGAAAGTATAATTTTTTTTCTAGAAAGTATAGGACATTTTTGTCGACAGTATAATGTGTATATCAACACGTCTAGTCTTGAGAGCAAATATTAGAGCTTTATACATATTTACTTGCTGTACGGTCATTTTTCATCAGCTAATTAATCGTATCACGCTGACAACCGTAAGTAAAAATCAAAGTCAGATTAATTTATGTCTGAGTTTTACTAAAGATAAGAGAAAAATAAATTTAACTTTATCTCACAAATTTTTTCAAAATAAAACCATTTTTTTCTTTCTGCATCTCAGAGAAAAAACTCTATAAGCAGATTAAAATATTGAAAAAAAACTATAGCATCTTTTGAAATAAAGTTCCAATTGTTTTGCATAAAATAGTAAATTATTCTGATTCTGAGAAATTAGAATTTACCCTGATTGGTAATCTATGTGTAGTTGCTGCTCTGTGTTGTGTTTGCTAACCTATGTGTAGTATCTATCGTTATTGTATTAAGATTTACAAAGATACAAACTAAGTCTAAAATATCAAAGATGGAGGGGAAAATATTAAATTAGTTCATGTATAAATATTTTATTCATCATAAAATTCCAGAAAGTATAATTGTTTTTCTAGAAAGTCTAGGACATTTTTATCGACAGTATTATGTGTATAACAACACGTCTAGTCTTGAGAACAAATATTAGAGCTTTATACATATTTACTTGCTATACGGTCTTTTTTCATCAGCTAATAAATCGTATCACGCTGACAACCGTAAGTAAAAATCAAAGTCGGACTGAATTATGTGTGACTATTACTAAAGATAAGAGAAAAAATAAATTTAACTTTATCTCAAAAATTTTTCAAAATTATTATAGTTTTATATAGATTTACTCTTTTTGTAGTTGTTTTATAGTAGCTAATAAAAAGTGCCAAGCAGATAATAAGAATAAAATTTAAATCTGGCTTCAATTTCATTTGAATAGTGTGAATGAATTAGAGAGAGAGAGAGATAAAGGAAAAATATTTTTTCTCTATAACTCTATGATAAAATTCGTTTGATAAGGAAACTAAAATGATATGATCTATAAAGTACAAGTAAAACAATACTCATATAGGACAATCACTTCTGTAGAATGAGTTACAATAGTGCAAGTGTAAAGAAATCTTCAAGCTTTAAAATCTATAACATAACTATAGAGAGAAATTTAAACCTATTCATTCACAAGTACTGTTTTTAAATCTATTCATTCGAATCAAATTATTCATTTTTATTTCATTCACAAGTGCCTTTAAATTCAAGACAAAATTTATGTAGAAAATCTGAGACTTTCATTAACTTTTCTTGACGTTTTACAACCTGTTTAGTCCTACGAAGAATTTTTATAGTTTTATATAGATCTACTCCTTTTGCAGTTTTTATAGCAGCTAATAAAATGTGTCAAGCAGATAACAACAAATAAAACTTAAATCTGGTTTCAAGTTTATTTGAATGGTGTGAATGTTTAGAAAGGGGGGGATTTCTTTCTCTATATCTCTATAATAAAATTCGTCTGATAAGAAAATGAAAATGGATTTTTTCGCCAAACCTCGTCAGAGAGTTTCGTATAATAAATTAAAAAGTATGAGAACTAAAAATATTGTGTGTTTTAAAAATAGAGTTCCGCTTTATTTATGTAAAATACATCATCTGAGGATTAGATACATGATTTTAGTTTAATCATATGGCTATTTTTTAAAACTTACACCGATTGTTCCATACGCTAATGGATGAAGATGAATGGAGCTATTATCTTAAAGGCACAAGCATATATTATTTAATGTATTGATTGCTAGTTCATTAAATGCCATGAGCAGACAAATAACTACGTTTCTTTCTGTTGTAGTTTTAAACGTTGAATAAGAAATGCTTACAAAAAAGAAGTAAATATTATATTACATCATTTTACATTATTTTATTCCTTTGCTCTTTCAATTTCTTACAAAAACCTTCTTTCTTTCTTTTACTCTGGAAAAAGTTTCTAAATTATCAGAGACATTCAAATTTTTTAAAACTTTTATTAATGTATTTTATATGGTTTCATTTATAGAAACCACTACCCCTTTTTATCTGAAACCTTATTGCATTTAAGCCAGCTGTGAGGCCTTTTTATTTTGTTGAACATGCATACATAATTTTTACTACTTTTACTATTATTATAATTATAATTATTATTGTTATTATTTATCCTCCACATCATCATCATCCACATGTAATTTCTCTCTTGGTTATTATTCATTTATTCGGCTAAAAGATTATTTTGATTAGCTATAACAGGTTGCCTTCTGTGAGGGTTGCAAAACGTTCGTGATGTCACGCCAGAAAATCCTCAGCTTTAATCAATCTAAAGAGGAGGGGATTTCTCCTCCTGATTTCGTAACTATCTTCCCTTTTATGGGTCTACTTAAGAATTGGGTTCCCCTTGGCAAAGTTGGTGAAAATATTGGCGATATTAACTAAAACACAAAGGCAATCCATCCAAATATTGTATTTCTTGCTTTTTCTGGTAACTTTAATGCACAGTGCGCCATCGTAATAGAATTATATACTCTTAAATAAAGAAAACGACTTGAAAACCGGACATTTATATTTATGCGCAATTAATCCATTAACAGTTTACAAACGCAACAGCTCAAAATTATTAAAAATCAACCATAGTAAACCATTAATAGTTTGTTATTCCTAATTTTTTTAAGCATTGCGCACTTTTAATAATTAAAAAACGAGTTACATAAGGAGAGTTGGATGCAAATATCATATAAATTATATTATAGATACAGATTGCTTGGACAGTGTGAGATCAAGAGGCGACCATGTTAGGCGACCATACTTAAACCATTATAGCCAAGTTGGCGGTGGAACCCAATTCTTAAGTCAACCCCCTTTTATTGAACTCTCAGCCAAAAGGCACAGAGAATAAAAATAAAACAGCCAATCCCAAGAGGTTTATGAACTTAAAGTGAGTCTAGAACCTATCTACCAACTATTATCAATTATGAAGAACCTTACACAAAGATACACAGTCACTAAGTTCCTTAACATTCATTAACAAGCTTCTTCATATATTTATGCCGTAATACAAATATCAATTCATCTTACCTGCTTAAAAATAAAATCAAAATAATTCTATAATATATTATGCATAAGTTTTGTTCATTTGTTCATTTATTATCAACTGCCATTCAACTTTCAAATCTAAGTGGCATTGGGGTAGCGCTTCGCTCTCTCACAACACATTTCCGAAGATAAACTGAGGACCAAGCAGACTTGGGAACTCAATACTGGGGGTGCCGCGTAAGTTGACCATCTAACTGGAACATACACTTCCCATAGCTATTGGTCTCGGAAACGGAGATTAGCACCGTAGCTCCTGGAACCCTATGAGTTGCTGAGCCGAGGAGTTATTTAAGTCTCAGAATGTTTATTTATTTTTGTGAAACATACTACCTTGAAAGTAGCCTAAAATTAGATAAAATAAGAAAAGATTCTAATTATTCTATATGGAATTATCTGATTTTCTTGGCTGTTTGACAGTCTATAAGCCCTAGGAGGATTTTTTTCAGTTGCTATTTGGGGCAAAGAAGACTTCATCTTTTCGTACTCGTGAGTGCTCTTTTTTCTTTATACCTACCACTTCCAAATAACTTAAAACCAGAAATATTTTATCACTTATCGCAAATGTCACCGAATAATATCAAGTTACAGTCTTTACAGTCTAGTTACAGAGGAATCTAAGTGCATAATTTTCGACGTTTTGTATCGTTAAATCTGGTTGCAAGGCATTAGGAAATATCCTTTTATATCGTTAATTATGTTTCTCTGGAAAACAATCCCCTTTATAATAATAGCCTAAGTTATCTGTCCGTCTGTCCTCGAATTTATGAAGCTGTTGTACCTGGAATGGATAGAGGCATCCATATTGGATTCTTGATGAGTTAGGGTTAGCAATGTTCAAAATCAACCCCTTCCCCCCTTTTCTAGAATTTAAGGCCATTATTATTTCAACCCTTATTTTCCCCGGTAAAGAGGAGGTGATTAAATTTATCAATTTATCACATAGTAAGTATGTAAAAATAAATTTTTTTCTAGCATTATGATGTCATTCCTTTAACCATATCATTTATTCATTTCTTATTTTAAATTATTCATATCTGCATTCTTTTCATACATTTTATCACTGAACTTAGATATTAAGTAAATAATTTTCTTTTATATTTGGCTTAACATTAGGTACATATATGATAATTACTGTGGGGAAAAAAAAGGAAGAACTTAACGATAACTTTGACTTAGCTAAGAAAACTTTGAATTATCTTTCTAAATGAATTCAACGGGATTCTAAACTGCATTCACAGTATCGGGTGACTTTAGAGGAGTATGAAGATAAACAAATTATTGAGCGTGTACCAGATAATTCTTAGCCAAAAAACAAACCAATTTTTTTATCTGCCTTATAGGGTACTTTAAAATTCTGGAAAATTAAAAATTTACTGATCCCGTCATATGACGGGCTATATGCTGATACTTTTTATATTAACCTTCTTAAATTCAATTGTTAATTGTTAATTGTTACAGTCTTTACAGTCAATTTACAGAGGAATCTAAATGCATAATTTTCAACATTTTGTTTGTATCGTTAATTCTGGTTGTACGACAGTAGAAAATAACCTTTATCTCGTTAATTCAATTTTATAATTTTATATAAAAATATACCTTAAATATAATTATATTTCACTGAAGAACAATACTTTTTATATAAACCTTCATAAATTCAATTGTTAATAAACCTAAATATTGTTATCATTCGTACTTTAAGGGACAAGTAATATATAAAATGTTTTGCTGATTTCCTATCAACAGACATTCATGTTTCAAAAGACTCACCACTTCGTTTTTATGAAGCAGCACTACCTGGAAAGTAATGTAATTCTGTTTTTTCACCTAAAACTACCTGAATTTTTTTAGGAGTTTAACACTCTTTGAGTCCTTCCAGGTTATTTTCCAGCCATTCTTTGAGGCTACTTCACTCTCTCCGTATCAGTATTTACGCTTTTTCTCTTCATACCTACCAATTCCAAACAACCGAAATCAAGAACGCGTCTTATCACTTGCCGCAAATGCCAGCGATCAATACCAAGTTACAGTCTTTAGCTGATAAGGGGAATCTAACCCAGTTCTTTACCCGTAGGATAAATCCGAACTCCGAAAATAGCCCTCATTCGAAATACCTTAGCATTTTGTCCTCCCCCATAAAACTACTATTGATTTTTCCATTTCTCCCCACTTCCTTTCAGGTACAAAATTTTATGGAGGGGTTCCAGTACTCAATATACCTTCGGAAGTGGAAAGGCTAGATTGGGGTGGGTGGGGAAAGTAAGTAAAAATCAGTGTTGCCACTGGTATCCGTTATTTCCACGGAGCAATATATCTTAATATGCTTTCTTTTTTGCTACCTCTACTTGTTCTAAAATGAGATTTTTAACATCAGTAATCTGCCGATCCTTATAACAAGAGTAATTTTTCACTAACTTTGTAGAGACGTAGGATTTCCAAATTTATACTGCATCATAATAAGCTGCCACTTTATCACTATTAAGGTTTTTTCTTTTTAGAAGAAATGAGATTGGAATGGGGAATGTGTTTCATCCACTTACGAATCTACCAATTTATGTTTCTATGTTTATCTGTATACATACATATACACATAAATCTGTACATAAATACATATATGCGTGTGTGTCAGAAAAAAAACTGTAAATGAAGGAAGGAATGTGGAATTAATAATTTTGTTTAGTAATCGATTAAATTATCCAGCAAAGTTTGCTCTAAAGATTTTGAAAATTCAGGCGAACCAAAACATCCAACTTTCAAAAAACTTTAAACTTAAAAAGTAATTATAAAAGAGTCAGTTTAAGCCCAAAAATAAAATATATATGAATTAAGAAAAATACTAATGTAAATAAAACGCCTTTAAGTATAAGCATTTTTGCAACTATTTAATATTCCACTCTCTCTCACCTAACCAACCGCTTAGTACCATAGGCTGTATGTTTATTAAATAGAAGAATAATGATCTAAATAATAATTAGAATAAGAAGTGTATGACATTTTAAATCTCAGAGTCAAATATTATTGAAACAAAGAACTAGATAATTAACGATGGATCATCTGTTGTCACCTGCAATATTAACGGAAGTGGCGTTATTTTGCGTTTAAATAGTATATTTAACCATATTATTCTACGGCATTAATAAGTGCATTGAAAATTTTGATAAAACTGACTTTAAATTAAGATTTACATTTTAAAAAGCGCACATACACACATACACACACATATATGAGTGTTTTATTAAACATAAGAGTTTAGCATTTATTTTTTATACAAATCCATATGTTATGTAGAAGAATAACCAATGTTATACAAAAGTTTTTTGAAACTGTACAAACATAATGTTAGATTACAGGATTTGTCCCATACACTATATTTTGTAAATATTTTGTACTATATCATACATTAACGATTATTATTGTGTTTATTTGTCAGTTCGTGGAAAAAATGATTGTTTTTCATCTATTTTATTACTTGAAATAAATTACATATACAAGAACCTTTATATATATATATATACATATATATATATATATATATATATATATATATATATATATATATATAAACATATATGTATATATATGTATATACATATATATATATATATATATATATATATACATATATATACATATATGTATATATAAACACATATGTATATATATATATATATATATATATATATATATATATATATATATATATATATATATATATATATATATATATATATATATATATATACATATATATACATATATATATTTATATATATATAATATATATATATATATATATATATTATATATATATATATATATATATATATATATATTATAAATATATATATATATATATATATATATATATATATATGTATGTGTGTGTGGTGTGTGCGTGTGTGCGTGTGTGCGTGTACTAGTGCATGCGTATGCTGGTGCGTGCTTAAATATTCATTACGATGTTGCTTTTTTTATCTTGTATAAAATGTTTATATAATCTTTATCTTGTATAAAATGTTTATAAGTAAATGTTTATATCTCAAACAACTATCATTAATCAAATGTTATAATTTGAAAGATACTCTTCTCAGCACTTTGAAACTAAGATGATATATTGCGCAAATGTGATTAAAATACTTTTTTTATTCTTTTGAAATAAACTAATTTGTTGAAGAAACGTTTAAATTAATACTTTTAAAAATAATGCCACGCAATTACACTTTAGTAAATTTTATTTAATCAATATTCTTGAACAACAAGTTTCTTCTCTAAATGCCCTCAAATCTTTTGATTATTTCTTTTGTCATAGACTTCACCTTTGTAATGTCTTCGAAGCACTGAAACAAACAAAATCTAAGAAGTTAACTGGATAAAGTACATAGAAAAGCTTCAATGTAAATCATATATTTTCACTATTATTTGAAAGATACTCTTCAGCACTTTGAAAACAATGATATATTGCGCAAATTTTTGTGCTTTCTCTTTTTATTCAAAAATATTTGTTGAAGGATTTAAACTTTTTGTGACTAATGCCACGCAATTACACTTTAGTAAATTTTATTTAATCAATATTCTTGAACAACAAGTTTCTTCTCTAAATGCCCTCAAATCTTTTGATTATTTCTTTTGTCATAGACTTCACCTTTGTAATGTCTTCGAAGCACTGAAACAAACAAAATCTAAGAAGTTAACTGGATAAAGTACATAGAAAAGCTTCAATGTAAACATATATTTTCACTATTATTCCTTCCCAGGAAAGGATTTAATTTACCTTTTGAAAACAACTTCTTTGATTTTTGT
>CM063504.1:71340044-71357544 GCA_032207245.1 Pardosa pseudoannulata
TCTTATTTTTATTTTGGAGGGGAAGCCGAACAATGAGGAAAGTTCGGTGTAAAAATTGATTGACCTGGGAAGCTGTTGCGGTCAAGCGGATCAGCTGCAAGCTGTTTATAATTGTCAATTATAACTTGACAAAATTTTGCAACATATGTTATCTACCAGATGTATCGTATACAAGCTGTAACCAAAAGCACAGTAAATAGAACGCGTATTACTCATATCGGAAAATGTTTTACAGTTCACCGACCAAACTATGTTTGCAAATAGCAAAGGCACACCTAAAATTTCCATCGGTTTTCTACAGTTTTCCTTTCTATGTTTTAAAATTTCAATATGAGAACGCTTTATTTGTATCCATTTAATTATACCTTCTATATTAGCATAAGATTATATTTCATTGTCTGCTTTTTATTTTTTAGTTAAACAATTTAAAATAATTTTTATGTTATCTTAATATGATTTTATTTATGATAGCTCTAATGCCTTAAAGAAGAATAAGCTGTATTAACATTTTGTTTTAGAATAAATATCTTCTTTTATTTTTCTAGCATGCAATTAGAAAAGAGACATATCAAGTTAAAAAAACATTGAAAATAGGACAAAAACATGGAATCCTTATAATTTTTCTATCTAAAATGCGTAAACAGGTCAAAAAACACTCTTACTTACCTTCAAATTCTGTAGATTATAAGGGATCTTTATACATGTTAATTTGAGGAGGATTAGATTATTTCTTAAAAGTTAACTTACTTATATTCACTATTTAAATGTGTTAATACATATGTGATATATGTGTATATATTGAAGATATATATTGAAGTACATCCTAATAGGTACTCCCAGTTTCGTTATCCCTTGTGAGCAAAACTGAAAACCGTGGCGTTCCAACAGAACCATCCTATTAGAAATTTCATACAACTGTATTAACAAAACAAGCCTTGTTCTGTCATTTTTAGGAGAAATATATGTTTTGTTAAAATGGTTCAGATGTGCCTGTTATGTATTTCTTATATATCATTTGACGAAGTGTTTTAAAACCATTGATTACTATTTACATCTTAAACTACTTTAATAGTTTACTATTTTTAATATCTTTAATAGGTTTATATCAGAAAAAGAGCCGTATTACGTTTAATACTTTTTCATGTTTTCAAGGGCACTTTAAGACGCTTCATGTTGTAGATCTATGAAAGTTTGTTTATACATATATATAAATATTGAAAATCTATTCTAGCAAATATCCTTTTTATCTGTATTAACAATAAGAGCCTTCTTCACCCATTTTCAGGAGAAATATATATTTTATCAAAATAGTTTGGGTGTAAATTTTAAGTATTTATTTGCATATCATTTAGAAGAGTGTAACTGAATGCTATTTTCATGTTCCACTACTTTAATACATTTCATGTTATATATTTGTTATAAAATCAGATTGTTTAAACGTATTTTGTTACAATAAATATATCCTTGCATTAAAATAAGACTAAGCATAATAGATTTTATTAAAATTCAAGTTTTAGTAGAAAAATACAATATATATGTCATTTGTTTAATTTAATATCTTTAAATATCAAGCAGAGACCCTGAATTAGTGACTGTGTTTAAAATATTCTGTTAAAAATTTTTAATTCACACTATCCAAACACATTTGTTAAAGCTGTCAATCTATAAATCCCACATTTTCTTTCAAAATTCATTCCGAATAGAAATCCTGAACTCCTAAGTGTAACAAGATATCAGTATCAATTCTTGTTTACCCTCTGAAAAATTCGCCCCAAGTTGATGATTACTTTGGCAAACAGTTCTATCAATGAAAGACAATGATGGGAAACAATAGACAAACGTGACTTCAGTATTTTCAAAAGCAGTCACTGTCGTCATGATTGAAAACAGCATGTATAGTCTTGAATATCTAAAGTGACAAGTCACAGATAGATTACCCTCTTAAATAAATGCTTTTTTATCCACTAAAGAGACTCTGAAAGATGTATGGATGCGTTTGTGGGCACAAACAACATCCTTTGTCAGATAGAAGGTGAAAAATATTTGAATATATTATTTGTAATAAAAGATAATCGAACTGCTGCTTTTAGAGACAACATATTGTACTGAAAGAGTTTATCTAAACCCTATTCACCTGTCATACCGACTCCAAGGCATTTTAATATGATAAGACAATTTCTCAAGAGGAAAGTCAAACGGTATTTCTGTAATGGGCAACACATTGGATATTTTGCAACTCGAATCAGAAATAAGAAAGATGTGTGAATGTAACATTGTAAATATCATTCACACTAATACTTTTAAAACATTCATTAGTTGATTTATAGAAGAAAATTCTTTTTAAAAAGGTTTCCGTGGGAAATATTTGAAGAAAAAACATCTAAAATTATAATTTCTATATGTCTAGAAAAATAAGATTTATATTTACTATAAAAATCCATTATATACTTTTTATTTAAAAAACAATCATATGTAATATTATATACGTATTGTTCTACATTTTTAAAATAACAGACAGTCTCAAAAAAGTCTTTACTTTATGTCATCTGTAAAAGTAGATGGTAACCAATCTGCAATCCTTCGTCTTCTCATGAAAGTGTTAATTTTTCTAATGATGTTTTTTTAGATCTCAAAAAAGTCTTATAATATTGCTTTATTCCCCTGATTTCAAAATTTTCGTTCAATTTAAAAAGATTTATATTGTTTAAGAAAAGGATAAAAATTTGCCAGCATTATGAAATTATCACTATCACTAGTCAAAAAATTATTTATAACAAAAGAAAATATCAGGTAAATCCTGGACTCCTCAATGTAATAAGATACCAGAATCAATTCTTGTTTACCCTCTGATAAATTACCCCCAAGTTGATGATTACTTTGGAAAACATTTCTAGCAATGAAAGACAATGATGTGAAACAATAGACAAACGTGACTTCAGTATTTTCAAAAACAGTCACTGTGTCACGACTGAAAACAGCATGTATAGTCTTGAATATCTAAAGTGACAAGCTACAGATGGATTGCCCTCTTAAATAAATGTTTTTATCCACTAAAGGGACTCTGAAAGATGTATGGATGCGTTTGTGGGCACAAACAACATCCTTTGTCAGATACAAGGTGAAAAAGATTTGAATATGTTATTTGTAATAAAGGATAACTGAACTGCTGCTTTTAGAGACAACATATTGAACTGAAAGAGTTTATCTAAATCCTATGTGCCTGTCATACCGACTTCACGACACTTTAATATGATAAGAGAATTTCTCAAAGAGGAAATTCAAACGGTATTTCTGTAACGGGCAACACATTGGATATTTTGCAACTTGAAGCAGAAATAAGAAAGATGTGTGGATGTAACATTGTGAGTGTCAAAATACTTTTAAAATATTCATTAGTTGATTTATAGAAAAAAACTGTTTTTAAAAAATTTTCCATGGAAAATATTTTTAAAAAATCTAAAAATATAATTTCTATATGTCTAGAAAAATAAGATTTATATGTACTATAAAAATGTACTATTGTGATAAATAAAGATGCCTAGGGCTAAATTAATAAAATTTACTTCCACGAAACATCATTTACACAGAAAAAAAGAAATATAAATTTAATGGGACAGGAATTTTACAGTACACAACCATACCGGTCGACAGCAAGCCTCGAACTCAGTTCTTTCTTGGTATACACTATAGAGGGCGCTGTAATCTACTTCACAGTCTAGACTTATTTGTTACATTTTTATTATTGCTACATTTTTATATATTTTTTATGTAAAAAAACAATCATATGTAATTTTATACAGGTAATACTTTACAGTTTTAAACATAATAGAAAGTCAGAAAAAAGGCTTTACTTTATGTCAAATGTAAAAGTAGATGGTAAGCAAACTATAATCCTTCGTCTTCACAAGAAAGTGTTAATTCTTTTTCTAATGATGTTTTCTTAGATCTCAAAAAAGTCTTATAGAATTTCTTTATTTTCCTGATCTCAAAATTTCCGTTCAATTTAAAAAGATTTATATTGTCTAAGAAAAGGCTAAAAATTTGACAGCATTATGAAATTATCACTAGAACCAGTAATTAATTATTTATAACAAAAGAAAATATCAGGTTAATATAAGGACTGTTTAAGCTACCGAAAAAGTAAATTCAAACAATATGAGTAGGTTGCTATTAGTATAAATGTAATTCTCGAAATATATTAGAAATTTGATTTTGTCCTATGAATAAACGTTTTCTTTTGCCTTCATCAAAATATTATTCTAAGTTACCCTTAAATACATACAAAATAATCAGAATATCGCACAAAGTAAAATCTAGCCATTGAAAGACTTGAAGAACCAAAATATTAGTGATACAATTAAAGTCTTCATATTGATTTCGCTACAAGTTTAATTTTTATTTTACTATCCCATTTTAATCACTATTTAATTGTTAATAAAATCTATATACTAATACTATCTTGTTAAAATTATAATCAAAAGGTTTTACGAGTATTATTTAACTTTATGGCCTGTACTTTATCCTTTCCCACACATAAGATCTATGTTTATTACTATAAGTTGGGGAACAAACAGTATGAGATAGTAATTAACTAAAATCAGATGCTGTGTGAATAAAACTCAGGTAATTAACATTCCATTGCTGCATTACTAATATAATAAAATAGATATACAGTTGGCTGTTTTATTTTCTTGGTTTTGATGATTTTGTCTACAATATTTTTGCTTATGAAAAATTTGAAAAGGAGGTAAAAGAATAAAACATAATGCAATATTTCATGGCATTTTTACTTCTATTCTTTTAAATCAGACAAGATATGTAGTAATATATTTAGTATGGTTTGTATGTAATTAAATTAATATTGTATGCAAAAATATTTTTTTATAAAAATATAACTTCTTTAGAAGCAAAATTAAAATTTCGGTATCTTGAAATAAAGTATGACGCATTTCGATATAAATACTGTCATAAAATAAAATATAAACTATCAGGTTATTTATATTTTACAAGCGCAAATACGTTTGAGATTTATTGCTAAAAATATATGCATCGATCAATATCACATATTTATTGTAAAACATTTAAGGTAAGTGACACTTATTTTGAAGAGACTTGTTGACTTTTGATATGTAATCTAACTGGCACATTTTGTCGAAAAATCTTCAAAATTGAAGATAAACTACAGTGAATACAAGGTAAAAAGGATAAAGCTTAACTATTTTTAAGGAAAAATTTACATCACCCTCATACACATTGCTTGAAGAGACTCATTATTTCAGTGAGTTGTGGTAGCTTTTTTATTTAAGTCTACCCAATAATCTATTGCAGCATTAAAGCCGTTCAAAAGTAATGCCCGGAAAAAATTTTCTCCATTCATTCTCCAATTTACGGTGGCAGACCCTTATTTCGGAAGAACCTCAATATATTTTTATCTCAAGGATTGACAACTTTAGCTACCTAGCTATTTCTCCCTATTAGCACTCCAAGTCTCTACTTCCAAAGCGCGTGTTGTTTGTGACAGCAGGAAACTGCCGAACGATAAGCTCTAAGGGAAGATAATTTTTTTAGAGTTTATTCCTAAATCCTTATCTATTTCAACAACTCTCCGAAAGTATCAGGTTCAATATTTTTCTTCCTAAGAGAAGGGAGTTAAATGACTTGCTCTTTCGTTTCTTTTTGGGTAAGCAAGGCTGTTTTTTTATTTCCCTTTTCTTCCCAGTTGAAGTTAAGAATAGAACTAAAAACTAGGCTTTTGTGTCTTGTTTGGAGTAAAGAAGGTTTTTCACCCTTCTAAGCTTTTTCTGTCCATTATCAACAGATCCCTTATTACGAAGTTAGGTTTCTGGAGTTTGTTCTTTCTCCTGCCTGTAAAAAATTAATTAAGCGAGATAAAGTAGTTTTTTTAACAGTCTTCGTTCACTGCGTGTACCTTGGGGAAACAAAAGAGTTCTAATTAATAATCTTTAAAATTACAATAGTCGACTTAGTGTATGGTACGCAGTTTTAATACTGCATCTGACAAAAAGAATTTTAATTAGATAAAATTTTATTATTCGCCTATATCTTCATCTTTACTTACACCTTATTAAATGTTATGAATCTTCTAAAAACATGGAATGATAATTATTGCCTTATGAAGCTTTAGATATATTTTTGGTACTTGGTGTACTTGGATATTTTCCATTTAATTAATAGAAATTTGAACTGATAATCGAAGTGCTATTTAAAAGACCTATTCCAAGTAAATATAAAAATGCATTTTGTTCTGGGTTTTCTTTTACCATTTGGATACACATATTTCACATGATATTCTTAACAGTATGAAAACAACAATAAATTATCCATTTTTATTTATTTGAGCCTGCAATAAAATCAGCCTTAAAACTACCTACAGTTAAGTTAACTTTGAAATACATTACCAACCGCATTCAATACCCAATCTGTTTGATAAATAAGCAATTTTTATTGTGATATGAACATCTAATTTAAAAAAGATAATTAATGACTTGAAAAAATTATATCTCCAACCAGTCTAACACAGATTCTTAACAACAGCAATACGAAATAAAGTAATGCCCTTGTGGGTGGATGACTGGTTCATTTTTGAAATTTGCTGACATGTGCTGTCCCTGAGAAAAAATTAAGTGTGTTGCATAAATCCATGTTTTTAACATTAGCTTATCACACTTTTTTATTTACTAATTGCTAGTTAGTTTCTGAAAAAAAATGTATTTTTATCTATGTTACAAATTATGAAAGACTGCCAATTTCATAATGTTCATATTTGAATGCAATTTCCGTTATTTGTAAAGCCTGCTAATATGTTATTAGTAACGCATTCGATGTTCAGTTTAAAATGGACAAGCGTCTTTGCTTTACTTACCTTTGCTCATACCTTTCAAAATTTATACCTAATTTTTTTTATTATTTTCAATGTTAGAAATATTTAGTAAGGTCATATTTATATATTACTAAATATTATTAATATTATTATATTTAAATTTTTTTAAATATTTATATATTGTTACAGAATTATATATCAGTTTTGTTATACATTTTATATATTTATTGCTTTTATACATAATTAATATTGCTCAAATTAAACTTTAAATATTGATTATGCTTTAATTGCCTCACTTTTATTTCTAGGAGAATAAATGCATGCAAATTTTGAAAAAAATGATTGGTTACAACTTTAAAAAAACTACAATATAAAATACACTAAGCCAATTTTTTCCAACTTTTCATTTTCGTATATACCTCTATTCCTAAAACAAAAAAATAATATTTAATACCATAATCTACATATTTACAAATTCTATCAAAAGACATTGTAGTTTTTTAACATTTCATGACATTTTACATTTATTAAATTTGAATGCAGCACCGTGTTCTTGTCCATTCTTGTTATTAATTAATCCTAAGAAAACCTGGAAAAGAGTGAATGATATCTAACCTTTTTTATACATTAAGCATATCTGAGAACTGTACTTTCACACTGACATTAAAAGGAAAAATGTTCAATATTTTTATATTAATACTAGCAAAACCTGATTTTTTAATATATTAAATTGAAATCAGTACCATGTTCTTGTGCATTCTTGTTACTAGTTAATCCTAACAAAACTGGAAAGAGTCAATGATATCTAACCTTTTCGCTACATTAAGCATCTCTGAGAACTGTATTTTTACACTGACATTAAAATGAAAAAAATCAATATTTTTTTAGTAATACCAGCGAAGATGATTTTTATTTTATTAAATTGAAGGCAGAACCATGTTCTTGTCCATTCTTGTTACTAGTTAATCTTAACAAAACTGGAAAAAGTCAATGATATCTAACCTTTTTCGTTAGATTAAGCATCTCTGAGAACTGTACTTTTACACTGACGTTAAAATGAAAATTTTTCAATATTTTTATATTAATACCAGCAAAAGATGATTTTTTAATTTATTAAATTTGAAGGCAGCACCATGTTCTTGTCAATTCTTTTTACTAGTTAATCCTAACAAAACTGGAAAAGAGTCAATGATATCTAACCTTTTCGCTACATTAAGCATCTCTAAAAATTGTACTTTCACACTGACGTTAAAATGAAAAATTTTCAATATTTTTATATTAACACCAGGAAAAGAAACTATATATGAGGTCCGTATTTTATGAGAAATGAAATGGAAAATCTTTTGTCAATATTCCCTTTCGCATGCCAAGTACAAACAGATATTAGATATCGGCGAGTGCTCGACAATATTAAATTGAAAAATATAGCGACAGAGAACGATATTCACTTAAGTTCTTCATATATTCTTTCTGACAAGGGAACACACATTTCTTCAGAAAAATAATTTCAAATTTGTCTTTTCACTAGGATATTTATTCTTCTTCTTTCAAAAAATGTTTAGGAATGTGAGTATCTTAGTAATAGTGCAAACTTGATAGGTAGATATTGTCATATATCAAATGTTAAAGAAATTATATCTTTCTCTCTTGAATGATTCAGATATATGTCAAGAACAAATGTATTTATTTAGTACTATTTACTGCTTTTAATATTTTCTCTTAGAGTAAACTAGATTGAGATATTATAGAAAAATATATGACATAAAAATGTCCTCAAGGAGTAGTATATAAAGACAAAAATTTGCATTTTCAACGTACTGCAACCCTTGTACTTAGAGTACCATGCATTATTTTTGTTTCTTAGAAAATCCGAAGCTACAACATTTGTTTGCAGCACTTCAGAAAATTTCATTGCTGATAAGCTAAGTGTATTCCGGTTGATTGAAAACAACTGATTCCCCTGGAGAAAAACATAACTTTCTTAAGTGTATATATTTCTAATATTTGCATTAATATATCTGTAGTAATAATTTTAGCCTTAATCTTTAAAAATGAATGCATTATGTTTTTAACAAAACAATAATAATTTGGAATTCTATAAAACCGAGTATTCAAAAAATTGAGACAAAAGTGTTTCTTAGGAGAATTACTGAATCATATTTGAGGCTTTAGTACTATCTTGTAAAAATATGTTCATATATCAAATGTTAAAGAAATTATATCTTTCTCATTTGAATTATTCAGATATATGTCAAAAACAAATGTATTTATTTAGTACCATTTACTGCTTTTAATGTTTTCTGTTTGCATAAACTGGATTGAGAGATTTTAGGCGAATATATGACATAAAAAACGTCGTCAAGGAAATGTATATAACGTCAAATATTTGCAAATATTTTAACGTACTGCAAACCCTTCTACTTAGAGTACCATGCATTATTTTTGTTTCTTAGAAGATCCGAAGCTACAACGTTTGTTTGTAGCACTTCAGAAAATTTCATTGCTGATAAGCTAAGTGTATTCCTGTTGATTGAAAACAACTGATTCCCCTGGAGAAAAATATAACTGTCTTAAGTGTATATATTTCTGATATTTGCATTAATATATCTGTAGTAATAATTTTAGCCTTAATCTTTAAAAATGAATGCATTATGTTTTTAACAAAATAATAGTAATTTGGAATTTTATAAAACCGAGTATTCAAAAAGTTGAGAAAAAAGTGTTTCTTAGGAGAATTACTAAATTATATTTGAGACTTTAGTACTATCTTGTAAAAAATAAACTAGTAATAAATTACAAGTGAATAAATTATAAGTCCCTAGCAAAGAAAATATTATTATCCTTCTTATTTGTCAATAAACTGATAATTCAAAAGCCTTAATATAATAAAATTTCCAAAACACATTTTGGATTAATTGAAATGTGTGCTTAGGCTTGTTAATTTTAAAATGCAATGAAATAAATGGAAAGAATACGACAGTACTTTTAGCTCTAAAATTTTAATTCTCTATCAACTATTAGGTCACATAGGATAATGCAGAGGAAGTATCTTTTTATTATTAACATTTTTGTCAGTCATAAAGTTTCATGAAAGCTTATAGATGAAAAAAGTTACGCAACTCAAAAATTTTCTTTTTTATTATCATCTTCTAGAAAGGGATTGATCAGGGATCATCTGATTCGGTACATTTTACACCTTACAATGACTGATTAAATTCGTATTTAAAAGTTATATTTACGCAGTGGAAATGTTATGTAACAACCATCATACAAATGCTTCTTCCAATGTATATGAAAAATATTCTTTACATAAAATCCCACTGCAAATTTTCTGTAATTACATTATTTAGAAAAACAATGTTCACTTTTTTCCTAAACTACAAGGTAAAATACAAATAACAAAAGAGAGCTTGAAACTGTGCTTAATTAGATATTTTACCAAAGGGCAGAAAAATAATAAGCTGAATTTACATCAAACGAGACATCGTTATATATTTTCTGCAATATAAAGATTATGAAGACCCATAATATCAGTTTATTAAAATAGGAATGAAAGCTTAATTTTCTTTATCCTCTTCACTTTCTTTTCGAAAATAATCAGTATAGTTTAAATTTAGACGAAATATACCAGGTAAGTTATAAAACAAAACAAGATTTCTTCATTGGAAACTGAGTAGGAGAACGCCTACATTAAAGAAATAGGTAAGCAGTGTGTTGGATTTTTACACAGAAATCAGTCATTTTTCTATTTTTTTTTCTGTTGTGTGGGTGTAGTAATCTTAAGCACTTACTTAGAAAGTTCATTCTTTTAATTAATTTCAGTTATTTCAAATCCAGTAGATATTTGGCAATCCAAGGAGTACATTGCAAAGAGGTCAACTGTTCTTCAGTTTATATGTGGGAATGTTTGCATGGCTTTGAACGTTTTTATGTATATGTGTATATTTTAAATGCGTTTGTGTAAAATAGCTTAAATATTACCATAATAATACCTAAATTTACCCAATTATTTTCATCTTTATTAAATTATAATATTCATTACTTTTTTAAGTCCATTCTAACAGGACATGTCTAGAGAATTAATCTTTAAACCCCCAACGAGCGCAATATGTTACGTGCACGGTTAACTTTTCAACCAGAATTCATTAGTGGATATCTTTCTGAGAATCCGATTTCTCCTCATAAAGAATCGTCAGCATTTCTAAGCTTTCTTTCTATTAAATAAAACCACTTAACTCAAGAATAATTTTTGAACCTCATCGCTTATACATCTGGCATTCAGTGTTTTGCTTATGATACAGAAAGAATACTTCTTCACGAGTTTACTTGTTTTCTACAGACCCCCCAGGGGTGGTTCAAATACCACTGAGAACAAACTTGATAAACCAAAATTAATTTAGAGGTGCTTGGGAAATGGTCTGGAGGTTCACTTAAGGTTTATAATATAAAATAAAATAATTGTGGCCCATTTTCAATTCCAGAAAATTTAAAATATATAAATAGCAATAAATAAGTATATAAATAGCAATCCAAAGAGCAATAAATAGCAATAAATAAATATATAAATAGCAATCCAAGCAATAAATATATAAATAGCAATAAATAAATTTGTATCCATTTTGTTTGCTGTTAACTTAAAGCAAGATGCAGATTGTCGTGCTTACGGTCAACACTAAGTGGCTTTTAATTACGCCATTAAACAAATTATTTCAATACATTCTTTATACGATTATTCTCTATTGGGGTTGAGCCACTTATTTAAAAACTTAAATGAATATTGATAAAAATGAATCGAACTAAATTATTCGCAAATTAAAACTACTTGAAAATGATACTACGCATTCTACTGTAAAAACATACAGATTTCATTTCCTGCATTAGAGATCACTGAACAGAAATTGTGAATTGTTTTTCAGTCTTCCTATTACTATGAGCCTCATTAAAAAAAAAAGAAAAAAAATCTCCGGAATTTTCTTAGTATGTACACTTGCGAATGATACTTACAAGCTACATATACAAACTTAAACTTCAATTCATCGCATTCACCCACCTCCTGAGCAGTTAAAAAATAACTTTTATAATCTCAAACAAAAGATAACAACTTCAACAGGTATTATTTTAAATATCAAAAGTTTCATTTATATTACTTTTACGTTACTCTTAAAAAAAGTTTTGAAATTATATTGTTATTATTTGGTTATAAAGAGTTATTAAAATTTGGGGTTGATGGTAAAGTTTTTGCTGTGAGAAGTAATTAATTGGCATAAAAGAACACTGAACTAGACTTCCATGTCTATAAATCATTTTTGTTTAAATATGTATTGCATACTAGAGTGGTCTTAATTCTACGTCTTTTTTATGAGTGGCTAAGTAAGCCGTGGTCAAGTAAAATATAGAATAATATCTCCACAAAATGTAAGTATATGGAATCCGAATATCAAAGGATACACTCACATGTACCTATACACACACACACACACACACACATATATATATATATATATATATATATATATATATATATATATATATATATATATATATATATATATATATATATATATATATATATATATATATATATATATATATATATATATTATATATATATATATATATATATATATATATATGTATATATATACATATACATATAGGTTTGCAGTCATAGACAGAAACAAGACACTATTTTAGCTACGATGGACCTTTATTACCACAGCATCGGTTGGACGGGTTCCCACTTCATTATAGGGACAGGAGAATCATGTAACAGGAAAAATCGAAGTAAAAAATTTAAGGAAAATCTTTCTCCGACAGAATATATCTTCTTTTTGCTCAAAATTACCTAAATTGGCCTCTAAAGCCCTATAAAGTTTTAACTGGTGAGTCTGAGAGCATGAACGGTAGTCCCAGAAGATAGTTTAGATAAGGAGTCAAAAAGGGGAAAGCAGGGGTTTAAAAGAAAAAAAGCGGGGGTTTTGCCCTTCATTTTAGATTTGAAAAGCCGTAAGAAATTTTTCGGGCCATAATGAGGGCTTTGGGCTGTAAAATTACTTCAGTACGATTTAACTATCAAATAGCGTAAAGTTCTCTGGCAGCATATTCCTTAAAGGGCCGTGGAGTTTTATACGAAAAATCTTCATTAGTTTAGTTCTGTACATTGATTTAGCTTACTTTTCCCTTATACACACAGACTATTTAAAATATATAAATGTGTGTATGTGCGTTTAAAAATTTTAAATAGGAATTTAACGAAGATTTCTCTTTTTTTTCGTCAATGCAGAGTTTGGTTTTTATCATTTGTCAAAGCATGGAGCATTATCACAAGAAAATAAGGTTTCTAGTTTTTACAGATTTGAGCCTATTGAGTTCAAAATATTAATGAATTAAACATATAATTCTCTTTAGAATTAAACTTTCTTTTATATTATTCGCATTAATTCGTTTCCCATCAGTGCTTAAACTAGTATCTTTTTCTCGAGATAACACCTGTCAGCAAACACATCAACGATAATAAAAGACAAACAAGAAAGCGAAACACTTGAAGAGTCAAAATGCAAAGGAAAATAAATAATCTATGAGAACTCAGAAGCAGAAATTTGAAGGGATGAGGCGTTTTGACAGATATCGAGTTATTCAAGAGCCCTCCTTATCAACAAGCAGTCCCGTTCTCTTTAGAGTTCATAAATATAACAAAATTCGCCATATTTTCCACCCACTTACCACTCGGTACACAACGGATCGGTGAAAAAAAATAATATATAAAAAAAAAGCTTGCTTGACTTCAAGGTCATTTTGCAGTAGGGGGTGGTTGAACGCCGTCATCAGGTAGTGTCACTTACAGACTGGGGGAGTTGTGATATGTAAATGATAGGTCTCTTTTAACGGATGGGTGTGTCCTTGATAAAGTTGCGACAGAGCAGACGTGAACGTTTTTCCCTCTTGTATTTTTTTAGGGAATTTTTTTTTGTGTGTTCCTATCCCTCTCTCACCGTTTATCGCCCGATAAGAGGCCGAAAGGTATGGTTAAAAAAAAGATGCAAGTCTGTGAGAGGGAATAATAGGCTGATGGATGTTAAAATGTGGTAAGATAAAAGAATTTATTGCTGGAGTTGAAAGTGTTTTGCTGGTGTTATCACTTACGTGGATTGCAAAGAGCGAGTTTAAAAGGATTTAAAGCCGAAATTAATCAACTGGGAGAGAAAGTGTGTGTTTGTGTGGTGGTGGGGTATCTTAAGAGAAAGATTAAGAAAAAAGAAATGCTTCGGATAATAAATTTATTAAGAAGGAATGAGTGTACATGAAGAATTTCTATAACTTAACTTTTAATCATTGCTTTTATCAATACTCACCTTTCTTTAGAACTATAAAAGGAGCAATTGTAAATATCTCCAAAGATATATACAACCATGCCATATATCAAAATTATAGCCATAAAAGAGATATCTAAAATTCTCCTCCCCCTTCTCATTTTTAATATCTATTCTAAGTTATAAAATGTCAGATAGAGAAGTGTTCTCCCATTCAAATTAACTTTACTCATATATCAAAGCTAGCGATGGAATAAATGTTAGTTTTGTGCCCACTAGCCACATTTTTCAGTTGTCTCAGCAAGATTGTATTACTTCTGCAAAAAGTAAATTGCTGCTTGCTTTTTGAGATTTCTTAAATGATCAGCATTCACTCTTGCCTCCCAAACCGTGCTGACACATCTTTTGTGAAATGGGAACAAAATAATGTGACTCGTTTTTTAATGGGCTAAAATCAGAGACGGATGTGTATATAAAAACATTCCATACTAAGATACTCAATGATAAGACCGATTAATTTTAATTTTCAAAAAAAAAAAAAAAATTCCACAACATTGGGCACTTCTATTCAATTCATTCAAGATGCTATTCCGCTAGAAGTCCTTTTTGCCTAGTAAGAAGGAAGAAATTAAATAATAGGGGCTAATTTCTAGAATAGAATATTATCACTAGTTACATACATATATTTATTTATATACATTAATTTTAGTTTCTCATTTCAAAACCGTCACTTTATATATAATACTAGACGACCCGACAGAGGTCGTCCTCTTTTACCGCTAAAATCCCAAAAATTATAAATTTTTTTTTTAAATAAATTGGTGAAAAAGAAAGGAAAATGTATTATTTTAAAAATACTTGACGTCATCAGGCGTATAGTGATCACAAACGTAGTTATTTTAAATTAAAATTCCCACATTGCCTATACGGGGATTAGCTCCTGGGACTTCTCGTACTGAAGTCCGTTGCTACGACCACTGCGCCACAGATACTTTGGCAGTGAAGGGTTTCAAGCGGCATTGTAATAATCTTAATAAGCGATCAATTCTAGATTTTCAATAAAAAACAGTAATATAATCTTAATAAGCGATCAATTCTAGATTTTCAATAAAAACATTATATATATATATATATATATATATATATATATATATATATATATATATATATATATATATATATATATATATATATTTATATATATATATATATATATATATATATATATATATATATATATATATATATATATATATATATATATATATATATATATATATATATATATATATATATATATATATATATATATATATATATATATGTGTGTGTGTGTGTGTGTGTGTGTGTGTGTATATTATATATAAATGGAGTGAACGACGGGTGACTTGCAGTCATGGACAGAAACAAGACACTGTTTTAGTCCCGATGGACCTTTATTAACACAGCATCGGGACAGGACCCACTTCATTATAGGGACAGGAAAAATTGAAAAATCAGCTAACATGAAAAATCTAAGTAAAAAAATTAAGTACAAATCTGTCTCCGATAGAATGCAACTTCTTTTTGTTCAAAATTATTTAAATTGGCCTCTAAAACCGTGTAAAGTTTTAACTGGTTACTCCCACCTCCCCGAGGGCATGAACTGTAGTACCAGTTGTTAGTTTAGATAAGAGGTAAAAAGAAAAAATCAGAGGTTAAAAAGGGAAAAGCTAGATATTTACCCTTGAAAAACCGTGAGAATTTTCTCGGGCCGTAATGAGGGCTTTCGGCTGTAAAACTACTTCACGATTTAACTATCAAATACAGTAAAGTTCTCTGGCAGTATATTCCTTAAAAGGGCGTCTTTGGAGTTTTATACAAAATCTGTTTATTAGTTTAGTTCTCTAAATTCATTTAGTTTACTTTTCCCTTATACGCACACAATATTTAAAATTTATAAATGTGTGTGTATGTGTGTGAGTTTAAAAATTTTAAATAGGAATCAACGAATATTTCTCTTTGCTTCTTCATTGCATTTGAATTTTACCGTTTGTCAAAGCATGGAGCATTATCAGAAGAAAATAAGTTTTCTAGTTTTTGCAGATTTAAATCTATTGAGTTCCCAATATTAACGTGCTAATGAATTAAACAAATAATTTATTTTAGAATTAAACTTCCTTTTATATTATTCTCTTTAATTCGTTTCATACCAGTGCTTAAACTAGTATCTTTTTCTCGAGATAACACCTGTCAGCAAACACATCAACGATAATAAAAGACAAACAAGAAAGCGAAACACTTGAAGAGTCAAAATGCAAAGGAAAATAAATAATCTATGAGAACTCAGAAGCAGAAATTTGAAGGGATGAGACGTTTTGACAGATATCGAGTTATTCAAGAGCCCTCCTTATCAACAAGCAGTCCCGTTCTCTTTAGAGTTCATAAATATAACAAAATTCGCCATATTTTCCACCCACTTACCACTCGGTACACAACGGATCGGTGAAAAAAAATAATATATAAAAAAAAGCTTGCTTGACTTCAAGGTCATTTTGCAGTAGGGGGTGGTTGAACGCCGTCATCAGGTAGTGTCACTTACAGACTGGGGGAGTTGTGATATGTAAATGATAGGTCTCTTTTAACGGATGGGTGTGTCCTTGATAAAGTTGCGACAGAGCAGACGTGAACGTTTTTCCCTCTTGTATTTTTTTAGGGAATTTTTTTTTGTGTGTTCCTATCCCTCTCTCACCGTTTATCGCCCGATAAGAGGCCGAAAGGTATGGTTAAAAAAAAGATGCAAGTCTGTGAGAGGGAATAATAGGCTGATGGATGTTAAAATGTGGTAAGATAAAAGAATTTATTGCTGGAGTTGAAAGTGTTTTGCTGGTGTTATCACTTCCGTGGATTGCAAAGAGCGAGTTTAAAAGGATTTAAAGCCGAAATTAATCAACTGGGAGAGAAAGTGTGTGTATGTGTGTGGTGGTGGGGAGTATTAAGAGAAATATTTAAAAAAATGAAATATTTCAGATATTAAATTTATTAAGTAGGAATGTGTGTACATGAACAGTTTCTAAAACTTAACTCTTAATCATTGCTTTTATCAATACTCACCTTTCTTTAGAACTATAAAAGGAGCAATTGTAAATATCTCCAAAGATATATACAACTATGCCATATATCAAAAATATAGCCCATAAAAGAGATATCTAAAATTCTCCTCCCCCTTCTCATTTTTAATATCTATTCTAAGTTATAAAACGTCAGATAGAGAAGTGTTCTCCCATTCAAATTAATTTTCCTTATATATCAAAGCTAGCGATGGAATAAATGTTAATTTTCTGCCCACTAGCCACATTTTTCAGTTGTC
>CM063504.1:71362544-71385044 GCA_032207245.1 Pardosa pseudoannulata
AATCTTGTCTATAATAATATTTTAGCAAGTCAGATTATATTTGAAACAAGTTCAAACTTGAACGATGGTTACCACAGTTAAACACCGATTAAGTAATAAGCAAGGGCATTTATATTTAAGAGTATGGAAATATATTTATTATTTTTAATAAAGACTTTGACTATGTTAGCAAGGTAGAATTGCGAGGACTTTATGTTTTCTTTACAATTTAATACGGTTTGGCATCGATTCGTTCGGCAAGAAAATGCAGCAGGCTGAAATAGTGCGCTTATGCAAAATTTTTTTAGTTTCCGTACCATGCAAAAACCCCTGTCAATCATGGGAAAGCAAGCAATATAATAATTAAAATAATTATTAATTAATAATTAACAAATTAACATTGCCGCTTAAAGAAACTTTGCCAACAAGCTCAGAGGCCGATTGGTCAAAGACGAGGCCCAGACCCATAGTTTGTGGGTTTGATGCTCTCCATGGTGGTTGATCCAAAGTATGGATTTTTACATTTAAAATGTTATTTATTGTTGCTTTATGTCTCGAACATTCTAGATCTTTCTCTAACATGTAAATTAGTTATTTCTCGAATATTTTGTTCGGATATAAAATCTGATACCCACTAGTTGCAGGCAACTTCTAGATCTTGTAAAGTTGCAAGTTGCTACTTTACTTCAATAAATTCGTGTTAGGCTAGACGGTTGTGTTCATTAGAATCTTCGTGACAATATTATAATTAAAATATTTAACAGGTATTGCGGACAGTAGTACATGAAAACTTGTAACTTACTAGATATGAAGTTAAATAAAGTAAGTTAAAGTAAATGAAGGTAATAAACAGTTGTTTTTAACAAAGTCTTCTTTACCTATCATATTTTTATACTGCACCAGTCACATACATCAATTCCCGTGCTATTATTTAGATAACTGCACTCTACGTACCCTGTGAAACAGTAACATAATATTTAACAATATTGTTATATACAGGCTTTATTGTCTGTATTTTGTGTTCTAAGTATGATTAATTTTAATAGTGCTTGCTATCAACATAAATTTTTTACTTATGTAAAAACGTTGTGATAATAATAAGTTAACACCCAGAGTCGAAAACTGCATAATGCAGCTCTAAAAAACGTTATTTAATATTTATGAGAAAACTTTTTTCCCAAGAAGGTATTAAAAGTTTGAAAAAGGTTAATTAAAGCTTTCAAAAATGTTTTACAAACTTCTCGCTAACAACTAACTTCATGTAATTCTACTTTGTTATCTGATACAATAGCATTGACTTTACAGAATTGAGGATATGAAGGCACATCCTTTTCTTGTACAAATGAGTCCTGAAATAAAATGATAGCAAGAAAAACTTCAATACTAAGTTCAATATGTCTTACTGATATCCTTATATTCTTATTTTTATGAAGTGGATTGTAATAGACAAATTGTTTATTTAGTTTTCATCCCAAATATGCTTATATTTATTACTGCTATATTTAATCTCGATACCAAAATAAATATTGGAGCTACCAGATAAACTTTAACGAATGGTAAGCTGATGGGTCAAAAACTGCAGAATCTGCCTACAGAAAAACATTACACAATTTTATAAACATATGAGAGGAGACTTAGTTTCACTATAAGATTTTAAAAGGTTTAGAAGTATTAGTAAATGCTTGAAAAATTATTTACAAATTAATTGTCACTTCCACTTACATCATTCATGGCTCCGAAGACCATTTTCCAGGAAGAAGGGAAAGGTTTGGGGTAAATGGGACAGTCCATTTTACATTTTCACCTGCTCAAAATTTTAAGACTTATGGGTAGGAACGTTATCTACTCCAGTAGTCTTTAAAGTATCAATCCTAATGAATATATACATAATATTGAAACTAAGACAACTATTAGAGCTATTTAAAGACATTTTTGATTGTGACAAAGTTCCAAGGGTCAAAAAATTTTTAATTAAAAGTTGAACAACTTTTCATAAGCTTTTGAGAAAAAGCCTTTTTTATAATCAGTTTAGAAAATACCTCAATAAAAGCTTGAAAGTCATCTACAGTCCAATAATGACTCTCACTGACAGATAGCGTAATTGTTCAGCTGTAGTGTTTGACTCAGTAACAGTGAATGGCTGAGTATGTGATAACATATTTTTGAATGCTATACACTCGTTCATGTGCATTCAAATAAAAATAATATGAATAATTTAAGTACAGTTATATCACATAGGTATCCGGTAGTTTGATTCAAAGAAATAGGGGACAGAGTCTTTCATTTTAGATTATTTTACCATGGAACCTATGTATAACGATTTTATCTGTTATAATATACCTGTCTACAAATTAAAATTTGTGAGGTTACATGAAAGCACCGTTATGTGGTTTTTAGTGTATGAATATATTTATTTTTTTAGTTTCTTAGTTTTACCCACAAAGAATATGTCATTATTTAAATAAAATTAGTGAGTTTAGAAAGTAAAATGTGATGTCTATTAGGGAATCTGTTATTATTTTATGTCGCATTTAACATGTTATAAGTAACTCTATCCAGAAAACCTACAATTAATTACACTCCAGGTAAATTTGCTTTTCAAATAGTTAAGATTAATATAAAAGAATTATTTATACAATTTAAGAAAGTTTAGAACTATTCCCACTGTTAGCTAACAGTTTCAAAATCAGTGGACTAACAAATAATTAGTTTTAAACTCAGTCACTGCACACAATAAAAGTAGCTCCGAACCAGGAACAAGTTTGGCAATGATTGCGTAACACCCCCTCGTGACTGAGATGTCAGAAACTGTCAAATACTACTGCTGAAACGGAGGGGAATTTGGGAGATGAAATGAAATCACCGTTACATGGGCTTTAGCGCTCGTAGAGATTAATTTCTTTTGAGCGGCTACCATAAACAATGTTTTGTTATTATATGTAGAGCTTAGACGATTAGATTGTAAAATAAAATATAGTTTAATGAAATGTTTAATGAAGTAGTACCTTTAAGGAAACTTAAAATTTAATATCAAATATTGTTATTATGGTATAAAATATTTTTAGTAATGCTTTTTAAATTAATGAACTAACAAAGAATTAGTCGTAACATAAGTCAGAAAACTCTTAGCAAACTCTTTCAATGCCAGAGAAATAAGTTTAATAAAATGATTTATAAATTGTTTTGTTATTTTCTGCTGTCTTAAAACTGTGTCTTTATTCCTAATTTAAGTTTTAATATACCAGGTGGCAATAATTAAACTGACAGTGCTCACAGTATTTTGTAGGGCGATCTATTTGCGAGAATGACGCCACATTTTGTAAGAAGATTAAACAAGACGGGGGAGGAAAGATTCCGCGAAAAAACGAATTAGTTGCAAAAGTCACCGCTAGGGTAATATTTGTCGATGTGTTATAGAAAATAGAGTGTTAAAAAATCCAAATTAATACGGAAATTACCTTTTATTTTGCATTCAAATGAGGATCAATGTGGCTGCCGTTGTTGTGGACCACATATTGCATTCTGTGCACAGTATGCACAACAGCAGAAAGTAATATGTCTGCAGGATTCTACCGTACAGTCCGTGATATGATATCCTTCAACGAAGCCAGGTCCCGAACCACTCCTTAATAGAACTTGGACTTAAGGTAACACCATAGCCAGTCGCATGGGGTAAGATTAGGCGACCGAGGTGGCCATGTAGTTTTAAAGTAGCGGCTAATAACAATTTCTGTTGTGAATTTCTGTCGTAGCACCCGTACAGCAACGTGTTAAGGGACTTCATCTTGCATGAAAATGATTTCTCCCAGGCATTGTCTTTGCTGAAGTGCCGGAATAACAAAGCTGTTCAATAAGTGGTAATATTTCTCTCCGGTAACATAACAGGTTTCCGGTCCTGTCGGGGTAATATTGTCATAGAAAAGGGGACCTACGAAAAAATGCCGCTATGAACCCACACCAAACAGTTACCTTTGGTGAATGTAAAGGAATTGCTGTGACAGCATGTGGTGATTTGTCATGTCAAATTCGGCAGTTCTGGGTATCCACAGTTCCATTCAGATGAAAGTGGGCCTCGTCTCCCCATAAGATTTTCCACGTCTAAGCATCATCCACCTCCATTCTGGTAAGAAAGGTGAGAGCAAAAGTCAATCGCTTATCATGGTCGGGGTACAGTAACTCCTGTACACGGCTGATCTTGTACGGATAGAAGATGATAATGTTTCGTAAGATTCTCCATACTGTACTGTAAGGCATATCCATATTCCGAGCTACTCCACGAGCGCTAGATGTGGAGTAATATTGTCTGGTCCTCTGTCGACAATCGCCATGGCAACTGCTTCGATTGTATCCTGTGGTACAGGTTTTCGTCCTCTGCCTGACTGAACCTTCAGAACCTTCAGACTGAACCTGCTTTCTCAAATATCACAACGATTGATTTTAGCCCATTAACTGTCACAGGACCGTTAGCTTTACTCATTTTTTGTGCGTTCTAAAAGCACGAAGAGCGGCTGACGCGTTGCACTGGTTGACTAAAAAAATTTGACCAGTAACGCACGCTCGACTAAAGAAGGAGACATTGCACATAAACTTTCATTCCGATTGATTCGAAATGTAACACATTGCCTTTTAAAACCCAAGCAGCTGGCACTGTGCTAATGCATGTAACGTGAAATTTGAATAAAAAACTTCTTCTGCTGCTCAGAAGTACGTGATATTGCAGATCACAAGACTTTATGGGTGTTTATGTAGATTTTACGCTTTTTTAAAAGTGTTGCCATATTGCACTTGAACTAAATCAGAAAATGTGCATAATAAAAGGTAATTTTATTCCTATTATTTTGTATTTGTTAACACTCTATTTTCTATAACATATTGCTAAATATTCTCCTAGCGGTAACTTTTAGAACTTTTTTTGCGCGGAATCCTTCGTCACCCGTCTTGTTTCATCTTCCTACAAAATATGGCGTCATTCTCGCAAATAGATTGAGCTACGGAACACTATGAGCACTGTCAATTTAATTATGGCCACTCGGTATAATAAATGTGTTATGAAAATGTAAGTAATAAGCATTTCAGTAAAGTATAATTTTATAATTAAAGATCAGCATTTCTATATAACACTTATCTTACAAGAATAATGACATTAATTACCCATTAGCAATCAAATCTCAACTATATCTACACTCAAGAGCCAAAACATTATGACCACCCCTACATTTTGCTGCGCGTGATGCGAAAGGCTTCGGATCTAAGCGATTTTGATAGAGGGCAGATTCTAATCACTCGAAGACTCGAAAAAAGTATTTCCGAAACTGCAGGTCTCGTGGGTTGTTCGTGATCTACAGTTGTTAGTATTTATGCAAAGTGGATGAATGACTGTGAAACCAGCAGTAGACGACATTGTGTTGGACGTCCACATGCTATCAAAGAAAAAGGTCGTCGGAGAATGTCTCGTATGGTGAAGCAAAACCGGAACCAAACTGATGCTCACCTGAACACCCAATACAATGCAGAGCAAAGTAGAATAGTATCGGATCACACAGTTCAGTGGATACTGTTGAGTGTATATACTGTATTTTAGGCTACTTATGTACAATTATCATTTAAAGACATAAATTATTTTTGTTTTCTTAATAGCTATGAATGGATTTAGTATTCTATACTTTCTTTTCTCTTTTAGTAACCCATAAATTTTAAACTTTTTAAGCAATTTTAAATTTAAGAGCACTCATACATTTTATGTAAAGGTAAAGAATTATTTTCAGCAATGGTGGGGTACAGAGACACCCTAATTTCCTCTAAGGTAAGGTGCGGATGTAGATTATTTTGCCAGATTTTGCCATTGTTCAGTTTATGGCATAGGAGGTGAAACCATACTGTACACGTTTGAAATGACTATCTAGAGGTCTTATAGTGTTATGGAGCTCTTTATTTTTTCATATGAATCCACACATACACACAAAAGAGAAAAAAAATACCTACACCGAACTCTACTCCCAGCAATCGAATCTATGACCAAGTAAAACAGTCTATTGTATTCGAAAAGTAGAAACTACAGTTATTTATGATACTAGTAAATACGGTTCTTTATGGTACAGTTCTTTACAGTTCTTTATTCATATAGAATACAGAAATTCTCTTAATTCGCTTAAATTACTTTTCTAGTTTGAAATTTCCTAGTCACGATACAGTATTTAGAGAAATGTTTAGGAAATGTAATTTTCAAAGAAAACGAATTTAAAATAAAAATTTAGCAAACTGTCCTTTTGGAGACAAGTGCTATTTCACATAGAAGGTGCATACGCTTGTTGAAATAGTTATCAGTTTCCTTTAATGTAGAGTTTTTCTTATTAGTTTTGTTGGACAATAATGAAAAGGGTGCACATGTGCTTTCTAGATGTTTCATTTATCCAGTTTTCATAAATTTAACACCATGTCTGAAAAATGATTTACAATACAAGATGCTCTGGCCTTTCTAGAAATCCATTCGGATTCAGATTTGGACGATATAGGTATTTGCCAATTGGAGCCCGATGAACCTGTTGATAAAACCGATGAAAAATATTTTGATGTAAATAATTTACATGCTATTACGCCATTTGATGTGTGTGGAATGCAACGTCATTTAAAAAAAAAGATGTAATATGAAGACAAATTTCAGAGACCGGGTCCAAGGGCCAAGAAGAAAAGAAAAACAGAAAATCTTGTAGTAAAATTGAAAAAAAAGCGATATTCAATAAGCCAAGAGAATTGGAAAAACCGGTATCAATACTGCATAAATTCTATAGTGTTATATTATTTATCAATTGTACATTATTTACACATAAATAAACAAAATAGTTAATAATGGGAAGATGCTATAATTATTAGACTTTAAATTAACTATTTTCATGAACTTTTAAAAATATATGAAAAATTAATCATGTCACACGTCAATGTTCCAATAATGGAACATGGCTAAAAACACTCTCAAAAATTTTTTCACCTAATTTCAAAACTTTATTGTATTTATATACTTTTAATTAATATAATAAACAAATTTCAAGTCATTAAGCCTATTCTTCTTAGTTCGGAGTTTAAAAGGTTAAAGAAGAAGAATTGCATTTTTATTTTAAAATTGCAGAACACTTTTGTGTTAGATAGTTAAGGCAATTTTCAAACACATTCTACCTTTTTCAACAATAAAAATCAGAGTGAACAGCTTGCAGTAACACTAATAATCAGGTTTTGTACTTTATATACTACAAAATAATTAAAACAAAATCAGACTCTAAATCCTACGAAAATAAAAGTGGATGATTGTCTCAAATATAAAAAAGAGGAAATGTAGCATATTGATTTCTTAGGATTTGTTTCTAGTCCTTAGAGAAAACTATCAAAAAAATTAAAATATTTCTAAAGTTATGCAATTGTTATCAGATTTTCGAACCAAGCACATTCTGATGAATTTTTTTCAATGCTCTTTCATTATTATGAGAAATTCGAGGGTTTCTTTGAATCAGACTCATATATCCCCACGTATCTTTTGTACTTCACATAGCACAAAAGCAATGCTTTCAAATATCTTAAAAAACGCTTTATTTTTCTCTTTTTAGAAATGCGATTCTTCCTTCTAAAGGTTCTACAACACTCTCTTTCTTTTCGAAGTCATCAAATAAGATCTCACTCAAAGGAATTCCCAATCACAGCAAGAAAATGAAACTCCTTTAATATTCCCTCTTCCGAGTTTAGTTCTGCGATTCATTCTAAAACATCGGAAAATTTTGGAATTACTTTACAGTCACAGCCAGCAAAGAAATTAGAAAATCAATATATTTCTCATAAACAAAAATCTAACAAAGCAGAAAAGTAAAACTGAATCCTAGTTAGAGATAATCACCAATTGGTATTTTTAATTTCAGTTAACTTGCAGATTGCTTTTAACAGTGTGTAGTAAATATTTCCCCTGAATCTACATGTATTAATAATTTCTCTTATTATCAATTATCTAATTAAAATTTCTTCAAATCTGATGTTATTCTTTTTATAAAATTCACATTTTTAATTTACTTTCTGTATAATATTAATTTCTTCTTTACTATTACTATTTTTGGGGATATTTTTATTGCTCTAAAGTAGATTTTAATTTGTTTACTGAGGAGGATTTCAGAAATCTGTGCATAAACTTTTGAGGTTGCTTATTGCATTATTTTGTTAGGGTGTTTCATCAATAATCATAGCATATATATGTTTTCATATGTCATCATAACGAACCCCAACTTTATAGATTCATATCTTCCGTATTTTTAGAAATTATACAAGATTTTAACGTTGATTATAACTTTTGCCCTTTTAACCGTGATATGAAGAGGAACTTCATATAAAAAATCAGATACTATATTTCTTACAAACAGACCTACAGTATAATCCAAGAGAAAAATTAAATTGTTTCAAGTTCTATCTGTTGCTTCGTTTGTCTATCTATCTATCTAAGATCTATCTATATATATATATATATATATATATTATATATATATATATATATATATATATATACATATATATATAAAATATATATATAAAATATATATGTATATATATAATATATATATAATATATATATATATATATATATATATATATATATATATATATATATATATATATATATATGTGTGTGTGTGTGTGTGTGTGTGTGTGCTTGTGTGTAGTGTGGATGTGTGGTGGTGTGGGATGTGGAAGCGTGTGGGGGGAGTATGGGAGTGTGTGTGTGAATATGTGTGTGTGTAAGGTATGAATTTACTCTCTCCGTCGCACAAGAAAATAGCCCTAATATTTTTAACTGAGCTTACTGGCCAATGAATAAGCCTAAGAAATAAGCAGTCGTGGCACCATTACAAGGAAGTCCTTTGGGGAACTAGAATTTTATTTAAGATTAACAAATAACATGTTTATCTGACAAGATAAGAGTATGGAATAGCGTACGAAGATACTTTTAGATTTCAAAGTCCACAGTTAGAGATGGCGCAGATAATTTCCCATTAGAAGGCATCTTAATCAGAGTTATTAACTATCAGAAAAAGAATTAGATCATTAGAAAAGGGAACTTTTTTTTTTTGGTCCAGCTAAAGGCTTGACTAAAGAATTGGGTTCCCCCGCCAACTTGGCGATAATGATTTAAATGTGATCGCCGAACATTTTCTCCTGATCTCACCGTATCCAAACAGTCGGTATCTATATTATAATTTATATGATATTTGCATCCAACTCTTCTTGTGTAACTCTTTTCCTTATATATAAGTGTGCAGTGTTAAAATAATTAGATATAACAAACCATTAATGGTTCACTATGGCTGATTTCTAATAATTTGGAGCTGTCGGGTTTTCAAATCGTTTTCTTTAATTAAGTAAGAGTGTATAATTCTATTACGATGGCGCACTGTGCATTAATTAAAGTCACCAGAAAAAGAAAGAAATACAATGTTTGAATGGATTACCTTTGTGTTTTAGTAAATATCGCTAAAAGTTTTGCCAAATTTGCCAAGGGGAAACTAATTCTTAAGTAGTCCCTACTTGAAAATGTGGCAGGTGGACAGAAAATTGGCATATATTTCAGTGTTAGCTTTGGGAAAAAGGTAAAACAACTGTCTACCAATAAGTATTTGGACACCTGCGATAGAAAAGAAAATCTAGCTTTATTCACAATCAATAGTTGGTAGAGCCTCCACGAGAAGCAATTACAGCTTGAACCCTCTGGGGCATACTTTCCAAGTCTTACATCTAGTATTACAGCTAGTGGTATTGTCTTTCACTCGGCTTGGAGTAGACAAGTTCCTTCACTGATTTTGGACGGGTTGTGCACCCCTTCATTCGGCTATCCAACTCGTCCCAGAGGTTCTCGATAGGTTCAGGTCTGGGCTCTGAGCAGGCCAGTCCATTCGATGAACTCCATTGGCACCATACCAAGCCTTGGTTAACCTCGAAACATTACAACTGGCATTGTCGTCCTGAAAGTAACAGGGGTACAAGCCGTAAAACTGCCACAGCGTAAGAAGTAAATTGTCATCCAAAACAGTGCAGTAGAAATCCGAGTTGAGCTTGCCCTGAATGGGGACCAAGGGTCCCAGTCCATACCAGAATAAACACCCCAAAAATTCCACCCCCGCTGAACTTCACAGTTGGCACAGTGCATTCTGGCAAGAGACGTTCTCTAGGCAGACGCCAGACCCAGACCCTGCCATCCGAACGGTAAAGGGTGACGCTTGATTCGTCGCTCCAAAGAACCCGTTTCCACTGATTTATGGTCCAATTTCGATGTGCTTTGCACCACATTAACCGATCAGTGCTGTTGGACTTTGTGATCAAAGGCTGTTGCGTACGGTACTTCCGAATCTCTCTGGACAACTAGTCAGTCTCCCAGTTTCGTTGGTCCGCCGATTCGGGGTACATTCTGACAATCACCCCTAACCTTCCAGTTCTTAATCACATAGGCCATTGTCGATTTTGGATACTTCTGATCGCTAGATATGTCCCTTAAGGATCGGCCACATTTGTGATACTCGAAAATTATACCTTTCTCGAAATCAGAGAGCTCCGAACTGCGCGGCATCTTGCATCGTGCGATTAATGTCGATGATGTTTCCTACACGATGTATACCTTCGGAAGCCGTAACGTACCTCAGGACCGCAGATATTGTCATTTGCATAGGTGTCCAAATACTTAATGGTAGACAGAGTATGCATAGTGATTATAGGTTTTCAAAGGGTAGATAAATGATATATTGGCTGTGTTTTGAGATGATAGTCTAAATGACACCAACTGATGTTTTGGTTAATTTTAGTATTTCTCAATATATTATTAAATAAACAAATTTAAATCTTGCTGAAAGGAATAGTATTTATAGTTTAAAACAATATAAAGAAATTCCTTCCTGAAAATAAATCTAAGCTTCAATAACATACATATAAATCACAAGAAATATATCTATAATAGGACTTCTAAGTGCTGAGCTTTACAAATTATCTGTATCAGAGCATATTTATTATAAGGACTATTTATTTTAAGTGGAAAGTATAAAATCAAGTAAATTAAACAAGAATTTTTATATGATCCAATTTAATTTATCCAATTACTATCAGAAAATATAGTTTTATATCTATTATCAATCCTAAATTTATTGTAATACAGGTTATATTTAAGAGAAAGTAAATTTTTAGGATAACTTTGGCAAAGTATTACATTTTATGCATTTTTTAATTCATTTTTAAAAATTATAAGGGATGTAAACTAAAAAATTTTAATTTAAATAAAATTTTATCTATTATTTCTTCATTTTCCAAGCATGTTAGTTTCCTTATTGTATTACATTTTAATTTATAGTATGTAAAATTAAATTTCTGTGTTGTTGATACTTATGCCCTTAGACAAGTCAAGGACGCGAGCCATAGGCTACTCGAATTAAGGAAAGGGATGCACATTTCGTTTTTATCAAAAGCACATCTAGAATAAAGGAACCACCTACTTTGCTCAAAGTGGGTGATTGTAATTTAGAAGCATGAACCAAACAGAAGAACCTCAGGCCTGTTACCACTGGAGGTATTGTTCGAGATGTTGGAGGACTTAGTGACACAAATATGATTTGTGTGCCCCAGCCACCCTTAATAAATATTATGGATCTTAGGATAGCTAGAGCCCCAAACCAGCAAACTTTAAGTTACGAGATCACTACACTTTTCCTCTGACCTACGGTGGCTCGAATTTCTAAGTAATTCATATAAAACAAAGTATTTGCCAACCTATACCTATACAACAGCAAATTTTTTTTTCCAAAATTTAGACTAGTTTTACTTTTGTAAAGGACTTAAATCCCCTTAATTGTTATTTGTATCTGTTAGCTATCGCCAAGGATTTCGTGTCTCTATTTCATTAAGATTCAAGTGGTCGTTAGCCACACGTTTATGACCTCATGTTTATATAAAATATTAAAAATTAAAGTGTAATCATTATTGATTTTTAAATTGGGTTATTATTAATGCTTCAAAATTATTTTTATTGAAAACTCTCTTACAGTTTCCATTTCCAGATGAAATAGAAAATTTTGTTTGCATAATATTTTTAGATTTAAAAATACATTTATATAATTAGTTTTTATAAGAATTCAAACAAAATTTATTTAAAAATATAAATAAAAATGAAAACATATATATTTTTTCAAAACCTACAGAAATTTTATATGAAAATTTTAACAAACATTTAGTTTATATACTATATCAAAGTAAATGATACATTTAGAAAACCATCGCTGTTAGAAGCACTATGGAATAATACAATACTTGATATATTTTTATTTTATCATTTTTGTCTCAAAAGAAACATTTAAAAATAGAGTTTATATTAACTGCTTTGTATGCTTTGTAAAAATTAAACTACTAACTTTGCTCATCATAGAAACATGAAATTAAAAAGAAAGTTTTTCTGTCATTTTCTAATAATAGATTATTTAAGAATTATTTTAGCAAATTCAATGCTTAATATTATCATAAGAATACATATTACTCTTGATTTTAAATTTCTGTCAGTTTTAGATATTTTCCCTACTAAAATTTATGCTGTTATTAGACTTTATTTTACGAATAAAGTATCTTAAGTTATTAATGGTTCTTGACTTCTGACTATTTTGCTCATTTGGAAGGTTTTTCTAATTCTAATTATATAATAATAGTTTGAGACGCAGTACTTCTTCAATCTAATGCTTTTTCGCCCACGCAATCTTGACACTGAAAAGAATAAATGACACTGTTTGTATTTATCTTGGAAAGAAGAATATAACTGAACTAATGCGTTCTCAGAAACTGTTATTCAGCCAGGAAGCAGTTTATATAGTGCATGTCAACAAGATTCTTTCTTTTATGTACATGACACGTCAAAACCAATGTCTTTCCTCTGATGGATTTGTCCGTTACGTACCTCTCTATGCATCAGAAGGTAGATATTTAGTGCATGTAATATAATAATAAAAGCTTTTTTTTTCGTATAAGACATTTTCTTTACAATTGATAACAATTTATCAATCATCATTCAAAGAGAGTATTGCAATCATGAAACATTTCGTGTTCCCATTTAAACGAAAATTAAAATTTTAATCACCTTGAATTAGTTTCAATGTTACATATATGCGTACGCACGTAATTTAAATGTATTTAGATTCAATTCGTTGTTACGTCTGTACATATGTATCTCTCATAACTGGAAGACGAGTATACGAAGAAAAATTGGAATTTTGTATTAAGTACTGTTGAAACATCCTTGTTGTACATCCTTCTTTTTTAACAGTCTGCTCTCTATGCAATGAAAAATTTTAATATAATGGATATTGACACTGTCGATGATAGATAAAAAATGTTTCGCAGTAAAATGATAAAATATTTTATTTTAGACTGTTATAACATCTAGTTAAGCCCCTCTGGTTTTGATGAAAAATTCGCTTTCATTATAATGAAAAAAATACTCAAACGGTGATAGATAGAATTATATTGGCCTATTCAGAGCACTTTGTTGATGAAACTAATAAGTTAATTGAGTTCAAAATTTGTAGATAGAAAACTTATAGTATTCTCTCAAATATTACTCTAGGAGGCATTTTCACAACGAAGGTTCATAACATGCAATAAACAACTTTTTCTAAGATATTCAAGCAGTGTGTCAGTTAAAACTGTTAATTTCAAAATTTGAAATATTACGACTGACTATAGAATGACAACTATGGCACGGCAAATGAAGAAAAAATCATTCGAATTTGCATAAACAAATAGACTCAGTGTGAGTTCTGGGTATAAAAGAGGTAAAGTCGAGTAATATAAATTCTTCAATTACGATATCTATTAAGTTTCAGAAAGTGCTTTAATCGGGAAACTGTTTTACAAAAACCATGGAATTGATGTTACAGCTTTTTGTGAAAAGCATATTGAATATATTGTCACCAGAAACCATTGTTTCTACAAAGTGTGACAGGTATATCTCCTTTTCAGAAAACTGTGTCATTATGTGTTCCTTAAGGTTGTGGGAGAAATCTAATCTGAGAGGATATCGTTTTACAGTTACAAATGGTCACTGTCGAGAAGTCACAAACGAATGATCACAGCCTCAATAGTTCACGTGAAGTGTCACAAAAGTTAAACGTATTGTGGGGTACAGAGTGGGAGATTCTGAGGAAATCAGTGAAATATTTTCAGCATAAGAGCAGTCACTAACAATAACTGTTTTTAAAGTCACTATCTGTAACTTATTTTTTACATTGACGCTTTTTACGAGGAATCCTAGATATGGAATACCCTCCAAAGTTACGAGGCAGATTTTCAAAAATGTGCTTTTGATTCAATTCAACTAAACTTGCCTAAAGTAACTCTCTGGTGTGTTTATACTTCCCAAATTATCTTATAACATTCTTTTTTGCAGAGTAAGGCGATAATGGACTTGTAACATGAACTATTGCAATCCTAAAATATCGTGACACTCTCAAAAGTTGCATTGTACCTTAACTGCAACAACGACAATGTCTTTCATCTACCTTCCAGATGGACAACATAATGGATTCTGCATGTGGATGCTTTTAAATCAACATTTTAAGGATGTCAAAATTGTAAAAAGTTTATAAATCTTGGGTTGTCCTTTAATCCTGAACTTTGTCAGTTTAGTTCAAGTCATTTAAAGAACGAGGTTTTTCTGAAGAATGTTAAAACCTTCGAGACCTGAAAGACGATATAACCGTCTGCATGTTCCAGAGATCACTGGCGATCAGTTGTAGGAACACACTGTTAATCGCTTTCAGCTCTTACACCAAAATGTTTGGAGCTACACATAACACGATTTGCTTTACATCGCCAAGTGATTTATAATAAATAAATTGTATTTTTATTGGAATTTGTATGTCCTTAACTGATCGTAATTTGTATCTTTTTAAATGCACCATATAACGGATATTTTCCCTTCAGAAAAGCTATAGTAGCTGTATATTACTTGATCTCCATCTTTATAGACAATATTCCCCCTCAATCAATTTGCTTATGTAAATAAAATAGCTTTTATTTTAACTCTCAGTACCAGTACCACATTTGTCAAGATTTGATTGCATATTTAAAAAAATATTTGGTATATTTAGTTTTTGGAAAATGCCAGTATAACATATATTAATATTACTATTAGTGTTCTATGATTCAAATTAAATTACAGTATTCACATTCTGCTGAAGCAAAATTTTAAGACCATGTTTAAAAACAAAAATAAAACAAAAATAATACGATTATCTGCAGGGAATATTTTTGAAATTTTTATTGTTTTATTAATTTTTAATTTTGGGTGAAAACTATTGTAATTGTGAAAAAATTCTATTTATATATAAATATCTGTACAGCTAAGAACTCTTAGAATTCTGCATATTGATAAGGCTGATCACATATACGCATCACACTGTACTTGAGCACTTTTCAGACAAAAGCCGTGAAAGACGAAACTGATTTTGAGCTTTTACAGATATGTATACAATTAATAATTCTATTGACGCATCATACAGCAGAAAGTTTAAAAAAAATAGTATAATTTAATAGCCATCCAAGGAAGTTATTTGTTATCTTTATCAAATTTTTTTCGATAAGCATTCTAGACAATAAAACTTTAATACTACTGTGATTAAAATAAAGGTTATAACACATTTATTTTCATTGAAATAGTAGTTTATTCAGTACAAAACTACGTATATTATTAAATATGACAGGCCAATTTATATTTACTAACGTAACTTAATATAGAGCAAGCATATATATTTTTGAATAGATAAAATTTAATCTTAGTTATATTAGTTGAGTAATGTACTTATTTCCATCATACAATTTTTACTGGTTATTTATTTGGTTATATTCCTAGTTTATTTACATTTATATTAACTGAGGGGAGTTATTATAAATATAAATTCTATATGAAATTTAAATGTATATAGATAAGAGATTAACCTCATTTACATAAAATTAATTATTGGTTTGGGCTTTCACTTGGAGCAAATCCGAAAGTTGTGACAATGGTCTGCCTTTTTAAAATAATTTCTTCTTCGCTTCTAAAATTGCGATTGTATTGTATGCAAATATAAATAATAAAAATATCTACACAGCTCATCAAATGAATTTTACTGAATTCAAGGAATGATAATCTTCCGTATTCAAGTCAGTATCTTTAAAGTGTAATAAATTCAATTACCCTCTTAAAGTATCAGCTGTAAATTTTTGGGCTAATTTATTATTCATATCAGACTTATTTATGTGCAAAGTTAAACATAATGTATTTCGTTTAATGTAGCATTTTTAGTTGAAAGTTTTTATGCAAAATCAAATTTTGTTTTTTAAATTTAAGCGTAATTCCAGCAAATCTACATAAACTAATATTTACCATGCGAAAAAAGTTTTATATTTGCATTCTGTATATCTAACAAAATTTAACTGTGATTTTTAAAAGCATGAATTCAAACATGAAATTATTTCATTTACAACTAGAATAAGTTTTTTTATTAGTCTTCCAATATTTGCTTAGCTATGTTTTTGCTCTAGTCTGTGTACTTTAAAAGTTAAACAGAATTATTTTATGAAGTAATTTTTGCGTCACATTCAAGTAAATATTTTTCTCTAAAGGCAAATATAAGTAAAATGTCTTTTATATCAAGATTCAATAGAAAACTGTGAAACTGAAAAATTAAATGGGACAAGCAAGAAAATGATAATTTCGATTATTGCTGCACTTATCAAAATAGCCTTAATTAAAAATGCATTACTTCGGCAAATCGAAAAGCAGTAAAAACTTTAATTAATTATAAAGTTCTATCCATTAACCTCTTCCCTGGTTTGCCCATACGCCGTACGGGCACAACTTTCGGGCCTTTACTGATTTGGCCGTACGGGCAATCTCATTTTTATTTCGCTTGCACTGTTTCGGCCGTACGTTTTCCAATTTTAGTAACAAATTGTCCAGTAAAGGATAGTTTGTAGTTTATTGTATTTTCTACTCTGATTGGTTCAAAAGCGCGGGTTTTTTCGCATGTTTTGTATCAGAAGACGAATTGTTATCTTTCAGTGTATAGCTTTCTGGTTATATTTTACTAATCGCCTGATAATTTCATTGATGTAAGAGTTGAATAATATATTTTTACTTTTAAATAATGGATAATTCAGAGCGTATGGAGCTAATTTTTTTGTGATTGGAACTGTGACTCGAAATCAGAAATTGAATTACCTGTAAATGATAGTAGCGAAAGTTTACAAGATGACCTGGATAGTAGTGACTCTGATAGTAGTACAGATGGAATCAGTCAAGCAAGACAATTTTTTGAAATTAATTGTAATAATTCTTCGGATCCGCCTCCTGGATTTGCTTTCACTGGAATTCCAAAAATTAACTTAGATATCGATGAGCCTAAAGGTAAACTTCAGTTCTGTGATGATTTCATAGAAAAAAAATTTTTTTTTAATAAATGATTAAAAATATCAGAAATGTTAATTTTAATAACATATCTTTACTTAAAAATGTAAAATGAAGAAAAAAATGCAATAAAAAAATGTGACATTTTTTTTGACCGAATTCTGGAAAAAAAATGAAACTGTCAAACGGTTAAGGCGATGGTGGACTTTCAATTGGCTAAAACCAACCGAAAATTCGAGTTTTCGATTTTAGTGAATAGTGAAAGAATATGTCATTAGGAATACGGAGCAAAAAGAATTTTTTCATTCCCATCATTTTATCCTTACTTATGGGTATAATAAGCTTATCATTACTTATAGGTATAGCAATAATAACTTCAAATTCTGTTTACTCAGAAGTAAAATTTTCATTTATTACAAAAGTTTAAAGTACTCTAGGCCCATTGAAAATGGATCATTGTCTCTGAAATTCCAGTATTATTTAAGTTAGAGTTTATAAAATAAAGTCTAGTTGAAACGGGTATGTTTTGAAGCATATAATATGTTAGTTATGCATTTTAATTAACCGCTATAGCTGTTTATTCTGCAAAATATGGGTATCATCATCATCATAATTATTTTTTTCTCTTTATATTTCCTATGAATGTTTATGGAAGCAACTACATTTTTTTGTAAAGTCTATAAGGTACTTAATTTTTTTTATAATATTTTATGCAAAATTGATGCGCCTGGCGCATTTCTAATTAAGCTAATTATGAAACAATTAATAATTAATAACTCCAAAACTAATTAATATTTTGCCTTCAAATTTTTAAAATATTTATATATCAATAGTACTAATAACATAGTCAATCTTCTAAGGAAATTCATTTAAAAGAAAAAAAGTTTGATATAAAGATCCACTGTCGCCTTAAAATTTTAATGCTATAATCAAATTTCAAGTTTTGTTATAAAAATTTTAAGTTTCAAGATAATTAAACATAAAAATACGTTAAATCAAGTTTCAATCTTATTTTAAATTATTAGTTACTCAATTTTGTTTTATTTTATACAAATTATTTTACTTTATAATTCAAGAGATTTCACTTTATAATTTAATTTGTAAATTCTGTATTATGAGCATGAGTCTGCCCTTAAATATTGCATTAGTTTTAAATATCAACAGAAAATATTTTTCAATACCCCAAAACATAATAGGTATTACAGTATATTTTGTTATTCAATGCTAATTATATTAACCAAATAATAAATCTTGCAATAGTATTAGAAGTAGTTATATGCTTCATAAAAACCACTTTTCTAAAAAGATGGTCTTCAAATTTGATATACAATTACTCATAGAAAATATAGAACATAAAATCTTAAGGTTAAAAGCAACCTGTAATAACTAAAAATTAACAGCTTTATGTAACAAGAATTTAATAAATTGAAGTCAGCTTATCTTAAATTTATATTAGTTTTATTTAATACAGAGTAGAAAAATCTGTTCTTAAATTTTATCTTTCACTTTAAAGACAGTGTATTTGGTTGATGTTGATTGCCATTCACTTATCTCAAATATCTGTGAGTATGTTTGCTTTGAACAAAGTTATTCATAATGTTTCATGTTGTCCTTAATCAATATGTAGTATAAAAAACCACTTTTTATTATTTGTTACCATATTTTGTTTAACATATATAATTCTCATATTGCTTTCATTGTAATGTTTGTTTCAGTTTAGTGTTTCTATTCATGTATTGAGCCTGTATATTTGTCAATGATCAATATATTGTATAAACGAGGTGCATTTTTTGTAATTTTCTAGCAAATGTTGATAGGTATGTATAAATGTACATGCTTCAGTTACTGTGATGTTTATATCATTTTAATATCTTCATTAATGTTTTGAAAAATGTTATTTTCAAATAATCAATACATTATATAAAAACTTATTTAAATATTTAGCAATTAGTTACCTTATGTTGTAGGGCGTATATAATTCTGAACGTTGCTTTCACTGTATTGTTTGTTTCTTCTCAATAATACTACTTCTGCAGTAGAACACGTTTTACAGTAAGTGCAATGTAACGTTTCCTCAAAAGTACCTTTACAAAATATATGAAAATTAGTCCTATAAACTTATTATTAAAGCTAATAAAGAAAGTTATATTTCTACTACAAAATTTATTATTATAATGTAGAAATATTTTTCCTTCTTTTTGCATTTTCAATGAACAAATTTATTTTTTCTTACATTTATAAAAAAAAGGTGTATAGAAAAAAAAAATAAAAACATCATTTCCTATTAATATGTCTATGTGAAATAATATGATTAAAGAAGTTTAATATATTTCAAACAAGTTAGTTATGTTATAGTTTTAGAGACTTTTAAAGTTTACTACATTGGTTTGGCAAAGCCGTAAACCTTTCAATTGCTTTTTAAAGTACATAAGATTAGTACTTATGTTACAAACTTGTGTTTCCAAGCAATATATTTTTTTTTAAAAGGATTGCAAGAGACTCATTTATGAGGAACGTGTGAGAGTCTTGTGTTTTAATGGAAGATCGTGCTTGTCTGGGAAGTTTACAGAAGACGAAGTCAAATAACCCCTTTAGAACAAATCGTAAAAGTTTTGGGATGATGTGACTTCAAATAATGTTTGTTTTAATAAATAAAATTGAATACATGATGCGCGTATAAAGTTATATTGTTTTCAGTTAAGAATATAACAGACCTAAATTGACTTTTTCGATTGCAAGTTCCAGTGGCATTTTACATAAACTGTACATTAGGTTCTATATTCTCTAACACGGAACAAAGAAATTTAGGCACACGTTTTATATAACATAAATTTTTATTCAATTTTTGAAACTATTATCTACTGTAATAAATGTGTATCATTGTTTTGTTACAAGATTTTAAATGATTATGTGTCTTTGAATTTTTCTTTAAATATTACATTCAACAAAAGGGCTACCAAACTAATGATTAGTGCAAAAGATTTGGTACTCGTCAGTAATATATTTCTTCAAATTATGACTTTTTTGTTACTTGTCTATAAATTTCAGCTATTTTATTTCTTATATTACCTCTTTAATATTGTGCTTTAACGATTTCTTTGAGTATTGAAGTAAAGATATTTTAGTCTTGAAGTCCTTTGTTAGTCTTGATGTGATCATGATGGCGTCAACAAAGTATACTACTCTAAATTTTATGAACTGATTGGGTAACTAATATTTATATTGCTTATAATTCAAATACCTTATTAACCTTTAAATTAGTATATTTTTACTATTATTTAATAAATATCAATTAAAACTTATTTAGTCTTTATATTGGTTTTACAAATCAATGGTTACCAAATGAGAGTTTAAATGTTTTTAATAGGTTTGTCAATTAATTTAGGCAATTATAAAATGTATAGGGGCCACGCAAATATATAATCTCGGCAATCTTACAGTGGAACCTTTAATAGGTAGCTTATACTTTCAGCATGCAAAATATATGCAATTTTCCGGGGTATGAAAACTATAATGCATTTGTAGTTCATCCAATGCAAGTATATCTAAATATACTTAATAAACTATGAAATCAAAATATTTTACAATCTAAATACATGCAAAAGGATTGAAACTCAGGTTTTTAGTATAACAATCACAATTAACTTAAAAATTACTTCTACTACGACTTTATTACATCCCCTTTTAAGACTAGATGCCCTTAATGAGATGATTAAGTATATTTAAGGTATTAGTTTATAATACGATATACTCTCTAACAAATATGTGATAAAAAGTATCCGTTTAATTTTAATTTTCGGTTATTTAAATGCAAATGCTGGTTTGTCTATAAAAACAAAAATTATTATAACTTTTTTCAGGGATCGTAAAGACGAATGAAATACTCTTAAGAGCTAACGATATGGTCAGTAAAAATATCCGTAATAAATAGTTAATTTTCTTCAAGATACTTAGTTTAAATCCTTAGACTTTTTTTCTACAATTAAAACCAAAGAATTCGAGAAGAATCTGTGGAATATAACTTTATTTGTGTATTAAGGCAGGTGTATCCTTATCCTTTACCAGTGTTCCAAAAGAATGTTAACTGCCTTCCATAGTCATCCGTTTAGTATTTTTTTTATTTCTAAAATATTAATTCTGATTTTCTATAGTATGTTTTAACCTCCAAAACCCTTAGTAGCAACGATTTATATCACACACATTTCAAATCATAATGATATTGCTATTTTACTCATTTATTATACATATTTTGTAGAACATCTCGTACCATGTATATCAGTAATTCAACACAGAACTTTCCAAGTGTACATTTACACTTATTAAGTCCTAGTATACATTTATTAATATATCACTGAAAAAGAAGAGAGAGATATTTTCATATATTAATACCGTTGAAACTTGGTATTGCCATGCCCTTTCAGTAATTTCAGCATTTGTATTGAATTCTGTATGCCCATTAACAGAAATATTTCATATTATTCACATCATATAGAAGCTGATGCATGGACTTAATTTTATCTTTCTTGTGATAAAAATATCACATTAGATTTATAATAGGATTTTAGAAATTTTTCTTTGTTTCGATTAATCCTTTTTCCTTTACTAGTTATATTTTAAATTATATCTTTTAATGAGTATGACATACTGATTAATCATTTTTTCTTTACTTTTATTTTACAGAGACTGGGTTTTACTTTCTATATGCAAACATTATCTAAAGCATTTTTCTTTGTTTTAATTAATTTTTTCTCGTCTAATAATTACAAAAATATTGTTAATATGTATGCATATATCTATACATTATAACAATAATGTTCACTTTAAAATTATCGTAAGTAGAAGTTTGAAATAATATTACTTTAGTCTCATATTTGATATTCACAGTCATGCTATCTGAGCACCAAATATCTTCTATTATAAAATATTTCTTCAGCATAATTCAACCTGGAAGCCCCTTTAGTATTATGTTAACACCTTTGATTGGTATACAATAGATAGTTGTCATTTCTCTCGCTTTCAAAAGCACAGCCCCCTTCAAAACAGAGAAAAGACCAGCATCTGGGGATATTTGCACCAAACCATAT
>CM063504.1:71390044-71402544 GCA_032207245.1 Pardosa pseudoannulata
AACTCTATATAAAATGTAAAAGAATATTTTTCTCTGCAATACCACTGGAACTATGTAAATATATTTCGTAGAAATGTTTTTCTGTTACTCAAAATATATGTACAGAAATGGATGCCTTTTGAGAAAAAATATAAAATAAAATTTAATGAAAGCTTAAAATATATCCTTTGTTTAAGATTAAATGTCAATTTAAATAGTTAAACTAATAAAAAAACTATATAGAAAGATTAAACAAGTTAGACTGTAATTTTTAGCTGTATAATTCTTTTATAATTTCACTGTTATTAAAGTTAAACTATTTTACAATTTTTCATTTGTTTAAAGAGATAAAATATTTACTGACTTTAAAATTTTTGTTTAAAAAGATGGTGATAAGTATGAATTTATAATATCTTTACTATAGATTAAGTAAATAGCTTACAATATTTTAGTATTCTCTGTTGACAATATATATAAATATATTTATATAACTTACTAAATAAATATATTTATTATGTAAATATATTAATTATGTACAAATATTTATTATGTAAATATATTTATATTAATATATATATTATGTAAATATATTTATATAACTTTACTTAATATTCTTTTATTAAGGATTTATTCACGTAACTCTAACATATAATGTTTGATTTTCAATTAAGGTTGAGTTTGAATTCCAATTTAGATTAATAAATTTTTTAGTTTAATTTCGTATGAAAAAATTAAAAATCTTGATCTAGAGTTCTTTATGATTTGCTGACGAAAACATAGAAATCTGTCCGGCATGTGCTACCGTATTTCATGCCATTGCAAGTCCATCTTTTTTTTACGATGCAATAGCCTTACTTTCTGATTGACACTCGTATAATCCGTTATAAGGGTTATGTATTATTATTTTCATTTGAAATTATTTTATTTTTGTGAAACGTGTTCTACTTTTTGCCATTTACTGACTTTCTTTATTTTCTTGTCAACAGGAGATCTGGGTAATGACAAATTAAAAAATAAATGTGGGCAAGCATTTACTAACAACAATTGTTAACTTTGATTGTATAACTTTAGAGCGGGCAATTGCCCATTCCTTAAAAGTTTAAAATTAGTTTCATTTCTTAAAATAATATTGTTGTTCGAATAGAAATCAAATATTGCCATCTGGTAATGACCAACATAATTAATACTCGTTATATTGAAATTTTTTGTTAGGTGGACTCAAATTGATATTTATATCGATTACAATATTTTCTAGACTTCGTTTCAGAAAGTAGCATTCGGTAAAAATAATAAATTATTCTCAGTAAAAAATTAATTTTTTAATGAAGTTTAAAACCCTTGTTTAAACTACTTAAAAACATTATTAAAATGTATATGAATACTATATTTGTTTTGTATTGCTACAGAGCATAGCTACCGGAAGCGTTAATGCTCATATATTGAAACATATCATATACCAATATATCATATATTATCATATATTGAAATATTTTGTTAGGTAGACTCAAATTAAATTGATATTTATATCGATTACAATATTTTCTTGACTCCGTTTCAGAAAGTAGCATTCAGTAAAAATAAGAAATTAGTCTCAGTAAAAAATGTATTTGTTAATGAAGTTTAAAACACTTGTTTAAACTACTTAAAAACATTGTTAAAATATATATGAATACTATGATATATTTCTTTTGTATTGCTACAGAGCATAGCTACCGGCCGACAACCGGCAACGTTAATGCTCATATATTGAAACATATCATATATCAATATATCATATATTAACATATATTGAAATTTTTCGTTATAAATAGTGTTGATTGCAATTTAACACTAGATTTACTAAAAAAGTCAAAATGACTGATTTTGCAATTGCTATTCAGTGTATATTTAAATTTCTAGTAAATCTAGTGTTAAATAGACAGCTGATATCTAAATTTTACAAATATCCTAAATAAAATGTTGTACTGGTACTCGTTTTTGAGTTATGCGAGATACGTACTAAGAGTTACATCCAAACTTGTGAAAAGGCATTAAAAACTGACAAAACAAATATTTAATGTTCGAAAGTTATAGCTTTTTTGTATATACATAAAATCGTAACACCAAAACTAGTAAATATGGATTACAGTCATAGTAGGTATGGATATTTTTTTCAGATTTGCGCAATGAATTTTTTATATTTACTTTTCTACCTTTACACCTACCCAAGAAAGTAAAAATTGTCTGTGCAGCATAATTTTGCATACGACTTTTCACTTCTCTACCTCAATTTGTTTAATTTACTTTTGTTTAGATGTATTGCATTTGCATATAAACTATTGATAACAAAGCTGAAAAAGTGAAACTTTTTATCACAAAAGTTCTATAGTAAAACACTTAACAACCTTATAATTTTATTTCACTTATAATAGTAAAATCGTCTCTGCCACTGGGGCACTATTTAACTAATTTAAATCTGCATATTCTAATGCATATAGAACTTAATTTAGATATGTGTCATAATATATTAACTGTGGTGTACCCGTTTAAAATGTATCATAATGCATTTATAACGTGGAAAATGTCATTTTGCCAAAGGCAAATTAAATTCCATTTCTCGGTGATAACATGATTAGTTTCCAATCAGTGCATTCTAGGAGATTACTCATATCTATTGCATTAGATATATTTGTATCTATGCATGAGTTCCAGCCTTGACAAGTGTTAGAATCATCTGAAAATTTATATTTGTTCTAATAAAGTCATGATACAGAAAATATTTTATGTTAATAAGCTATAGTATAAAATCTATTTTATGATTTGATTGAAATTTAATATATATATATATATATATATATATATATATATATATATAATATATATATATATATATATATATATATATATATATATATATATATATATATATATATATATATATATATATATATATATATATATATATATATATATATATATATATATATATATATATATATACTACAGCAAATGGAAAATGTAATTTTTCCCTTATAAATTATGTGATGTTAAGGAAAATTGAGACAAATGAAAAGCTTATTTATGAATAATGACCTAAATATTAGTAACCTCATTTTATAGTTTAAAACAATATAGATTATAAATTTGTCTGCTTTTCAATGATCATTCGTTAATAACATGATATCTCTTAGAAGTTTTGCCCTCTAATTTGATCTTAAAATTAACAAAAAAATCATATCGAAAACAGTCATAAAATTAACAATGTAATTTCAATGATGGTATTTAATGTATTATATAGATCTATTTTCATAAAAATAGTAATCAAAAATATAAAGCTGTACGTTTATTTCCGATTTGAAAATTTTCTAAGAAAATGTCTTTTAAAATAACAGTTCTACATGCTTTCTGTAGATAAATGCATGAATATAAATTCATCATTTATTGAAATATTCAGAAGGGATTTTCATAAATGCAATATGAAATAACTCGGAAAATTATTTAAGAAAGTGATTAATCCAGACAACTATGTCAAGACCGAGATGGTAAAACTTTATCATTTTGAAAGTATTTTTAAAATCTTTTAGTTAATTATTTCCTTTTGAAGAGATCTCATATCTTTTTATGTCCTAAGTGTATATGATTTAACATATCAAGTCCTGAAGTAATTTATAAAATTATGCAAAAAATTATGTAGCATTTAGGATCTGATTTTACTTTTATAAAAATTACAAAATACAACATTTTAATTTAATTATAAAAAATAAAAATATTTAATTCATTAGAATTAAAAAAATTAATACGCCATGTTATGGTCCAAACGATAATTTTATTTATTATATAGATATTCACAGAAAACTACAATTTCAGTGACCTTAAAAATGCATTTTATGGAATAAACTAATAATGCAGAAATATTCGTGTTTTAGAAATTCAAAAATTCGTAAAAGTTAGTGAACACTTGGATGTATAATGAAATTATGAATAATAAGTCATTAAATCTAATTTTATTGTTTGATTATCTGAAAGATATTAATTCATTCTGTAGATAATTAATGCAATTAATGCAAATATATATACACAGAAAATATTTTGGATTATCTATTGAATGTAATATTTTAAATGTTATGAATTGAAAAAAAATATAAAAAAGTTTTAAATTATTCTATATTAATTATTCTATATTTTTATTCTAATCAAATAAGAATAATACTTTCATAATTTAACCTTTTCAGATTCACTGGGACAGCATGTGTACCACAAATGCATTAGATATTCAGAGAGCCCCTTTCAAAAGGTTAAGAAAAGGAAGGAAAGAAAGAAAGATTAAGACTGTGTAAAGTGTATTGCAAGACACTTTACACAGTCGCACATTTTTTAACCTATTGGGTTTGTTTTAGATCTATGTATATAAATTTTTTGGTAATCCACTGCCTAATCTTAATTTAACCATCGGGGAAACTCCACATCCAAACTTGTTCCCCTTTCTTCGTCGAACTGGCTTTTACTTCGAAATTTAAATTTTTGTTTGTAATTCAATTTTCAAATAATCAATTTTTGATCGCTCAGTTTTCAATTTGTTTTTCTTCAGTTAATTCTTAAATCCTTAATTCTTTAATTTCTTAATTCTTCGCTTAATTTTCAATTCTTGTTTCTTTGTTTGTAACTCATATTATACGTGTTTTTGTGTTGAATGTTTTATTTATTTATTTTTCCCTCAAAATTTTGATCTGTAAATTTCGCCTTAATTTTGTTTCCACATCTTGTTTGGCGCAGATTGTCCCTAGAGGATTTAGCACCACTAGACTCCAATCAACCAACCAACCAAAAGAACAATCGGAACAAATCTTGAATATAATACTTTTTTTATAAATTATTAAGCATTTAAAAATATTTTTAAGTCTAAGCAGATATGCTTTCAAAATGGACAGATTACCTTTAGGAGGTCTTTTAGTCATTTAGGAAGCTTAAATCTTAAAAATCTTAAAATCGTCTTATGATAAATATACTATTTACTTACTATATGACTAAAATTTGTTATAATAACAGACTAACAATTTAAACCAACTATTTTGCTGTTTTCTACTAAAATTATTCTTAATTTCAAACATAAAAATACTTAAGCTATATACTTATCATTTACTTTTTTAAATTCTAAATATAACCTTATTTAGAACTAATTGTGATATTTTCTATTAAAATTCAACATGTGTTGACATATAAATATTTAAAAATATATGAGAGGAAAATAATTCCTTTCTAAATCTTAGAACACTTTCTTCAAATTCCACCGTAGAATTTAAAATTTCTTTTTTGCATGAAATCTCTTTTTATTTTAAATCAAGAAAGAATTTGGTCTCAAAATCTTTTTCCACAACATACTTTCATTTTAGACTGTTATGCACTTTCTTTATACCTAAAATTAAACATTCTCCTTTCAACATTATTTACGTGAAAATTAAAAAAGGATACAAAGAGCAAAGCGAAAGTATATGTAGTTTTTATATTGCACTAATACTTGTCTATAATTATGCTGCAGAATGTCACATAAAGAAATATAAAGCAATTTCTACTTTAAATATAGAGGTGAAAAAATAAACATGCTGAATATAGAGATAATTTTATTTCCTTCTTTTATATTTGTATGTAAACTATCTCTAAAATATCCATGTTTTAATTTTATAAAAATAATTTAATTAAATTGTTAGAACAACCTCTGCAAGACTTTTTATATTTTTAGCTAATAATCATTTAGCTAATTAAAAATTTCATATTTATTTTAAGTGATTAATTAATTTTTAAAATTAATCTTACAGAAACAAACAAAAATTTCTTTTACGTATAGATAATTTTAAAATATTGGAGAAATGCAAAAATAAAATTAATCATCATGCAATTACGACTAACTAGCAGAACGTTATATTTCTCTCTGCAAATAAAAAGTTAAAATTTAATTTCAGAAGCTTTGTTTAAAAATTTATTTATCATCTTTATTTTGCAAATACTTTTTCTTTCCCACTATTTTCAATTCTTTCTATTTGATCTAAATTCAATAAGCCTTTTTTTCTTTTTCAAGAGTTTTCTCGAATTTCGAATTAATAATTCTTTTCAAATAGATTTCAGAAGAAGAATTTTTAAAATTGCATTTAACTTTTATGATAAATAAGCAGTTGTATCGAATTTCAAAGAAGTGTAGTAAGTATTTTTAAGTTTTGATATTTATTTTTGATGGCATATGCAAAAAAAAATCATGATTTTAGAAAAAAAATCATTGTTTTTCTTTATGATTTCTGACGTGAAATTTCTTATTTATTTTTCATTATCATTAAATTTTATGTCAAACTAAGATCATTTTCTTTTTTAAATAGAAACGTGCAAAATATAAAAATAAATACACTTTCTTATATGTTTCATAAGTATAGAAATATATTTTTATTGTATATGTATATATACAATATTGTATGTGTATATATATAAATATATGGTCTGTTTGTTTAAGTACATAAATTTTTCATGAAATTGTTGCGATGAAATTTATTTTATTGGAATGATATACGATAATTAAAACACTAAAGATTTTACTAAAGATAAAAAAAACTTGTCAAGGGTTTGAATTACAAATTACACTTTAATTAAAATTTTAATTCCAAAATTCAATTGCATATTTGGATTACAGCCTTTAAATTATTAATTGCCTTCTTTGGATAAATGATTTAGGTTTGTTTTTAAAACTTAGATCAAACCAAATAAACAAATACACATATAAACTATTTGATATAACAAATTTTTTATAACTTAGATAATGTTAAAAATATTAAATCCAAAAATGGTATATAAAAAATGGTATATTTGTAATGATACTTTAGATCAGGGGTGCCCAATCCAAATCGGCCAAAAAACAATTTACTGAACTGAGGTGGGCCGCACATATAAAAATAAAACAATAAATTATTCAAAATATTTTATTATCGTGAAATATTCAAAATATGCATTTTTACAGTGTCAGCTGCGACTGTACATAAAAGTTGTGTTATACATATATCATAACTACAACGACAATAAACATTAACTATATTGTATTTATAATCACCCCAACACCTTACCTTCCTCCCTAATAAATATAATAAAATATCATTATTATATTTATACTATAAATATATATTGTAGTTTAACACAAGCACTACCACATGTATTATTTTAAAATGAATGTAAGATTTGTTTTTGTATTTTACTAGAGCATTTGCTAATATCAACAAATAATGTAGTCAATGTTCATCGTAGCTGATTGGTCATGTTTTTATCAAGCAACCTGCTGAAACACTTTGTATTACCAGGTTTAATTTGGAAAAAAAATGAATGCAGCGATAAGTAGTTCCAAATGCTGACATAATGCACATGCCAATCGCCTTAAATTTGGAAATTTATCTTATATATATTTTTTATAATACCCAAACTTATTCTCTTCGTAGAGGCATTTTAGCTCAATGTTTGATTGCAATTCTATTAGTTCCATTTGTATTTTTTGGATGCGCTGATTCAACCTCTATATTAAATGGAGCTAAGAATATTTTAAAGATTTCCTCTAACTTTTGCCCGTATGAGAATCTAGTATTGAATTCTTTAAGTAATTTTGCGATTTGAGTAAAATATTTGAAGAAATTGTTATGGTCACTTTTATAGTCATTTAATAATGGGAAATGAATCAAATTATTTGACTGTAATTGATTTTCGTAAAATTGAAACTTTTTTACAAACAACTAAAATTTTATGTTTCAACTGTATATAGTCAAAATGACTAAAACTATATAGACAATTGGAAACTTCAATTGGGTAGCAAATAGTTTTTAAATTTGCAACATGCGGCCCATGCGTCGCGGGTTGGGCATGGCTGCTTTAGATGAATTTTTAAAGCGATGTAACAAAATAAATATAATTATCATATTATTATAATTCCTACTTTGGATTTAAGAACATATATGAGGTTTGCTGTTTTATAATACATTCAGTAGTCAAGAAGGTAAGTACAATTTGTTATCCTTCTTGGTGTATCACTCGATAGAAGGATAGAACAAGTTTGTGGCTGCAACTTGCTCCTAAAAAATTGCTTTCATCCTACAATTTTTTTCTTTGTGGTTTTATCATAATGTTGCCAAAATTTGCCGGTAGAATAGTTTCGGTGGGTATCCAGGCTTTTAGAAATAATCTGCGGTTAAAAAACTTGAAATACAAAATTAATTATACTATTACCCATTTATAAAATTGCTTATTATAAATGTATACAATTGTAAAAATTCATTTCTTAATTAGATAGGTTGATTACACATTTTTAATAATAAAATTTCGAATATAAATTTCCGTTGTAAATTATAAAATATATAACAAACTTTTCCTAGCTATACGATATATTTAATTTCACAGTCCCAGCCTTTCACAAGCTGCTTTATTGTTTAGCACTGCTTATTCGGAGCTGTAATAACTGCCCCAGATAAAGTATTATTTAGACTTTTTTTGTGACCTATCATTACACATTTATAAAATTGCTTATTTTAAATGTATACGATTGTAAAAAGCCGTTTTAGAATTAAATAAGTTGATTACATATTTTTAACAATAAACTTTCGAATATAAATTTCCGTTGTAAATTATAAAATATATAACAAACTTTTCCTAGCTATACGATATATTTAATTTAACAGTCGCAGCCTTTATCAAGCTGCTTTCTTGTTTAGCACTGCTTATACGGAACTGTAATAACTGCCCCAGATAAAGTATTATCAAGAATTTGTCTGTGACCTATCATTACACATTCATAAAATTGCTTATTATAAATGTATAGGATAGTAAAAAGTTGTTTTATAATTAAATAGGTTGATTACATATTTTTAATAACAAACTTTCAATTATAAATTTCCTATGTAAATTATAAAATATATAACAAATTTTTCCTAGAGATTCGATATATTTAATTTAATACTTTCAGTCTTTCTCAAGCTGCTTTTTTTGTTTAGCACTGCTTATTCGGAGCTGTAATAACTGCCCCAGATAAAGAATTATCTAGAATTTGCTTTGACTCAGCGTTGGTCGGTCTCTCAGTGACAGACAATTTAACGCTCCTTTAGCCTCAGCTTCTTTCGGTTTCGTGCGAAATGCCCTTCAGTCACGTTTCTGTCCTCGCAAACGGTTTCTGGGAGGAAGAAAGCTCATTCGTAGTTTTCTGTCTCGATACAAGCTAATATTTATTCCATTGCAGTCGTGCTGCGAAGTCTATTTTGTATCGTGCCTACATTTGTTACCCGCTATGAAATATCTAATAGCATTCCTTTGTTTTGTTCACCGAGGTGTGAAAGCGGGAAGAATAACGCGGGGTATTTCCGTTTTTCGCTTCTATTATTTGGGAATATTATGCAAAAGATTTCTTTGAATGCATTGATAAGTTTGCCTAAAAATAGAACAAAAAAAAATTTGTATGCTGCTATTTTACATAAGTGTCTTATTTAAAGACAATTTATCTAACTTTCAATTTTCATTAAATTTATTCAATTTTAATTTTCATGAAATAATACATATATACCAAATCTTTAAACACTGCATAAAATGCATAAAACACAGCTTAAACCATTTTAAATATTGTGTATTCAAGAACTTCAGGATAGTCAATCAACAAGATTATCTGGAGATAGTCCTCTAATCCTGAGAAATTCTGAAAACTTCTAATTCTGTCAATGTTCATAAATAATATTAATGGCAGGAAAAGATAACAATTAAATGGTAAAAAGAATAAAATAAGTGGATTTCTGAATTGATATAATAGAAATAAAGGCAGAGTAGGAAAATTACATCAAAGTGAGACAGTAAAAAAACAATTTTGATTAAATGTATTCAATTTTAATTTTCATGAAATAATACATATATGCAGAACCTCTAAACAGTGCATAAAATGCATAAAACACAGCTTAAACCATTTTAAATTTTGTGTATTCAAGAACTTCGGGATAGTCTGTCAACAGGATTATCTTCAGCTAGTCCTCTAATCCTGAAAAATTCTGAAAATCTCTAATTCTATCAATGATCATAAATAATAGTACCGGAAGGAAAATATAACAACTAAATTTAAATAAGAGTGATAAAATTGATTTATGGATTTATATACTACAAATAACTCCAAAATAGGAAAATTACAGCAAAGTAAGATAATAAAAAACAATTTTGATAAAATTTATTCAATTTCAATTTTTATAAAATAACTATATATAATCTCTAAATACTGTATAAAATGTATAAAACACAACTTAAACCATTTTAAATAATGTGTATTCAAGAACTTCAGGAGTCTCCTAGTATGTGTATTCAAGAACTCCTAATAGTCAACAGGATTATCTGCAGCTAGTCCTTAAATACTGAAAAATTCTGAACATCTCTAATTCTGTCAATAATCATAATACTAATGGCAGGAAAAGATAACAAGTAAATGAGAAAAAGAGTTAAAAAGTGGATTTATGGATTGATATAACTACAAATAGATCGAGAGTAGGAAAATTTCAAGAAAATAAGACTGTAAAAACAATTTTGATAAAATTTATTAAATTTCAATTTTCACGACATAATAGATATATAGAATCTCTAAACACTTCATAAAATGCATAAAACACGGCTTAAACTATTTTAAATATTGTGCATTGAAGAACTTCAGGATAGTTAGTCAACAGGATTATCTGGAGCTAATCCTCTAATCCTGAGAAATTCTGAAAATCTCTATTTCTGTCAATGTTCATAAATAATAGAAATTGCAGGAATGGGTAACAACTAAATGGGAAAGAGAGTGGATTTATTATTGATATAACTACATATAACTACGATTTCAATTTTCATGAAATACTAGAAATATAGAATCTTTAAACACTTCATAAAGTGCATAAAACACAGCTTAAACCGTTTTAAATATTGTGTATTTAAGAACTTCAGGATAGTCAGTCAACTGTACTATCTTCAGCTAGTCCTCTAATCCTGAAAAATTCTGAAAATCTCTATTTCTGTCAATGTTCATAAATAATATTAATGGCAGGAAAATATAACAACTAAATGGGGAAAAAACTTTAGAAAGTGGATTTATGAATTGATATAACTACAAATAGCTCGAGAGTAGGAAAATTATAACAAAGTAAGACAGTAATAAAAATAATTTTGATTAAATTTATTCAACTTCAATTCTCATGAAATAATAGATATATAGAATCTTTAAACACTGCATAAAATGAATAAAACACAGCTTAAACAGTTTTAAATATTGTGTATTCAAGAACTTCAGGATAGTCAGTCAACAGGATTATCTGGAGCTAGTCCTCTAATCCGGGGAAATTCTGAAAAACTCTATTTCTGTCAATATCCATAAACAATAGAAATTGCAAGAAAAGGTAACAACTAAATGGAAAAAAGAGCGTATTTATTGATTGATATAATTACAACTAACTACAACTTCTATTTTAATGAGATAATACATATATAGAATCTCTAAACACTACATAAAATTCATAAAACACAACATACATCATTTTAAATTTTGTGTATTCAAGAACTTCATGATAGTCAGTCAACAGGATTATCTGGAGCTAGTCCTCTAATCTTGAGAAATTCTGAAAATCTCTATTTCTGTCAATATTTATAAATAATAGTAATGGCAGGAAAATATAACAACTAAATGGTAAAAAGAGTGGATTTATTAATTGATATAACTACAAATAACTCGAGAGTAGAAAAATTAAAACAATGTAAAACAGTAAAAAAACAATTTTCATTATATTTATTCGATTTCAATTTTTATGAAATAATAGATATATAGAATCTCTAAACACTGCATAAAACACAACTTAAACCGATTTAAATATTGTGTGTTCAAGAACTTCAAGATAGTCAGTCAACAGGATTATCTGGAGCTAGACCTTTAATCATGAGAAAATCTGAAAATCTCTAATTCTATCAATGATCACAAATAATAGTAATGGCAATAAAAGATAACAACTAAATAGTAATAAGAATGAAAAAGTGGATTTATGTATTGATATAACTACAAATAACTCGAGAGTATGAAAATTACAACAAAGTAAGACAGTAAAAAAACAATTTTGATTAAATGTATTCAATTTCAATTTTCATGGAATAATATAATATAGAATCTCTAAACACTGCATAAAACACAACTTAAACCATTTTAAATATTTTGTATTCAAGATCTTCAGGATAGTTGGTCAACAGGATTGTCTGGACCTAGTCCTTTAATCATGAGAAATTCTGAAAATCTCTAATTCGGTCCGTGATCATAAATAATAGTAATGACAGGAAAAGTTAACATCTAATTGGGAAAAAGAGTGAAAAGTGGATTTATGGATTGATATAACTACAAATAACTCGAGATCATGAAAATTACAACAAAGTAAGACAGTAAAAAAACAATTTTGATTAAACGTATTCAATTTCAATTTTTATGAAATAATATAATATAGAATCTCTAAACACTGCATAAAACACAACTTAAACCATTTTAAATATTT
>CM063504.1:71417544-71427544 GCA_032207245.1 Pardosa pseudoannulata
TAATCATGGCTTTAATTCAATGTCAAACTAAATATTTTTCACTTTAACAGATAACATCTTTTATCCTTTTAAAATGACAGTTTAATGCAGTTTCCCAAACTATAAGGGTATAATTATTTCATAAAATGTGTTGCCTTTTTCATAGCATCTCATTAGGAACTCACAGAAGTTTACTGGATACTAAACTGTAAATAATGAACAAAATAAAAAAGTTACTACTAATATCCATGTGCTAGTTTCACAAAAGAAAAATCATTTTATTATTTAATTTAAAGCATTTGGGCTCCAATGTGTAAATAATGTATAAACATTAAACAGATTATGATGGAACCTTAATTAATATCATTTTTTATTATTAACAACAGCAAAATTAGTAGGGAAAGTCTTAGAACATAATATATTTCGATACATACATACATGATTTTAAAACTACTAAATTTTTATTTGTAGATCTTAACACAATTTTTATACTTATTTCATCAAATATAATCAATGAAATTTACATAATAAAGAATTTTATAAAGGATAAAATGAATGCTGTTTGCATTATTATTTGGAACCTTTACACTAATTTATAAATGTAATCACTTTCCATTTAAAACATGCTTTATGAAAGCTAAAGTAAATTTTCGACGAAAATTTATATCAAAAAGTATTAAAGTAATGTCAAATTTAATGCTAGTACATATTTGTAAAATAAATCTGGCATAGTAAAAATATATTTATAAAAATATAAATTAAAAACTTATTTCATCTATTCTAACACTATTTAGTTAAATTGTTAGTTGTATATGAACGGTAATATATGCATTCACCAATATAATATTTCATTTTAGCACCAAATTTCAAATTATACTTAGAATATTTTGTATTCAATTTAAAGCAACATTTGATACCAAATTTCTTATAATTGTATCATGTTATTAGTTCCGAAATGCTAGTTTTCTGTGCGCAATGGAAACGACTATTGGTTTACTTGCGAACAGTGAAATCTCGAAATTCGCAGACAATGGACTCCTATCCAGATCTGATAGCTTAGGAACAGGACGAGAACAAATCAAGTTCTTCCTTCTCAATCCATCTTTCTGAGTGACACACGGCCGATTTTCATTCTCTGAACATGCATTAATCCTAAACCTCAAGACAGGGCAAGAGTCATTACCACTTGTCTAAGGAGATCCATCAAGTACTATACCTTTCTGTGTTGTAACAATTTTGGTTTATACGCTGTGTGTCACTTCACGTTACCAATAACAAAAACACGTTTTCTGCAAATACTGAAAATGTGTTCATCTTAAGTACTCTTTTACTTTAAAAATGCTTTGTATGTGAACTTACCTATCAATTTAACAACTACTGAAAAGCTATTTAAAGTCAAAAGTAAAGATCAAATAATATTTTTATTTATGTCTCTCAAATTTGCAATAGTTTAAAAATTTATTTGTTTAAAGAAACTGAAGATAACTTCAGAGAATACATAAATGTTTTACTTTCTTATTAATGTTGCTTCAAAATGTTCACATTATATTTAGGTTTGGTTTGGTTTGGAGTGCTACGGTCTACTTTTTGCAACACGAGGGCTAATGAGACCGGGACCTACAGCTTAAAGCCGATTTCGAAAGGCTACGAACATCCATGCCACTGTGGGATTCGAACCCACGAACTCCGGTACCGAAGACCAGCACCCTAATCAATACGGCCATCGTTCGGCGACATTATATTTAACAAAGAATGTAGGAATTTTACTCAAATAATTCTTTCTTCTAAGCTTCTGAATTAATTTTATTTATATTAAATTTATTTATTTTAATATAGAGTAAAATATAGAGTAATATAGAGTAATTCTTTAAATTACGTATATGACTAAAATTATAAAAATCTATTAAAATCTTTTATAAGAAGCAGAAAAATGTTTTCAAAGCAAGTAAAACTGTCATTAAATTTTTTAATGCTTTTATGAATTTTACATTCTAAGCATTGAAAATCGTGTTTACACAATTTATTGGCTTCTAAAGTACAAAATTCTCTTTTATATATGATGTCAATACCTTATTCCGCCACTTATTGAATTTTATATTTAACTTCAATATGAAAAAATCGTTTTGCGTGACATAAAGAGATATTTCATGTAATCTTTTATGTACGTTATTAGTTAAGGAACTAAACATTTTTATTGACGTTTTACTTACCTTAGTTGAAAATCAGTATTTTTCGTAGTACCTCCGCGATTAAACATTATTTCAAATGACAACAAATACTTTAACTAAGAATGACATTCGGATTAAAGCACAATAGTACCAAGGGTAATTTATTGGACCTTTTACAGAAGTTTAAAAAACATATTTAGTGAAATATTCTTCAAGGTTAAAGTAATTATGTACTTAAAGATAACTACAAACATTAAAAGAAATAGTCTAAAAACCTCCAATGTGGATATCAGAAGTGATTGTTTTCGAACGTGCATATGCAGTAAGTCATAAATGGTTTCTGTTAAGTTCTAGAAATCTCATACTAACGTTACACGTGCGATGTATAGTTGCATTATTAAACATAAAAGAAACACATGTCTTTTCTCTGAGAAAGCATGTAGATCAGGTTGCATATTATCTTGGTTTACTCAGTTAACAAATATCCTAATTATACATACCGAAATTCTATTATAACTTTCAAAAACATAAGACATGACCCACATTCTATGTTTTCAAATATCTACACACTGATAGCCTAACATTTTCAACGATGATCCTTTGTTAAATGATATTGTCTTTTGCATACGTATCAGATTTTAATGAGAAAATATATGCTGCAAAGCATATATTTTCTTATTAAAATCAGATACGATGCTATTGGCGATTTTTATTAATTTTGCTCAACTGATATTTATTCTCAAAATATTTTGCTTGTTGTAAAATTTTTAGCAATTATGTTTCATGTTTCCATAATCATTTTTATGATATAAATGTATGCATTTTTTCATCTATTGATATTTTTAAGGAGATTTTGTTTAAAGAGCTACGATCATCATTTATGCTACAAAAAGAACTGTTGCTCAACACCAATACAGAACAGCTACGAGCAACTATAGTAGCAGCAAGAGTAGGTGCTACTAAACCATGGGCATTTGTACCAAAATGAAGCATCCTACCAAGATTTATAGGTCTTTGGAGAGAGGATCTTAATAAAGACTGTCAACAACTAATATTCGAATAATACCAAGCCCAATATGATATTTCTTTCTTTTTCATAGAAGATTGATTTTTTTACCAACTATACTAGCTAATAACAATTTATCTATATGTTATTATATTTTTACCGTGTGTAAAAAAATATAATACTTTTCTATAGCCAATGGAAATTATTCGCATAATACCAAGCCGAATATGATATCTCTTTCCCGTAGAAGATTGAATTTTTTAACCAACTTTACTAGTTAATAACAATTTATCTATATGTTATAATTTTTTACCGTGTATAAAAAAATATAATGTTTTTCTACAGCCAATGGAAATTATTCCCATAATACCAAGCCCAATATGATATTTCTTTCCGGTAGAAGATTCAATTTTTTAACCATCATTATTAGCTAATAACAATTTATCTATATGTTATTATCGTTTTACCGTGTGTAAAAAAATATAATATTTTTCTATAACCAGTGGAAATTACATTAAAAACAATAATATAAACTTTACAGACTTTCCACCACCAATTATTGATAATGAATAATATTTATTCATTGCTTATGGTTCAGGAAACTTTTCGGTTAAGAAAATATTAAAAGGGAAAGAGGATTTGACGCTGGAAATTCGATTAAACATTTATCTTTTGATTTCAAGCCCCAAACGGAATTATTAATGAAATTCGACAGTATCAATGTCTTGTCTTTCTAGAAATTTTCTATATTAAAATATTCCATTGATTTTCAACCTATTCCAGGATTTTAAAAAGAACCTTAAAGAGAAAAGAGAATTTTAAATAGACAATTTTGAAAAAGTAATAACATGTGTTATCTTGGCAAATATCAAGCAAGGTTAGTGTTGATCTGGCTCTAAACAAATTTTACAATTAAAGAATTTATTTATCTAATATCAATATTTCATTTCTTTTACATACATATATTTTTAAAGACATAGTAAAATTTTACAATTCACTTCTTTATTTAAAGCAAAAGTAAACAGATTCTAAAGTTTATTCTTCCATTAAAATGTTCTAGGGGCATTATTTAATTTCTATTAAACTTCTTCTTTCTTCATTATTTAACATGTTGAAAGAAACAACGGATTTAATTTACAATTTCTTTATCCAAATAATGTGCGGATTTTTAATTCGATGGCGAAAAATTTACAAGATGTTATCTTCGGTTAGATTGATACTTCATAGGACTTTTAATAGGATGAAAATTTTCTTCTTACTAATCGAGAAATGGACGCTTAAACTGAAACCGAGGATTTTACAGCATGTACTGGTTGATATGTGATGAGATTTTTAGACTGAAAAATAGAAAGTTATTCTTAAATTTCACGATTATGAAACAATTATAAATAGTGCAAAATTGTATCATAAATTTATTATTAATAATAGCTGTAAATGTCACCTTTCTAAAAAAAAATCCAAGATACTTTTTATATTATGAACATTTGAAGAACTTCACTTTCACTATTAATTATCATATATATATACATACATACATACATACATATATATATATATATATATATATATATATATATATGTGTGTGTGTGTGTGTGTGTGTGTACTACAGATTTCATTATAAGCTTTATATATGATTTATAGCATGTTATGGTTATATAGTATATGTATTAACTTAATAAGTTTTAAAATAAATATATTTATTACTACTTTTATTATACATTAAAAACATTAGATTATATTATTAGAAAGAGTAAACTCTGTTTCTAATGCACAGCTTCTATTTAAAAATAGCAATCATTAATTGGCAATGATGTATTATTTTAAATGGAATGAAAGATATTACTAGCGATTTTCATATAATAATTAATGTTCTTGGACCTGATTTCAATATAGAGCAAAATAAATGAGAGTAAACCTTTATTTGCTGCATTTTTAGTAAATTTATCATTTATGTATTAATAATATCATAACCGTTATGATCCTGACTAAACATACACGCAGTTAATCCCTTCTAAATTTTATTTAGAAAATTTAATGGAAATATAAACAGAGAAATCTATATGATAGACATATTAAATAAATTACAAAATATAAATTATAATGTTTATTGGAAAAAGAATACCATTACATAAATAAAATGAAGCTTTTTTTCATTTTGAAGAGCGTATTTCGTACAAGTGTGTGGACATCAGCTACTGAAAATGTAAGATAAATATTCATCTTGTTACTTTTAGTCTCTTAGGTAAATTCATCACAAAAGAGAGGACTAAAATTTTGATTCAGCTTATTTTGGATAATTTATATTCTTTTGTATCTTTGCGGAGTTAGTTCTTCAAAATATATTCTTAAAAGTGCAGCATATATGCAGAACCTCTAAACACTGCATAAAATTACTGTCCATTATAGTACGACGGCTGTTTTTTTTAAGCAGTGAGAAATTTACAACAAAAATATTAGAATTAAATTCTCATATCACTTATATTAAAGGTAAACATACAGTAAAAAAAATATGAAAATCGGTACAAAATGAGGGATAAAAACTCGTTTAACTAATTTTGGTACTTATCACCCTTAGAAATACATATAAGTTTTATCTATGTCTTACTTTTAGAAGTTTCTTGTCATAAATTCATTTGTTGCATGACCTGAAAATAACTGAAGACACGAAATTTCCGTTCTGTACATTATTGCCATTTTAATATTCTTTCGTAAGTTTCTATTTTCTTCAGAAAGGAATAATGTAATTTAATTCTTATAATAAAAATTAATATTATACATTCATAATTTAATATTTTTTTAAGTTCTAATTTTCTACCATGTTAGTTCTCTAAAGTAATAAAATAATCTTATCGCTTTACTAGTAAGTATTTAATAGAATGTTTGAAAAAATTATTTACAAGAAAGTAAATGTCATGATTTTTAATCCTAACTGATTCAGCATATGTGGTTTCAGACAAAAATCCGAAATTTGAAAATCATACAAAATTTTAAATAATAAAATGAAATACCTGTTTATACATTTTAAATAAATCAATGAAAAAATGTACTCTACAATTTTCTCAGCAGTATTATGTTTACATTTTAAAGATATTTAAAACTTTCAATGAAACATTCAATTAAGCTTTAAAAAGGCAATAATTTAGAAAAGTACACAAAAACTAAAATCAACTTCTTACTAATTGTTTTAAAACTTCTGTAAAATATAAAAATGCAAAATTAATTTTTAAGTAAAATCTGTATTTAATTAGAGAATCTTATTTTATTTCTTTTATTTTTATAAGTGCATAATATTTTGCTTCATTGTTTGAAATATATTATTATGACATTACACACATTCAGTCATAATTAAATTTCATTAATTACAAAAACTGGATCTTGATTAAAAATTAAGTATTTATTAATAATCATCTCTAATTTCTGTCAATAATCATAATACTTTAAAAAAGCGTTTGCTATTTAAAAACACTCTTAACTTTAACTCAAACATTAAGGTTAAACTTTTTTTACTCTATTAATATATGTCATTATAATGCATAGTTAATATCAAAATGTATAGCTTAATTTTATAACTAATTAATGTGTTTTATTGCTTATCAAAGGAAAGGGAAACAATTTATATCTAATATAGTTAATTGAAAGATTATGTAAAATTATCTCCGTAGGTATGATATTTATTAACTATCTCATTACACCTAAAAATGATAAGATAGAAAATATTACATAAATGTTACATTATTATTTATCGACTTATTTCATCTTATAGAATAGATAACAATAAATAAAAGTTATTGCAGCAAAAGATAACAACTAAATGGGAAAGAGAGTGGATTTATTTTCTTTTATATATCTTTAAACACTTCATACAGTGCATAAAATATATATATATTATATATAATCTCTATTTCTGTCAATGTTCATAAATAATATTAATGGCAGGAAAATATAACAACTAAATTGAAAAAAACTGAAGAAAGTGGATTTATGAATTGATATAACTACAAATAGCTCGAGAGTAGGAAAATTATTACAAAGTAAGACAGTAAAAAAATAATTTTGATTTATATATATATATATATATTCTTTAAAACATTGCAGAAAATGAATAAATATACATATATATACATAAACAATAGAAATTGCAGGAAAAGGTAACAACTAAATGATAAAAAGAGCGTATTTATTGATTGATATAATTGCAATTAACTACAACTTCTATTTTAATGAAGATAATACATATATAGAATCTCTAAACACTACATAAAATTCATAAAACACAACTTACATCATTTTAAATTTTGTGTATTCAAGAACTTCAGGATTATATACATATATATATATATATATATAAACAATTTTCATTAAATTTATTCGATTTCAAATATATATATATATATATATATATATATATATATATATATATAATATATATATTATATATATATATATATATATATTAATATTAGAATTCTATATTTATTCTAGAAGCTCTTATATGTTAAATTTCACCGGTTCTACACTTTACAACTTAATAGTAGAAACTGAAAATTGCAATAAGTTCAATGAGTTGCAACTTCCCTTTTACTTTCATTTTGTCGTCATTCATGTCTAGCTTACATGACTTTCATATCATAAATATCCTCCATTTCAAATACGAACGAATAATTACGTCTGAATAGGAAAACAATTTTACAAATTGACGTTAATTTTGTAAAGGAATAGAATATTTAATAGTTTTTTATGAAAGAATAGATATATAGAGTCTCTAAAACTGCATATAACACAACTTAAACCGGATTTTAAATATTGTGGGGGGGGGGGGGTTGGGGGGGGGGTGGGGGCCCCCCCCACCCCCCCCCCCCCCCCCCCCCCCCCCCCCCCCCCCCCCCCCCCCCCCCCCCCCCCCCCGGGGGGGGGGGGGGGGGGGGGGGGTTTAAGAACTTCACAAGATAGTCAGAGTCTTGTTACTAGCTCATGCTGGTCTGTAAACAAATCTAGGTTAAATAAATTGAAACAAAAATTTAAGCAAAAACTAATTAAACCGTAGTATTCCAAACGTTTCCACATGTTCCTCTTTATTCTAAATCAGATCAAATTTAACGAGCATATCAATATAAGTCCATCTTGTTAATAGATGCTTATGTAATATACAATGAATCATTTTACTATCAGGACAATTTCTCAACCATGAATTATTTTTAATTACAAGAAATATATAATTATTGTAAAGGAGACTAATAAAAACTATCAATACAACGAAAATATAATGGAAACAATGACAGCATAAAATATAACAGTAATTGAACGGTTTATTATATAAATCCTTCACAATGTTGATACGTGAACTGTTCACAGTGGAAGAATTCAACAAACTGCTTTGTGCTCTTGAAGGTCAGGCATTATAGTTGATATAAATTGCACCATCAGATTATAACCCTCTCATACGATTTCGCACGAGTGGACTGAATTACTTCACTGATTCAAGATATGCATTAACTGTTATTGTGATCTCTTGAAGCATAAACCATTCTTGAAGGGGTCTTTTGTCATCCCAGAGGACACTGGCCATGAATCTCCCATCAGGGGATTTCTCGACAAGAATTTTCAGCTTAGTATCGTGATTGCAATAACATTATCTGAAATGGTACGTTTCCCTTTTTCAGCAACTCTGAAGGGTAGTGCCAAAGATTTTCATGAAATAATATAATATAGAATCTATATATATATATATATATATAACTGCATAAAACACAACTTAAACCATTTTAAATATTTTTTTATTCAAAATCTTCAGGATATAAGTCGGTCAACAGGATTGTCTGGACCTTATATATGTATGTATATATATATATATATATATATATATATATAAGAGTGAAAAGTGGATTTATGGACTGATATAACTACAAATAACTCCATGTGTGTGTGTGTGTGTGTGTGTGTGTGTGTGTGTGTGTGTGTGTATTTGTGTGTAAAAATATTTTTCATTAATTTGGATTAAAAATTGTATGCTCAATGACGTTATTATTAAATAATTCATATTTATTTAATTTAACACATTCATCAACATACAAAGATAAAAAAAATATTAAGAAGTTCATTATTTTTTTAAAGTTCGTTATTCACTCATAATTGTTTTTGTAGAGAATTTTGATTGAACAAATATTAAAATTGGGACAAAAATAGAAAATTTAATTAAATTGTATAGAAATAAGTCAAGCCAATATGTCTTCAATTTGAATCGATGTTATTTTGTTCGATGTTATATCAGAAAAAACAGATAGTTCTTATGGTGTTGTTTATTCTGTCAAGACTACAGTTATAATTGTTATTATAAGACTAGCATATAGCCCGTCATATGACGGGATCAGTAAAAGTTTTGATTTCCAGAATTGTAAAATACCCTATAAGGCATTTGAGAAAATGGTTTGTTTTCTTAATTATTATTAAGATTTAAAAAGGCAATAGGTTCCGGTGTCGTTAGCTCTCTGGAGCAATAAAGTAGACCGTAGCACTCCAAACTAAACCAAGCTAATTGCATAGCTTTCTTCGTCCTCTATCTTTATTTGAAGTAACATTTATTCATTGCTAGAATAAGCTCAAAGTATATGTTTCTCTTATGCATAAAGAAATAGATTAAAAAATCTAAGAATTCAGTCAAATGGAATTTCAAAAGCAGATAGACTTTTCCAAATTAGGAAAGCTTTCCTGTTTGATGCTGCCGCTTTATGAATTTATTTTGTCAATCCGTGTGGTTATGTATAAAAAACAAACACACAAAAGTTATGGATCAAAATACGAAGTCTTGTCTATTGATCTATTGAAAATAATGATATTACCTCTCGATAT
>CM063504.1:71432544-71445044 GCA_032207245.1 Pardosa pseudoannulata
AAATTTTGGTCCTTCAAAATCATACACATTGCATTTTTAACGAAATTTCATTACCTTTATATCTAAATATGAGTGTAACATCAATAAAAATTATCCAAATTTAAAACATTTAGGTCATTTACTAGTAAATACTATAAAAAGCATTCATAATAATTCTTCAGTTTATTACCCGGCATAAACATAGCTTACAGCTTTATGCAGTGCACTTATCAAAGCACTTGAATTGTCCTTCTATACCAAATACCCGCAAAATAAAGGAACCATTATAACTAACTCTGACTTTGTTAATTACCCAGCACTCTGAGTTGTGTTGCTTGTCTATCTTGAAATTTTTCTTAAACACCTGTCCAATATACATCAAGGTCCTAAAAGATTCCATCAAGATCACTTTATGCAAGTTTCAACATTATATTAAAAATACCGTTCTGAGTAACACGCATTTGAACCATATAAAAGGAACATTAACTCTTAAAAATTAAAATACATGTTTAAAATTCCCCACATTTTCTTCATTTACTATGATTTAGAATTTTGATTCTTTAAATTTATTGTAAACTTTTGCAGCTTTGGGTAGGCTAGAAAAAATGTTTAAACTAATCTTCTCGAAAATTTAAAAAATTTTGTACAAAAAATGCTTCAAAAAAATTCACAACTTCTGGTTCCGAAGTCGCTACTTCCGTAATTAACAAATGAACCAACATTTTGTTTTGACAGATGTCACTGATGTTTATAAACTTTTCTTTAAAATGCCATAGAGACAAAACAAAAACAGATTTAAAAGTATATATATATATATAATATATATATATATATATATATATATATGGGGGGTATGTATATATCGGTGGCAGTGGGTGTAAGGACAACCTTGTATGTATAATAAAGTTGAAATTTACAATAGAGAAATAAAAAAATATGATTTTTGGTAAAAAATAATGTTTTTACGTACACGGATACCTTAAATTTTTATATATCGTTTCTTTTAAACACTGTTATAGGTCTTAATTCTTTAGAGATTACCTTAGTTTATAATTATTTTCTATATTTATGAAAATAAAATAAAAACTGTAATGCATATGATATATTTTCAATTATCATGTTAAACTGGCTTTTATGCTCAGTAATGTTCCCGAACATTACAATGGAGCGAAAAAAAAGTTTAACGATATTTGCCCATCATTCTTGACAAAAGCGTGTCCACAAAAAAATTCTTAATTAAGAATACTCAGAGCTTTATTTCTCGTAAAATCAATACATTCATTGCTACTCAATTCTATGCGTGGAAAAAAAATTCCTTAAGATTCAGGAAAAAGGTCTTTTCTAACTAAAGGAGGGAAATCGCTCCTAATTTAAATCATCGACTAAAATCTAATCTTCGCGTCCTGTCACTATGACAACGTCACGGTGCGGTCGTTCTCTGGACCCGTTGCCACGCAGGAAATGTATAAATTGCTTCGAGTCCCCCCAACAGTCCGCTATTCCATCTTCGACGCCATTATGTATTCCGGAAGATGCAGAAAAGAACCAAGGAGAAATGAAATTCGATTTCTCTCGTATTTTTATTCCAAGATGTGATGGAATGAAAATGTTTTTACAAAGTTTTGAGGTGAAAAGAAAATCAGGAGAGCCGATTTTTTTTATTATTATTCTTTGTCACTCATAAGAAAATGAGTAACGCAAAGAATTGAAACATTGGAGTTTGAAATGCTTAAAAAAGGAATTATTGGAAAAGTTAAAAACTAGGATAGTGTAACAGAGTTATTGTATTATGAATTAATTTTTATTAAGGAGAAACAATAAAAATTATTTTATTATATTCCTACAATTTTAAAATTAATATATGTTTATTTATGCCTAATTAATTCTATTTTATGATACATTACGATAATGAATTTTATAATATTTAGTGTTTTAATGAATGTATAATTTTTAACACTTTTTTAAAATAGTAATTCTAATAAACATTTATATTTCATGTATTTCCTATTTCAACAACTTAATATGCGAAACTAAAATCCCTGCTTGTAGATAATTCTATGAAATAAAATTTCAATATGTCAATCAAAAAAAATTTTGTCACTAACTGTGTCAATATGTGTGTGTAGATAATCTTAGAAATACAGTACATTTGATTCCTTGTAAAATATACTTTCTCCTTACACCATCGTTGATTGCAACTAATTGTAGAATATATAAGATTTTTTTTCGTAGTACGTAATTGTAAATTAACATTAACGGATTATAAAAATCAGAATAAAGTTCTGTATATACCGCTCTAATTTAAGGTTAATCATTAACTAACTACTTCATAATTATATTATTCTTAAATACTGATTAGTGATACAAAATTCTGGAGAACTACCATTTTATTTCGAATAAATTTTAAAACTATACTCTGTATAATGAACAATATTAAGGAACATCTTTAGTACATTCAACAGAATGACTTTATAATAATCCATCTAAGTTTTCCTGAAATCTTTTAGCAATATGACTGTTATTAAATATATTTTACCAACGGCTTGAGTAGTCACCGTTTTCTGCTATTTGGTTTTGTCCTTAATTCAGTGCTCTCAATTACATGCGAAGGTATCTTTAGAGCATTTTTGATATCATTTCACAGTTCCATTGCCACAAATTTGGCAAATTGAATCGCTCACTACGTATTTAGTTGGCTTACATCCTAGTACCGTTGTGTAAATAATGGCAATATTGGTGCCTCCCCCCTTACGTTAGCATTTTATTCATCGAAATAGTAGTTTTGTAATATATAAGTCATAATATATGATAGTATTCATATAAATAATCATAATATTTTTTCTTCTATAGTAAATACAGTGTGATGGCCGATGCCTTTAAACGTTGCCCCTCGGTCTATGTATCTTAGTTGTTAATACTGCTGCTGTCATGAATGTTTGCACTTTACGCACGCTAGTTCTAACGTGTATCAAATATTAAAGAAAATAAAAGGTTAAAATTAAAGATACATGTGCCAGTAGTAAAACTTAACAATTTAATATGGAAAACAATTACATGTTACACACAATGCCAATTACCAGTGCAGAGTGAACCCCAATTGTTGTACAGGAGCTGAGAGATGATGTGAACTAAGTTATACATGCTATATATGAACAGTAGTCCGTATGGCTACATTTTTAGTTTATCACCAAGTGACAGCACCAAAGTAGTACTGGAAAGTCTTTAGTGCTGATTTGGAGCTGTGATGCAGCTGCACACTCACTGTCGTGTAGTCCTCGTTTATATTTGAGTATCAACCTGTGATCAAATATATAGTGGTGATTTATTTTTAATTGCGTTGTGTTAAGTATTTTGTACTAAATTTAACCACAAGTTCTGAGAAACTACAGACATAAAAATGAAAATAAACTAACAGCTAAATTGACAGCAACCGAGGCTAACTTAATATTAAAAAATAAAAGTAAATTTATTATAATATATATACATCTATTTACATACAAAAACTGATGCTAATTTTCATAAAATAAGCTTTGTTAACATCTTCTAAAATTAGTTCTGACAAATTTTTTATTTACTTAAGTAATTTTGTAAATAGATAGAGGACCTAATCTCAATTTCAAAAATGTATGTAAATTTGGGGTACCTTTGTGGGTCTAAAATGTTGGGCCCGGAACACTTCTGGTTGAAGGGTATCTATGGCTGATCAGGAGAGGAAATCTATATATCATCCGTTGGTCTCGTCAGGGGCTTCCTCCTGAGTCTTTGGGGTGCGGCCGTACTACTATTTGGTGCAGGAACACTTCCTGTCGGACTTGCCTGGACTCTCCTAGTCTGGATTATCGAGCACCTTCTGCTCTGAACTCACGAACAACTTCCGTCGGACCCGACTGGTATTATATATTTAAAATTGTTTGCTTTTCCGCCAGCACAATGTATTTACTAAATTTTTAACATTATTTCCTGTAAAGTATAAAATTTTAAGAAATATTTTAAATCCTTTTCTGTATTCCTAAAACAGCCTAAAACTAAGGAAAAAATACGTGATCAATTAAAAGCAACCTATGACCTCCGAACCCTTTTTTCTGGGACCTCCGAACCCTCCTCTCATCTTTTTGATTTTTCATATTTAATTATTTCAACCTTGTCCCCTCTTCCTTCTTGTCGTCCAATCGGGATAGTTCTAAGTATTTCATTGGTCTGCTTAAACCCCGCCTTGAGACCGCCAACGTGCCAAACCTTATCCCTTCTAATTGGGCACTGTCCCTTAGGGACTCATAAATACTTCACAAAGGTACATTCTTATTTAATAACAAGTGCGGAGACGGGATTCTAATCTGGGACTGGGATCAGAACCCCGCACGAGACCACCGTACAAGACAAACATATCCGTTGAATAGAAATTTATGGTCCTCCATCTCTTTACAAAGATGTGATGAGTTCAGATTTAGATCCCAAAAAGTTTACTACTTGTATGAATGAATCAATTATATAACAGATCTAAATCGCCTCATCACACTCACCAATTTAGTAGCATTTAAAAGACCACAGTAATCAATGTGTAGTAACTAAAGATTGACACACTAATTACCACTATATAAAGCCTTTGAAATTAACTCTAGCTAAAAAGACACTTTAGAAAACATATGTGATAGCACGTGAGTGATAAAAATGATGAGAAAGTTTGTAAACCTCTTATGTAGCATTAAACAATTGTTCAGAGATAGAATATAATAAAAGTTAAAGAAGTAAATATGCAAACAAAATAGAGAAATAAAAAATAGTTGTTTTAGGACAAATAAGGCTTCTAAACAACTATCGCTGGTTAAAATGAACATTAAAAGCATCGCTAGTCATTTCTTAAAATGTGACTTTTTACATTATCGAACTCGTAAGTGTACAACAGCATCACTAAAGTTTAGAAACAAAGATGAATGTGTTATATATTCTTTATAGCAACATAAAACCATAAAAATTCTATAGTAACATAAAGATAAACTATCGGTCTATGTAAAACTATTCATTGTATTACAAACTACATTGTTTATAGCAATGTATATAAGAAAATGTAATATTTTAAAGGATATTTTATAATCAGAACAAAGTTAAGGGGAGTAGGTACCTTTTGAACAATTTTTTTTTAAATTATGCACCACTTGGAACATCGGAAGAGGGTATTATTTCATATATAGTATTTGAAATGCTAAAAACCTTTTGCTTAAGTTTTTTTAATAACTTCTTATTTTTCTCATTCAATTTTTTTAGTACTTTACCAAGTTCTCCTGTTATATTTCCAATATTTTTTAATAACTTTATAGATTGAATTTCCATTTACACCATTGGTTTTTAAGAAAAAGAAATTGTCAATTTATATGCAAAAATTTATAAAAAATACGAATTATAATACATTTCAAGATAAAAAACTGTTTTCTAACTAATTAAATAATAAGTGCATACTTAATACTCATAGACAGATGTTTTTAATTATGTATGCAAATTAAAGTCATTTTATGAATGTTTGTTTTAAGTTTTAGCATTTTGAATACAACTATTGTACAAAACTTATAAATCAATTTAAAGATATCAAACAAATAAATATTTAATAGGTTATAAAAAATGATTAAATTTCATATGCATACTATATCTTTCGTGTATTTAGCTCGGAAATCATTTTTCTTACAAATTTAATTCATTATTCAATTGATTACTGAATATTTTATAAACTTCGACTATGCAGAATTCTCGAGAATAATTGTTAAACCATATTATAAAATATATATATTTACATCATCATCATAAGCAATATTTATTTAAAATAATTAAGTATCTTGAGTATATTATAAATTCATGAATTACATAATTTAATATTATTTGCAATTGTTATGAAACTTGAAGCATTTTTCATGTTTATAGAGCTTTACGTTTGCAGAAATTTATTTTAAAAACATTTAGTACTATGAGTATTTCTTTCCCTTTTTTTTCAAATATTCTCGTTTATAAATAGCATTATCTTCGTTTAGAGCCGTGTTTAAATCACATCGAGGCAAATTAAATAATAAAGGCGTTGTAAACAAACGATTTAAAAGTACACAGTAATAATAAACATGGTTTTTCATTCATTTTTATTTAGTATATTGTAACGTCACTCGATCCTCGGGTAGCGTGTGGGTGTCGAAGGGGTTATGACACGACGTACAGCTTAGAACAATAACAACGTTGATTCTTGATTAAATAGAAGTTATGTACAAATTTTCAGAATGGAAATCACAGGGCTCAGATTGACCTAAAAGTCGAAGATTCTAGGTGAACCTAAATAAAATAATCTGCGACCAGGTGCCGACAGATACCGCTGTATAGAGGTACAACTGGGGCTCCTTGAGTCCCACATAAAACGAGAGAAAAGTTCTCAAAAAAACCCAACCTCAACTATAGTTGCTTTCCGCTCGTCTCCTTGTAGGAAATTTCTTACGCCTGACGTCACCTTTCGCCTCTTCCCATTACCTTTTACTTCCCACCTCGCCGTCTTGTTAACCTCCATTTGAGCCTTTATTTGGCACAGTCTAACATTTCGGCGTCGAGTCCTACCTTCTAATTACCTCGGATATCTCAAGGCGTGTCGAAGCAAAAACCCTTTGTTGTATAGTGTCAAAAACATAGATAGGAAGTCGCCTTGGCCTGGGCTTTAACAAAACCTCTTTGTCAAGCCAATGGGGTGTAGCGATGTCACAATATCGTCTTAAAGTTGTGTGAGAATATACGTAATTACCCAAAGAATATTTTAAGCAAAAACTGATGTCGGTATTTCGTCGAAACAAAAGTATACTACGTCCCATTGAGTTTTAAAAGATTAGAAGTATAAATTAAACCTATTGATATTGATATTACTATCTGCATGCAATCAATATGTTTAAAAAGTGCCATTTTTTGTAAAACGAAACATGTTACCAAATTTGATCCGTTCTTGCACAAAGAAATCTTACTACACCTGGTGAATATTCTTTTAGTCTTTGAATCAATTCCAAAGTAGATTTAAATAATTCAAATTTTAGATCTTACGGGTACATAATTTAATTTGAGGAACGAATTTAGAGTCAACGAGTATCAACAAGGAGAGTCGGAATTTTCCACATTATTCCAGGAAAAGTTAAGATACTTTGAATTCATTGGCGGTGCTCTCGATATACCTTAGGAAGGGTGTTCCTTGCATCCTTTGAGGTTAAGGAGGCAATATCCTTTGTCTTCAAGGAGTAAAAAGTTCAATTTTTTTTTACACTTGAAAAAATGGGAAAGCCTTATGAATCCCATAGATCCGGTTGTGTTGAAATACATTAAATATCAAAACAATTTTCTGAATTCTAACAGAGCTTTTGAACTGTCGAAGATATAAAAAGATTTTTATTGCACTTCAATTGTAAAAGAATGGTTTGATCAATTTTTATTCAAATTTCCATCAAGTAGGTAACTATTCCTGATATTATATCCATAAAGAATACAAATAAAACAATTTAAACCCTTAAACTTATTTGTATTTAAATTTTCTTTACATGCCCGTACTTGGAATTGCTTTTTGCTTCTTCCTTTTAAGCAAAGCAAGAAAAATTATAGTGATGAAATTGAAGTGAAAATACTCATTTGGTCATCCTTTGTATGGAAGGAATAACAAGTTTCACTTTTTTTACCCCTTAAGAAAGGGAATAACAATTCTCTGAATTTTAAGAAAGCTTTTTTAAGGTGTGTGACTACCTTCGAATCACTGTTTTATAAATAAATAAAATTTTAATGAAACAAAGTTTTTTTATATTATGATTCAATATTAAACAATGAATATAACAGTAGTTTAAAGAAAATTTTCATAAATTTAAAATATATAATACTTTTTATAAAAATTTTAGTAAAAAATGTCATCTACGCCACACCTTATATAATAATTCCTAATGAATATTCTTAGATAAATTTTATGGAATATGTAACTGATACACTTACAGTGCTATAAACAAAAATAATTGAAATACTTCTAAAAAGTATTAAATTATACTGAAAATTGTACAAATCTCAATTTGGGGGGATTTTACTTTTTGGAAAAAAATCTCATCTAATTAAATAAATAAATAAAAGAGAGAAGAGATTTTGGATCAAAACATAACTATAACTGTATAAAACATTTTGGGAAAATTTCATTTCAATAGCTGAGTACATTTGGAGAAATGAAATTTATCGTAATCACACATAAATAAAGAAAAAAACAGTTTCTCAAAAAAAGGCATTTAAAGATTTTATCGCATCACAAAACATTTTATACCCACTGTAGATTTTTAAAACTCGCCATATTTATAAGACAGTTCCTCTTTTGCTTCATTTTTAACCAATTTTGACTTTCTTTTAGCTTTTAGTATTTTTCATGGTAATTTTGTAGCAGGTAGGGATTGAAGTCTCTATTTTTAAATTGGCTCTTGGTCAATTTCCGTGTAGGTTTTAAGCTTTTTTTGATCAATGGATATTTAAAAATAATTTAAAATAGGTAAGAGCCCTAAATATCCCTAGTAAAAAAACAAACTACCATATTTCCACCTAACAGCAATGTTTCTCTTTGAACTAAAGTTTTTTTTTGTCAATATTGCCCTTAAGATGTTGTTAAAACTTTCATTATTATTTTGAGTCATGTCCTGTAAACTTTGTTTTAACGGCTGTTCATCACAGAATGTTAAATGTGTTGGTTTTATGATTTTATGACAGAATCTGGTGGACTTGGTGACTTTTCTAATAGCTTCTTACCATTATGTAATGCTTGATTTTGGTATTTTCAGATAACTTATAATGAAAATAAACTTGACAGTAAAATAAATATCAAAAATCAATTTTAACCCTCTGACTTCTTACCCCGCGATTTCCACGGGCTTGTGTTTTTGGGTCCTTTATTAAGAAGCACATTCCTTCTTTTCACCGTTTAACCAGTGGAATAAATTGTATACAGTACTAGACATTTAATTAGGTAATAAATAGAATTATATGACTAGAACTATAGTTATATTAGATAATAGAATTATAGATAATACGTTATAAATAGAAATTAACCGTATTTCAATTGAAATTTATTAAAAAATAAATTTTTTATGTGATAATATCTAAAATTAGTTTTTCTGAAAACTTTGTTCTCATGATAGAAGTCAATATAAAAAATATTTTCTAGAAGAAAAATTAGTGTTTCAATTCTCCAATTTATATATATACTTTAACTATGCAACAAAAAAATACGCAATTTTTAAAGAGATTTTGGTTTATAAATTGAACAGTCAGAGGGATAAAAATAAGACGAAATAAATGTTAAATAACCAGGAATCAAATATAACGATATCGGTAAAAGAATGCAAACACAACTGAATATTAAATGTATATTTTATATATATTATATATATTATATATATAAATATAATATATAATATATAAAATAAAAAAGTAAAAGTATATATGTATATTTTTATTTATATATATATAATATATATGTATTTGTAATTATATATATAAAAAAAAATAGTTGTTCAAACAAATTGTTTATATTTTCACTGCTATTTAAACGACCACTTCCAATATAAGAATTACACTTACGGTTTTTTTTATTTATACTATAATTTTGCTTCTAATTATCGTATAAAACATTCTTGGATACATAAATGTATGATCTATAAAATGAGCAAATAAAAAAAAACTTCGAAAATTTCCAAGAAAATGAGTATTTCTGGTAGTTACATACCTCAACTGTCAAAGATATAAAAACATCTTTCTAACTATTGCATTTCATATTTAAATAAAGCCTTTAATTTCTTTTTATTTAAATTTACATTAAGTATATATAATTATTGAAATTATGTCCATAAAAAAGAAAGATAGAAAAATTTTAATTCCTGAACAAATCATTTGTATTTAAAATTTCTATACATGACATAATTGGAATTACTTTTTACTTACTTCCTTCTAAGTAAAGCATGAAAAATTACAGTGATCAGATTTAAATGAAATACCACTTTTCAATGAAAATAATACTTGAATCCATTATGTGTTACGTCACTCTATACTTACAAAGAAACTTTTAAATTGAAACTTTGAATACACATTTTGATTAAACCTGAATACATTTTGACTGTAAACATGTATGTATCTCGCATATCTCAAAACCCATCAGCCGTAGAACGTTGGTATTATAATTAGGATTATTGTAACATGTAGTTGTTCAAGTCCATTTTCTATTACAATTTGCATTCTATATAATGAAAACCTAAATATTATAAATAGTAAAACCCTACCGGTTACCATCAAATAGCAGTTCTCGAATTCTACTCATTAATGACTATATATATCATACATATTATTAAATCAATGGTGTTTAAATTTTTGATGTTATTAAAAACTAATCTTTTAGTAATTATTTAGCTGTCCACTTTATTAAAGAACCAAAGAATCGTATTTCCTATTCAGATGAAATAAATTATTGAAGAAAAAGAGAGTTATATATATATTTATAAAAGGGATGAGGTAGTTGCATCATATTTTTTTATACTACATATCTATATGCAAAGCTATACATTATAAGAAAATATTCTAATTTGAATTACACTACACTACTAATCAATTTTTTTATTGCTGAAAATGTGGTCAAGGGATTAAAATCTTCCAAATATAAAAACAAACAAACATTTTCAAACAAAAAACATTGTCACGTAGGTTAATTTTTATTTTTCCTGTTGTATTGCTACTCTTTATAAAACGTTGTCAGAAGAGCAAAATTTTGGAAATATAATTTGCTGTTTGGAAATGAATAATATATTGTCAAGGGATTAAAATCTTCCAAATAAAAAAAACAAACAAACATTATCAAACAAAAAACATTGTCACGTAAGTTAATTTTTATTTTTCCTGTTGTATTGCTACTCTTTATAAAACGTTGTCAGAAGAGCAAAATTTTGCAAATATTATTTGCTGTTTGGAAATGAAAAATATATGATCAGGGGATGTGGTCAATTGATTAAAATCTTCTAAATACAAAATAAGCAAACATTTTCAAACAAAAAAACATTGTCACGTATGTTAATTTATATTCCTCCTGTTGTATTGCTACTCTTTATAAAACGTTGTCAAAAAAGCAAAATCTTGTAAATATAATTTGATGTTTGGAAATCAATAATATATGGTCAAGTGATATGGTCAAGGGATTTAAATCTTCCAAATATAAAAACGAGCAAACATTTTCAAACAAAAAACATTGTCAAGTAAGTTAATTTATATTCTTCCTGTTGTATTGCTACTCTTTATAAATTGTTATCAGAAGAGCAAAATCTTGCAAATATAATTTGCTGTTTGGAAATCAATAATATATGGTCAAGGGATTAAAATCTTACAAATATAAAAACAACGATTTTCAAACAAAAAACATTGCCACGCAAGTTAATTTATATTCCTCCTCTTGTATTGCTACTCTTTATAAAACGCTGTCAGAAGAGCAAAATCTTGTAAATATAATTTGCTGTTTGGAAATCAATAATACATGGGGTGAATGGACTTTATTCACTTGGATGTATTGTTAGTAATTTTAACTACTTCAAACAATATGTCTTAAGCAAAATTTTCAGTTAATAATATACGATCCCACTTCAATCTTTAAGTGGAATAAATCTCTATATTTTACTTCTTACCGAAAACATATAATCAAGGTCTTAAAATGTAAAGGTTTTAAATATTCAAGGATAAAATGGTAATGTTTTAGCCTCGAGTAATATTAGACTAGACGGTAATTGTTGTTTACTGCTTAGATCAATAAATATTACAAAAGCACTCATTATCTTAAAATTTGTCAGCTTTTAGCAATTACTTCAGGGTAGATATATAAAAATCTCCTAAATAAGCTCTCTAATTAAAATGGAAATGGATAAAAAAAATCATATGAAAAAGGGATTTGTAAGAAATGAAGTATTAAAAAAACTCATTATTTTTGAGAGACTTTTAATGAAATTTAAGGAAACATCTCGAGAAATATTTGCAATTAATAAATTTCAGACGTGCAAGAAGCAGGCAGCTGTAAAAAGATACCATTAATGCTTGACATCTTAATTAAAGAATGGAAAATGAAAGCATCAACTTCAGAGATAAGACAAGGCAGATCAAAATTGTGTAAATTCTGTTGGAAGGTTGCACAGTTTTGCTTAGATGATTGGATATTTAACATATTTCTAAACACTCTATTATAAATATCTATTTAAGTGTTTTAAAGCTTTATTTATCAGGTTACCAATTATATTTCAACATTTGATATATATATATATATATATATATATATATATATATATATATATATATATATATTTATATATATATATATATATATATATATATATATATATATATATATATATATATATATATATATATATATATATATATATATATATATATATATATATATATATATATATATATATATATATATATATATATATATATATATATATATATATATATATATATATATATATATA
>CM063504.1:71447544-71455044 GCA_032207245.1 Pardosa pseudoannulata
TGTATATATATATGTATATATATATATATATATATATATATATATATATATATATATATATATATATATATATATATATATATATATATATATATATATTATGTACATAAATTATATATAGGGAGAGAGACATAGATATGTATATATCATTTAAATTCTTAAATATAGGAGTAGAATAAGACTCATGTTTCTAAAGTTAACAATCTTCTCGATTTCTCATTGTTGAATCCTACTTTGCCGCCTTACATTTTCCTGTTATCATTTCCAATAGTAGCTAGTGGGCTTAAATTAGACCAAGTATCTGTATGATCGAGCTCAGTAATCTATAATTAGTTGTAGCCATTTGTCATTGACATTTGTCGGCAGACTGTATCGTAATTAACTAACTATTCACTGTAGTTCTCTTGAGCAGAAAACCAGCTAGTAGTCGAAAACAAACACTTCCAAAAGAACACAGGATTTTAAATACACTTTAGACCTCGTAAATAATTCATCAAAACTTACTGCAAAGATTTGAATGTGGATTATTATGTAGAATAATTTCTAATTATTTCTAATTCAAAATTGGTAATTTGAAAAATATTTAAAATAATTAATCACATGATAAAGTACATCCTTCTAATCTCATAAGATTAAATTTTAGAATGTAGATAAAATAATTGATAGCAATATATATCTTCTTCCATGTATAAATATGTACACACACACACCAAACTACGGGCTGAAGAGATGATTTACGACTGAAAAGTAGGCAGTCAAAATAGAAAATCCTTTAACTGAGTCTACTTTTAACAGCATCAAATGGTGGGATTCTACTCTACAGTTGTATTCTTATAAACTTGCCTTATCAGCCTAATTTATTTTAAGTACTATGAAATTCACTTATTAAGGCAATTCGTTTTAAGGCAACAACTGTAGTTTTTGACGTCATTCACACATGTGCATGCATACTGTAAAATGGACAGTTACGATACAGATCTTTCTATTATTTAAATTATAAATCACTATAGTGATTTTCATATTACTTATTTAAATGAGTAATGTTAAATGTAATTCACATGTAAAAATCCGGGTTTTACGTACTTTTAATATTGTACATCTTTATGCAAACTGCACGTGCTGTAAAACAGATCATTATAGTGCCCCATTTGTTAAACTTTGTTTCTAAATCTTCCTAATGAGGGAACAAATATATAGTGGCATAGATGGATTGCAAGAAAACTCCATAAACTGAAGTTCAATTTAGCTTTGAATTTTCTTTATGGGGATGCACCTCTTTTATCCCCCCTCTATATCCAAATAAACGTCATTTGGAATCTCCCCCAGTTCGGTAACAAAACAACCATTAATCCAGGGGTAGTGGTACTCGAATTTCCTTTTCTCATTTTGGCTTAACAAGCCCATTAACTGCAACAAGAACTTCTGCCTTTTCCAATGTCCCTCTTCTTTCCTGCGCTATAAAAAGTTTTGAGCCGACCGCCAAACTCACTATCGTTTCGACGTTGTTGCAGTAACAATAAGTATTCTGTTTCATTACATGGAATGATACGGGAAGAAGTTCTCCGGCAGTTTTTCTATTCTATTTGATTAGGCGTCAACACAGTAATCCAGATTACAGTGGGTTTTGGACGTGGGGTAGTTACGTATATTTTGTTAACTTGCAATGGCAGATTTAAGGACAAAATAATACAAAACAAGATTCAATTATGATAAAATAAGATAAAAAATAATTAATTATAAACAGTAAAATAAAGCCACTTATAATCTATAAACTAACAATTTTTTAACCAGCTTTCCAACATTTCAACCATACATATACAGAGTGGATAGCTGGGCAACAACTCAAATCATCCATTTTTCTTTAACTTGTTGATATACAAATGAACTGGAATTAGATGCACACAAAAAATACTTAATTCGAATCAACCCAAAAGGGATACACAGGTTTAGAAGCAGAACATTTTATTTTTAAATTTTCATTATTATATACCTTTTAATAGGGTTCGTATATGATGTTATGACTATGTTACTGGACAATACTTAAATAACAATATAATATGAATTAGTATTCCATTAAAGTATAAAATATTTCAAAGTATACTTAGTTTGGTTTTGGTTTTGGCGTGCTACTTTTTGCAACACGAGGGCTAATGAGACCGGGACTTACTTCTTAAAGCCGATTCCGAACGGCTACGAACATCCATGTCATAGTGGGATTCGTTCGGCAACAAAGCATAGTTAGAAGAACTGACGTTTTTACACTTCTATATAGCTTAGCTTCTCATAGTATTTTTAAGGACACATGACATCTTGACCGTTATAATCAAAATAGAATCTAATTACGAGTTAAATAATTAAATGACTTTTTATAAAACTACACGACGCCTGTAGTAGATAGTTCCTGACATCTCGGAAAAGTCAAAATCTACATATGAAATGGCTGACTTCTTTCAGACGTCATTGAAGGTTAAGGGGTTAAAGTTTCATAACTAGTTCTGAGTACTGGAGTAGGTATGTTTTTTAGTTGTACTGGTAGTCTATAATTTCCTTACTCATTTAGAAAAATTTGTAAATTATTTTATTGTGTTATTAAAAATTAAATAATTAATGATGGTGAAACATAGTTGTTAGAGAATTCTCGAAAAGAAAGATATCAATCCTTTGTATAATCCTTTTTTAAATTTTATGCAGGTTACTCAAAATTATTCAGTCCCACTATAAGCTTTCAATTTTTCTAGTCTCCATCAGTCTCAAAGTGAAAATGTGGTTTACATCGAACCTTAGCAATAAACTGATTGCATATATTGTAACTCATAGTTGTGTCACGTGTTCAAGAAGTGAAATAGTATTTAAGCATAATGGCAAGTATTACGTACTTGTTACAGATAACTAAACAATAAACATCATAAACACTTTGTAGTACTTTTTAGTACACTTGCATCATACACATAAAGTCATATCCAAAATTAGTTTAGATTTCATTTATGGTATTGGTAACAATACAGTACATTTTCGAGATAAGATTAATCTTTTATCATACTTTATAATTACATCCCGCCTTTAGAAAACTAAATAGTAATTAGTTTTTAGAGAAAAATAAAAAATAAAGGGTAATAAAGGCTCTGTATTATCGTTTTGTATATAAGCATACACGTAAATTAATGTTTGGACTTCAATGTAGTAAAATTAAGTGTTCGATTTATTTTGTCTCGTAAAACACATCAGAAGTATTCTATACATCCTCATATGAGGTTCCCCTGATCCTCATATAAGACTTATTACTGGATGGTGCCACAATGATTCTTTCTTCCCTCAGAATTCCGCCGAACGATGGCCGATTGGTTAGAGTGCTGACCTGCGGTAACGGAGTTCGTGGGTTCGAATCCCACTGTGGCATAGATGTTCGAAGTCGGATTTAAGCAGTAGGTCCCGGTCTCATTAGCCCTGGTGTTGCAAAAAGTAGACCGTAGCACTCCAAACCAAACCAAACCAAACCCCTCAGAATTTCCATCATCATCTAACCTTAAACTCTCTCCTTAAGTTTTCCTCTTTACTTCTATCTGTTAAACTTCCTACCTTTTCAATCATCTTAATCATTTTAAAATTCAAAAATAAAGTTATAAAACTTATAAAAATATGATATGCTTACATCCGCCGAAAACATTTGTTTATTTTTTAAATTTTTAGTATCAGTCCTTAAAACTGTACTGATTTTCCTTTCCTCTTTACTTTCATTTTTGTTTTATATTTTGCTATTTAGTGCCCATCATAATTTTTCACTCTAATGATTTTCTCAGTTAAATTGTATCTACTTTTATATATCTCTGTACTTCATGATGCACATCTTGAAGTATAACTGCTGACCTTCACCATTGGGGATTCGGCTCAAGCCAAGGTGCCTCAAACAAACTAAAATTCGGAATAAGAATCATAATTTAAGTAATAAAAATAGTTTTAAAATATTTACAATAAACTTTCATTTTCAGCGACACCTCTTATACATTTTTGACACAAGTGTGACTTCAATTTATTTTTGTTTACTTAAAGAATACTGTAAAATTAATATGACATAAAATATGTTTATTTCATAGAAATAAATATCTAACATCAGTACTTAATTACATTAATTATCTTCAGTAACGTCCGAATGTTTTCGGAATTCATAGTTTTTATTATGGAAAGAAAAAAAATGGCAGTGATGACAAGACATCATAAAATTTAATGTCCATTAAAAGATATAAAAAGATAAAAGCAACTTTTGTGTTTGAAAGATTAATACAGCCTGGTAAAAGCAAAAGCCTTTTTCTCAATTTTGTCGTTCGTCTTGTAGTGGAATGCTTTGTGCGAAACAAAGCCGAAACTTCATTAATCTTAGACGAGAATAAAAAGATATCCCTGATTAATTAAAGGAAAATTTTTGTTTCATGAAAATGTATCATATTCTTGTTTTCCATTCATCCTTAGTTTTAACTATTCGAATAGTATAGCTTCTTTTTATCGCGATGAGAAGCTATTAGTCTTATTTGAACTACTTCCATGGAAACGAATGAAAAGATATTACACAAGGAATATTTCACATATGAATAAAATAAAAAATATTATGGGGTATATTTAGATAGCTGAACTCATAATTAAGGAAGTTTGCCAGATATTTTTAAATGGTGCTTTTTACAGAAATTACAAAGCAGGAAAATGTTTAGTTTTCCAACGAATCCAATTTTAATCCCGGAAGTAACTTGCCTCACAAAACACACAAAAGTTATTCTGGGAGTTAAATTACTATTAATGGAACTACAATTATAAAGAAAATTGTTCAAACCAGTAGCGAATTAAATATTTGATAGGCTCTAAAATAATTCTTTTAGTCCTCTCTCCATCCTAAGTGTTTTAAGTACTACTAAAGTGAGAATTCTGATAGCACGTTTTCACAGTAGTGCACAGTCTAAATTAATTATAATAAAGTCTAGATTGATTCGTAAATGACAAAGATTCATTGTATTATTTGCTTTCAATTCACGTTGTTTTAACTAGTTGATTTCTAAAGCTCCTTTTCATCCAGATGATAAGCTATTTCATTTACTAGAACTACACCAATGAAAAAGCCATATAATATTTAACAAATATATAAAATTAAAATATATATGTAGAGTACATTTAGATTGAAACCTTGCGATAAATCCTTTAATGCATGGTTATCTTATTTATACCATTAAAAAGTAGCTTGTAGAATTTTTATGATTTTTTAAAACGAATTTTCCTTTTGCGAGTAGGTAGATGACAATCTTATAAACGACTTACAAAATTTTCAAGTAATTTCTATTATTTATAAATATTTCTTTTGGATCGATACTTAATAATTTTTCAAACATTGCTCATAAATTCACTTTATTGGTAAGTACATAGACTGGAATTATAACAAATGGCTTTACGCTAACATGACATGATACTAACTACGACAAGAATACTAACATGACAAGATATGAATCGATAGGTAATTGGCAGGAATGAAAAGGGTAAGTTTGCTACATATTAATTAAATGGTGCTTTTCTCAGAAATAAAAAAGCTGATAAATATTCAGTTTTGTAATGAATTCACTTTAACCTGGGAAGTAACTTCTCTTTTACAGGATACAAAAGGGGAACAATGTCTCTCGCAAGTTCAATCTGTACGTGTCTATGGAGTGGTGTTTCCGCCATTGTAATGCTACTACTGTAGCGAATCAAAAAATAAACTCCAAAAAAGTAAGGTGTCGTTAAAAATCTTTTAATACGAGACTGACGTGTATTATAAAAATAATAATAGTAACGAAAGAAACAAAGCAAATCAGGGCAGATACAATGCTTGCAGCATGCAATTGAAGAGTCATCCTGCGAACGTTCTTGTGGTCAAGCAAGCTGGATCTCACAGTCGAATGCAGAAGTGCTTCCGAGGGCGAAATATGACGGATTCTACCACCGCATGAGAATGCTCTCCTCTTTCTTTCACGCCTGGCTGCAACTTATAAGGCAGCCGGTTGGTGGCACATACGCGTCTGCACACGCAGATCCTCTGTCGCTTGTCAAGACTTAATACTCAATTTACTCAAATTAAAGTACAAATAAAGACAATTGGTGGCAACAAAATAATTATAATTTGTTGACACCACATGTCCTCTGGGCACTGCTAAATGAGAGACACCACAGGGTTATACCTCCTTTAGATATATACGGGTGTCACGAGCCAGAAGTGACCTAGTGACCGGGGTCTTCAGTTATTCTTGATTACCTCAAGCTTACCTTTGTAGAGTTACTGGGTTTAACAAAATTAAAATCGGGCCATGACGGAACTCCATAGGTCAGCAGCATCTTTATAGCTGTTGTGGTTGCTTTCGTGGTTTACTGGTCTTCAGTTTGTTGCTGCTGTATGTATTTGGAGAGGTCAGCGTAAGAACTGACTTACAGGACAGAACAGAATTGACCTACTTATTATGCAGGATTAAATAAATATTACTGATGCAGTATTTCTAAAAAAAAAGAAAAGATTGTCCTTTTGTCAGTTTTCTACATTTTAAATTAGGGATAAATTAACCATAGAATACTTACGCATTGTCGTATCCCCACCCTTTTTTCTTGCATGACACTAACCTGTCAGCCCTAAAATTACAATAGACAGAAAGGGGAGAGTCTTTCTGACTTTAGATGCTCCGTACAGTCCTGCTTTTATTTTGGCATTTTATAGATTTTACTTAAGAAAATGGGTCTTTTCGATCACGAAACGATTAATTGCGTTTGCGAAACCCCCCGCCTAATTTTGAAAGAAGTCTCTTTTGTAAAGTCTTTAAAAATTCAGTATGTATGTTACAAGCTTCTTTGTAATAACTCTGTTGAAAAATAAATTTAGGGAACTAAAAGAAATTATTTCTTTATCTCTATTAATGGACAATTCTTATAGAGATAAGCTAAATATTACGTTCTAAAAATATGCGATTATTTATTCCTGGTAGTCTCTAGCTTAAATTTGTAGAGTTAGATCTTTACTGGCTTTGACAAAATTAAAATCTAACAATGACGGGCCTCTCATAAGTCAGCATCAGCTTTGTAGTTGTTGTGGTTGCCGTCGGGGCGTATTGGTCTTCAGTTTGCTGCTGCTGTATGTCTTCGGATGGGTCAGTGTAACAATTGACTTACAGGACACAATAAAATTGAGCTGCTTATTATGAAGGATTTAATAAATATTACTGATGCAGATACATACATAACCCCCATAAAAAGTCTCCTATTTGGCTCATTCAAAAATGTTTATTATACCAATATACTATGCCGAAAATAAGCAATTCCCTCTCCACGTCAAACCTCATAACTTTATGTATCAAATGTCATTCTCTTCTGTTTTGTACTCCACGAAACCCAAAATAGTAATATAAAAAAGGTATCCGCTGATCCAATTAACTATTATTTATTATTATTATTATTATTATTATTATTTGTAAATCGTTCCGTTTCACTCTGCTATATTTATAT
>CM063504.1:71460044-71475044 GCA_032207245.1 Pardosa pseudoannulata
AATCAAACTTTTGATTTTCATTTTATTCTATTGAATTAATTCTAAGTATTTCTAAGAAATTTCATTTTATTTTCTTTTATGTTAATAATCCGTGGGTTGCGTTTAGGTGTTATCACACGTCCAACATGTGTGAGTTTATGATTCCTTTTATAGTTGAAGAATGCTTGGATTTATTGAGTTATAACGAAAAAGTTTTAGCCAATTTATTTTATTTCAGATTGAATTCAATCGGTTGAAAATTTTTATTAATTCACGAGAAATCATCCCATTCTTCCACTGGGAAACAATCCTACACTGAATCTGCTGTTTTTTCAACACGTACATGTTTGCGTGTAATAAAGCCTTTAAAGATATGAAAAGTCCTGATATGTTTAGCTTAAAGCAAGATTGTTAATTTTTTTTAAATTTTACAATATTCCTGCCATAAAAAGAACATTTCTCCTTATTAACATCAGAAGATTGATGTAACAGATTTTGTACTTGACATACTTGAATTGCCTGTGGTTGATATTTAACTTGCTTCCAACTCGGGCATCTCAGTATATATTATGGTCACGTTAAAAGGTAATATTCGAAAATATAAGCAATATCGTTTGATTGTTTATCATCTCCCATCATAAATCTCAATTCTTTCCCGTATCTAAACCTCATACTGACAGCCCAATTGTAAAGGGCATCAACTCAAAATTGTAAATTTTTAAATGCTGCCCATCAAAGGTTAATATTCCTTTGAAAAATTCAGTTTGCAACACATGAATTTTCAATTTATGTTCCTATTTTACAATTTTCATATTCATCTGATTCAAGACTAAATTTATAGAACATTATTTAATTTTATAACAACAATATGCAGAAACTTTCAATTTTCAGTGGTTGCCGTTTAGAACTAACCATCAATATTAGGTAAAAATTTTAAATGCTGGCCATCAAAGCTTAATATTGCTTTGAAAAATTCAGTTTGCAACACATGAGTTTGCAATTTATGTTCCTATTTCACAATTCTTATATTCGCCTGATACAAGACTAAATTTATGGAACATTATTAAATTTTATAATAGCAATATGTAGAAACATTTAATTTTCAGTGGTTACCCTTTAGAACTAACCATCAATATTAGGGCTCTAATTTAATTAAAAAAGTTGTTTAAAGTTATTTTTTAACACAATTGTATCTTCAGAGAGATGTTATAATGTATTTAGTCTTCATGCGGGACTTTAAAGCAGTTTCCGTTAACAATTGTGTGTACAATATTGGGAAGTTTTATGTATCAGATTTATTGCAAAATTTAATACATTAACAAAAGATCTGTGTTTATCATTGTCTTTTTATTAATACTAGTTTTTAACAATATACAAATTAAATATTAACACATGTGTAAAATTTACTGTCTGAATATCTATTTTGTTTAATATTTAAAAATACATTAACCTCCAAAAGTTAGATAAATTTTTATAAGCTCACTATCAAAAAAAGTATTAAGATTAAAATTCACTGTTTATATTCACTGTTTATTGACAGTTTCATTCTTAATATTCTAGAAACTCTAGCAGTGTGAAAGAAAGGTCCTTTGCTCGTATGTATCTAGTACAGTGTAATGAAGCCTTCAACACACACACACACACACACACACATATATATATATATATATATATATATATATTATATATATATATATATATATTATATATATATATATATATATATATATATATATATATATATATATATATATATATATATATATATATATGAAAGTTGTCCAGTTGTGTATGTTACCTCAAACGCAGAATACAGACATGTCGGACAAGAGGACACATGAGCCATGGACTTCTGTACTCTTCATAGAAAAATCTACCTTCTGTCGGGAGAGTGATACAGATTGTGAGATACAACCAATACAACATTGTTGAAAGCCACAGTTATTGAGGCGATTAATGAATCGTTTGGAAAAGGATCTCTCTGTAATCACTTTTGATCTAAGCATATTCCAAGCAGGAACTTTAAACTTTGGATATGAAATCGAGATTCTTAATTCATATGCCACTGCTATTGATAATAATTTCTTTCTGATGGAAGAAACTGCACCAATCTCGACTTATTTAACACATATCTTATATCTCGAGATTCACAATATTGAACGAATCTTGATCCCTAGATGTAACAATCTCAAAGAGGCTTAAAAGAGCCTCTTTTGGAACATTTTGTGAGACATGTTGGTGTTTATGTCATTCTACAAAGTCGCAACGCAACACGAACTGAGCCAAAATACTATTCTTGTGTGTCTGGTTTTCACTTTATCTTTCAGTTTGCAACGATTTCATTTTTATAATGGAAATTCAATGCCTCTTATACATTTGTGCTATAGGTGGACACACTCCGTATTAGAATCCATTTTTTAGTAATATTTCCGAGACATTTTTCCACATAAAACTGTGGTGTAAGATTTTTTTTTAAAGAATAGAGTTCTCTGCCAATAGTGCACTTTTTTATAAATAAAAATTTTGTTGTAAATTTTTATGTAGAAATTAGAAAAATTTCTAAGTTGCATTCATCAAAGAACAATTTAGTGGACATGTCCTCTAAATTTCTTAAATCTATGTTGCCTAATTCTAAAGTTAGACATAAAAGTCAGGTTGTACCTTAAGTTTAGGACGCTAGTATATATTTACACTTACTCCTTCCTCCTGCTTTTAAGGAGTCATATCAGTTTGTACTTTGTTTTACAAAATCGTACGGAACAAACTGTTTTTTAAATAATCTAGACTAACACCTTAAAAATAACAATTCTCAAAACAAGTTGTTTTTTTTTTTATTTTATAAATAATAAGTGAACAACGGGGTTCATGCATAATTGCATGTACATGCAAATACGATGTAATGTTTAATAAAACAGTTATGAATATATAACAATGATAACCAACTTTTAGGTAAAAAAAAGTCAGAAAAATTGTCAAATGGTTTTAATTAAAACTTTGTTCGGTTTTATTATTTCTTTACGATAAAAGTTTGTTCAACTGCTTACGCAATAAAGAGTAAATCAAAATACATAACAATTTCTAGTTAAAAAAAAACTGAAAAATACTTATGAGTTAAAAACATTAGAATTTATTTGCCAATTTACCATTTCCAATCCTAATATAGATTTCAATATTCTCCTAATAAAAAATGCTTCTTTATCAGGAAAAAAACTAAATTTTTTATTGCATTTAATATGAAGAATAAAATAATTTTTCACTAATGTGTCTGTGACCTACTGAAATACTCTATTGAAACTTATAATTTTCATTTTATTATAAGAAAAGTTAATACTGGGTGGGTTTCATTAGAGATCTAAAATTCACAGATATGTTTAGTTCTACGAGGAATTGTTTAAATTATCCGAATTTTACAGCACGTTTGTAATTAACAGAAAAAGAACATTCTTCTGTATTAACATCAGATGAATAGGAGAGTATGTTTCACATGTGACTTTTGGAATATACTAGTGGTTTGTAATTAACTTACTCCCACTTCACTCCTCTTGCTATACAGAGTGTCCATAATTAAACTTCCCTACTTCAAAGTTGTCTACAGTCGAAATTGTTATTCAGAGAGTTATTAAATGTTGGAAATGAAGGAATGGAATTTGTTTGAACAAATAAAAAATAGTTTAACATTTCATCAGAGAGAATTTTTGGACCACATTTAATCTAGTTAAAAAATGTTTAAAACAAGACATCAAGGCCATCATTTTCAGCTACTATTTAAAATCGTAAGATAACATGTTCTACAGCTGAACTCAGTGTGTTTGGGGATACTGAGAATACGTCGTGAAATGCTGTCTTCCATATCAGGTGTAGTTCTTGGTTTATCAAGACTAACTAGATGTTTTAAATGCTCCCAAAGTCAAAAGTCAATGTGGAGCTTCTCTACACATTGTCTTCCTGTTAAGAACTTTCTCAACCTATGCAACTCTTGGCTTTGGGGGCATTTGAAACATTTAGTCAGTTTTATTAAATTCTAAGAACTACATCTCATTCGAAAGATAGTATTACGCTACATGTTCTCAGTATCCCAGGGCACACTATGGTCAACTGTTAAATATGATATCTTTCGATTTCAAATGGTAGCTGAAATGATGGCCGTCATATTCAACACAACTAGTAGGAATAATTTTTTAACTAGAGTAAATGTTGGCTGAAGCTCAGTGAAGCTGGAGTAAATCTTCGCTCTCCCATGAAACAGGCCGAGTTTCGATCAATGGGCTTATCTTTTTCAAATGTTGACTCATAATTTCATCCCTTCAGTAGGTAGACAAACTGAGGACCAAGCATGCTAGGGAACTAAACACTCGGAGTTCCGCATAAGGTTGACCACTTAAATGGAGCAAGTGCTTCCCCAGAGCCCTTGGTCTTGGAAACGGAGATTGACACCGTAGGCCCTGTACCCCTACAAGCTGTTGCGCCAAGGGGTATGAGTTTAAATTTTGCCAAACATGTAATTCATCAAAACAAAGCCTTTTGTTCGTGAAACTTTTAACTAAAGTTTTTTATTAGCTGAAGAAAAGTTTCACCTCTTTATTGCTTTCTACACAAAATTTCATGACTTTCTAGACAATAATTTTGACTATACACTACTTCACAATTATACAGTTTAATTATGGACACCCTGTATTTTAGAAGGCATTAAAAGGTAATATAAAAAAACATGGAGTAAAATTAATCATCTGCCAGTAAAAATCTAAATGCTGTTGATCTCTTGAACCTTAAATTGAAATCCTAATGCTAAGTACTTCTAATTAAAATTGAAAATAATTAAATTCATAGCCACACATTATACCGAATTTCCTGATAACATTTTCAGATTTTTTTTTTTACATTCATAGATTTCTGTTTCATCCCGTTAAGAAAATGATGCTGTATTATAAGTTATAATGCATCTCTAAAAGAAATGTGGCTTACTGTCATTAAATATGCTACAGAGTAAAAATGTTACAATGTTCTCCAAAACATTTCTCTAGCACTCATACTTCAAACATATATCGTTTAAATGAAAATAACACTCAGTAATGTCCGAAACGAAACTATAAGGGAAAAAATAATTGGGTCTGTATGAGAGGCAGCCTCATTAAGGGAACTATCGATGTAATGAGGATATTTCCAGTGCGAGAGCATTTCCAGTAACGAGGAGGAAAGATACATATCACAGAACCTCTTTAATATTGTACTGGGGAAGATAACTTCTATGGATGGTCGCTCGCTTGCAAATACTTAGGGAGAATAGCTTATTTCCCCATGGATAATTTAAATACTTTTTGTTATAATTACTTTTCATCTTAAGTCAGAAAAACTGAAATCAATCCTTTTTTTTTTCATTGTGCTTCGATTTGAGATTCTGCCTCGTATAAAGAAAGAGAAGCAATTAAAATCATTAACTCTTATTTTTAATTGTACATTGATTATGCCCTGGAAGAATGATTGGAATAGATTAAGGCAATTTAAAAAGCATTAGCTGTAAATGCTTATTTCGCTTTTTCATAAAATGGATATTTAAATCTAAAAAGAATAAATGTTACGACGTTTTCATGGTTTTATAGCAATAAATAAGATAAATTTAAAGAACCATTACTGTAATAGCACCGCTAAATAACTCGAGTTTTCAAGAAAAAAATATTTGTAGTAGAAAATATTAAAACCCGTATCAGTTGTATTTGTAATTCAAATTGTCAAAGAAGATTCAATAGAACACTTTTATATAAGCTGTATCGGTACACATTTAATTGTTTAACATTTTTGTATTAAATTTTATTTTATTACAAAATGTTACCTTCACTAATAAAAAACCTTTTGTCTGAAATAGTGCAGTTAAATTTTAAAATTTTGTTGCTGGAATTTTTTGCTACATTAAAGCTATTTAGGACAGATAAATCTACTTACAGTTGAACAGTTCGAAACATCTCCACCAGCAAATCAAATCAAACCCGTTTGTTTCTGGTATCAACTTATTAAAAATGCGTCAATAGGTCAATACAATTAAATTGATAAAAATAATGTTCAAATAAAAAGTAAATGTATGTAATATATCAAAATTATTTCACTTTAATATTTCTTTAACCACTTAATGCTTTAGAATGAGCAGTGCTCGTGCAAGTCACGCTTTCTAAATAGCATCAACCCGAGCTCTACTCGCCGGTTTCAATTTGTTCGTAGTTTGCACAAGAGATGAACGATCCACACTGGCCAGACCCTTTTCAATATTTGTTCGAACTAGTGAATATTCTTTTCTTTGTTATATACTATTGTAAAACATTGCAAAACCTTTTGTAAATATTTATGTCCAGCATTTATACTCCTTCAAAATTTCTGAAAAATGCGTTTTTTTATTTATATGCGTATATATATATTGATAAAATGTTTGATTTTGAACGCATCTAATAGAAAAGAACAGTGAATTGGAGGAATTTAACTTCGATAATTCAGACAGTGATTCTTCGACTTCAGTTTCGAGTTTGGAAACAGAAGAAGAAAATCAAAGTGAAGGAATAAATGAATGGGCAATAAATAAGGATAAGAACAGATGACCCACTCCCTTCAGCTTCATTTGAATTTATTTGCAAATCGGCAATTGATCCCCAAATTTCATCATTCACTAAGCCGATACAGTTTTTTGATTATTTTATTGATGATGAGTTGTTTGGAAAAATTCTAGAGAAAACAAATTGATTTTCTGTACAAGAACAAAGAACGAGGCCAAAGACATCTTCAATCGCAGAGGACCAGTGGTGTGTAATCCTGCCAGAGATGGGTATTTTTTTCACTATCGTAATGTCTATGAGCATTACATATAAACCGGAAGAAAAATTATGTTGGTCGCAAAAGTATTACATTTCGACTCCATTTTTTGCAAAAACCATATCGTATAAAAAATACGTGGTAATAAAAAAAATATTTACATTTTGGAAATAAAGAGGCATTGACGCAGCTACACATCCACATTTTTGTTTTGTTTTGTTTTTACCCATTTTTATATTTAGTACATTTCAAATGTAGAATAAAAAACCAGATGTGTTTAGTTACATTTTTGGGAAAATAACCAGAGAGTGAAGGGGTTAAAAACCTCCTTTCTCCTATTCTTATTCCTTAAAATCTATTTTCCTAGCTATAAAATGTTTTAATCAAAAGAGTTTCCTTGACTTCAAATTCCCCCAACACATTTCCCAAAGCTTCCTGTGCAATAGATGTAAATTTTCTGTCAACATTCAACACATTTTCCAGTTGTCGACGACAAATGACTCAGTTTTTCCCCTGTTCTAATAGTTAAATTCACTGACTTTCTTTTCCCTTGGGAAAATTCTATATGTCTCAATCTGAGGTACACTTCTTTTTAAACAAACTGTTCTTATCACTTTTCGTATCATTCTCTTGTGTGTCGTAGAATAACAAGGATATCTATATAGCAGCTCCTCAATAAAGATTTAAGTTGTTTTCCAAAATTGTGCTTCTCTTCAATGTAGCCCGACTGTGACATTATTCAATAGTCTAGTTTCTTAGGCTTCTCCTTGCCCAGTAGCCCGGGTAATTAAAAAGAATAGCAGAAATAATCAAATGTAACCGGCTGTTATAGAATTTCTGGATTACTTGGCATAACTAGCAATCTTTCTTCTAAATCGGTACTATTTGCTCTTGGCATAAAAACTTGAATCCCTCTGAAACAGGTTAAATTGAAATACCTAAAACGGATTGAGATTTGTTATTTTACGAAATAATTATAGAATCTTCAAAGAATCGTAATTTTTTTAACACTATAGTTGAAGCTTAATGATACCATTTAGTAATCATTAGTAGCTAATGATACTGAATGTTAATTAAAATAAACTATTACAGCAAAATATAAAACTTTTTTAAACTCAATTGTCACCAAAAAATTAAAAAATGAATTAATCATCATTATAACTTTAAAATAACTTCTATGTTAAATGACAGAGCACATCAAAAAATTATCAACCATTATTGATGTATCGATTTTTAACAAAATAAATATTTAGACTTAATGAAGCAATTAAATTTTTACATCTTCAAGATAAGTACTCAGAACTACTTAATTATCTCAATCAATCATTAAAACAAAAATCAACTAAGAATTTTTTTTCTAGAGAACATTTAAAAATAATTTATTGATAACTAAAATCTGTGGCTTATTGAAGCTTCCGAGGAAATAAAAAAATAGAGGGTAGACTGATCATCCTCGTTATATGCAATTTTTAAGCAGTAATTTTGAAGAATTAATAAAGGTATTTACGCATCTAAAGACACAAGAAAAAGATATAAAAAAAATAAAATAAAAAATATTAATTTATGAATTTATTTTTCCAGCTTTCTTTTTTCCTCATATTTTTTAATGAAACAAAAGAAAAATTAAGTTTAAAATAAAACGTATTTACATTATTTTAATAAAAAGAAAAATTTTAATAAAAGGAAAAAGTAAAAAATTTCTTAAATATTTCTTATTTTTAGAAAGTTTGAAATTAAATAATTATTTATTATATATTCAGACTAATCTGTTATTTTACTTTTTTAATAGACTATATCGTAATATTTATTAAAATGCTTTAAAATATATTTTTTGCAAATATCTTTATAAGACGCTGATTATTTATTAAAAAAGTATATAGTAAGCAAAATTACAAAAATTGTGGAAAAAACAAAATTTTTAATAACATAAGTAAAATAAAATATTCACAAGTGTGCATTTTATATGATTATGTATAAATCATATCATAACTTAAAATACAAAATTTTAGAAAACAGGAAATTTTTTATCAGCAGTTCCTTTTTTTTCAATACTATTTTTAAATACTAGGAATATCGGGGGGTATCTGGGAATATGTAAGTTAAATATTCATTTTTTAAGCCCAGACATATTCTTCAGAAAGATTGATGATTGACAGGCTGATTATTTAGAAAGTATATCTTTGTTTACATCGCTGAAATTGATATTTTTCATTTTTATCTACTAACTATATTAATATATGCTATATATACTTAGATTTTACTAATACGAAAATTTTTCATTTCCTAAAGACATCTATCTCTTCATGGTCGCCATTTTCATTTATCTAATGCATCAGTATTTCTTTTTCCTCTTCTTTAGCTAAGATATTTAATATAATTGGAATGGTTACCATCACACTTATACCGAATACATTAGTGACTTGAATTTTAGTAAGTAATTTTAAAAATTCTCTATTATAGATACTTTTTTTTATAAAAGTAACACAGTTTATGGAAAAATACTAGGTTTTTATTTGACATGGAATTCAAATATATTTTTTGCTAAGAATGACTAATGATATAATAATTGTAGAGAAAAGAAAAGACAGCAATCAATTTTTATTTTCCTCATTTTTATATAAAGTAAAAAGAAGAATGCTTATCTTAATGATCCCAATAACTCATTTCTAAATAAGGCCTAAATAATAAATTTCTAATAAATTTCTATTTCTAAATAATAAATTTAATTCTACTTTACTTATATTATAGTAAATTTTACATATTGAATATGTATTTTATCTGAAAGGAATTTAGCTGCATTTTAAAAATATGAATAAATTTTATATTAATTAAACGCAACATCCCATCTATTTTTCCTAATAGCAGTATAGCTCATAAATCTTCCATAAATTTTGTCTAATCTAATTTTTTCATTTGTATTTTAATTTTGATTTTTTGAAATATATGAATTAAGGTTGTTCAGTCTTCATAAAAGACTTGTTATTTTAATTTTAAAGAATAAAAACGAAACAACTATTATGAATTATTTTAAATAATTCATAATAGTTGTTTCGTTTTTATTCTTTATTGTCTATGGTTTCTGTTCTAACTGTTTGTATTTAAACAGATGGCATCACGCTTTAGCTGATTTTATTGTTTTGTTTGTTTTTAGTATTCAAGGCCAAAAAAGAGGGATGTTGGCTTAGTATTCGGTATATGTGTAATTCTATTCATTTTTTTAGTGTAATTCAGTCATATTCAATGTTCAACATGTCTTTAGAAACCTAATTCTAAATTCTAAATTAATTTTATATAACTTCAACTCTTCGTGATTGTTTTCATAATTAAAGGCAGTTTCATACAACAATAGACTTCTGATTTTTGGCTCTTTATTTCGATTTCTAAGGATTCTTGAAACAAAATTCAAAAGGATTAAAAAATAAAGTTAAGTAATTACCTTATCCAATAATTGCTTACCATTACTGCTGAACATAAGGACCAGACATTTTATTCTTCAGAAAGATTAATGATTTAGAAAGTACTAGAAAGTATGATTATTTAGAAAGTATATCTTTGTTTACATCGCTGAAATTGATATTTTTCATTTTTATCTACTAACTTTATTAGTATATGCTATAATTACTTAGATTTCACTAATATTAAAATTTTTTAATCCTTAAAGACATCCATCACTTCATAGTCGCCATTTTCATTTACCTAATGCATCAGTATTTCTTTCGTCTCTCTTTTAGCTAAGATATTTAAATGCATTTGAAATGGTTATCATCACACTTATGCCGAACCCATTAGTATAAATAACTTGACTTTTAGTAAGTAATTTTAAAAATTCTCTATTATAGATACGTTTGTTTATAAAAGAACGCAGTTTATGGAAAAATACTAGGTTTTCATTTGGCATCAAATTCAAATATATTTTTTCTACGAATGACTAATGATATAATAATTGTGCAAAAAAGAAAAGACAACAATCAATTTTTGTTTTCATCAGTTTTAAATATTAAAGTAAAAAGAAGAATGCTTATCTTAATGATCCCAATAATTCAGTTCTAAATAAGGCGTAAATAATAAATTTCTAATAAATTTCTAATTCTAAACAATAAAAAAGAAGAATGCTTATCTTAATGATCCTAATAATTCAGTTCTAAATTAGGCCTAAATAATAAATTTCTAATAAATTTCTAATTCTAAATAAATTTAATTCTATTTTACTTATATAATAATAAATTTTACATATTGAATATGTATTGTATTTTAAAGGAATTTAGCTGTATTTAAAATATGTATAAATTGTATATTAATTAAACACAACATCCCCTTTGTTTTTCATAGCATAAATCTTCTATAAAGCTTGTCTAATCTAGTTTTTTCACTTGTATTTTAATTTTCACTTTTTGCTTCAACATATTAATTAAGGTTGTTCAGTCTTCATAAAAGACTTCCAATTTTAATTTTAATTTTAAAATAATTCATAATAGTTGTTTTCATTTTTATTCTTTATTGTCTGTGGTTTCTGTTCTAACTGTTTGTATTGAAACAGATGCCATCACATTTCAACTTTTTTTTTATTGTTGTTGTTTTGTTTGTTTTTAGTATTCAAGACCAAAAAAGATGGTTGTTGACTTGGTATTCGGTGTTTCTGTAACTCTATATTCATTTCTTTAGTGTAATCCATTCATATTCCGTGTTTAACTCTTAATTTGACAAGATGTTTTTTAAAATATTTTTTAATTTCTGTTGTTTTCCCATGCCTGTATAGACATTAGGATCTCTGTAAAATAAACAAAAAAATATATCATTTTCCGTTTTTGAGATAATTAATGTCCGCTGTGACGAACACTGACAATTATTTATATGTCCGGTGTAGCGGCCAGACTTAGACAAATTAAGGGTTAACAAGTCTTTTAAAACCTAATTCTAAATTAATTTTCTATGTATTCAACTTTTCGTGATGTTTTTCCTCATTAAAGACATTTTCACACAACTATAGACTTCTGTTTTTTGGCTCATCATTTCGATTTCTAAGGATTCTTCAAACCAAATTCAAAAGAAATAAAAAATAAATGTAAGTAATTACCTTATTAATTGACTTAAATGAAAAACAAAATTCAAGATTCTTGCTTATTCAAAGTAAAATTCTTTCTATTCAATACAAAGGTGTTAATGAATTGTTAATTATAATAAATCGAAATGAAAGTTGAAATAACTGAAAAACAAAACTAAAACATCACTATCAGTTTTGAGGACCAAGTTTATAGTCACTGAACCATTCGGCCCCAAATCAGTCTATGGAAATATATATTCTCTGATTATAAACTTGTAAAATTTCTATTGAATTTTTTTACTCCGCAATAAATCACTGTTTTCCCTATCGTCCCAGCATTTCAGTTGATTTATGCGCTTTAACGCGACCCAAAATATCATCTTCATGAAAACATTTTTTTCTCTCTATCACTCTGTCCTGTGTAAAATATCGTATGGACTCACCCACTCCCCCTCCAGACCTTGTTATCTCCCTGGAGCATCCCTTTCCTCCCCGCTCCAGGGGACAGTACTCACTCATCCACATCGAACATAGACAAAAAGTAGTTCCAGCAACCCCCCAATCCCCGCTATCGTCGGCGACCACCGTGGAATGGAAGAACAATGGGGCGTGGAAGGCCCCTTTAAAAGGACTTAACACTCCGGAGATAGTCAGAAGGGATGAAGAGAGAATTTACGCCCCTGCCGCCGAGGGACGGCCCAAAAGGATGGTCATTCTATCTTCGAAAAGGACATGTTAGTAGCGCCGAAAGAAGTTCTGTTAAAATACTGAAAATAGATTGTTCTTTTCTCGGGGATTGAAAAATATGTTGAAGCAACATTTTTATTTTCTGTTGAATAGTTGGCTGTAATCGTACTAAATCTCTCGAAAAAAGTTTACCTCTAAAAAGAAATGCTTATAGGTGCCTAATTGTGAGAGTTATTCTTAGTTTTTATATGTTTATTTTTGTTTTACTCACTCTAAATTCTGATATTTATGTGATTAGGCTTATTTTCTTACCTTCTTAATATATCTTTTAAACAGTCTTGTCTATTAAGAAATATAACAAGTATCAATGCTGATAGAAAAAAAGATTAAACATATAAAACTAATATGAGAAAGTTCATACCAATAACGTTTACCTCTAAAAAGAAATGCTAATAGGTACATCATTGTGAGAGTTATTCTTTGTTTTTATCTAATATATTTACTTCTGTTTTACTAGGTCTCATTAGCCCTCGTGTTGCAAAAAGTAGACCGTAGCACTCCAAATCAAACTTCTGTTTTACTCATTCCAAATACTGATATTCATGTGATTAGGCTTATTTTCATTCATTCTTATTATCTCTTTTAAACAGTCTTGTTTATTAAGAAATATAACAAATATCAATGTTGACAGATAAAAAGATTAAACATATAAAACTAATATGAGAAAGTTCATACCAATAAAGTTTACCTCTAAAAAGAAATGCTAATAGATGCCTCATTGTGAGAGTTATTCTTAGTTTTTATCTAACATATTTATTTATGTTTTACTCATTCCAAATACTGATATTTATGTGATTAGGCTTATTTTCATTCATTCTTATTATCTCTTTTAAACAGTCTTGTTTATTAAGAAATATAACAAGCATTAATGCTGAGAGATAAAAAGCTTAAACATAAAAAACTAACATGAGAAAGTTGACACCAATAAAGTTTACCTCTAAAAAGAAATGCTAATAGGTGTCTCATTGTGAGAGTTATTCTTAGTTTTAATCTAACATATTTATTTTTTTTCTCATTCCAAATACTAGTATTTATGTGATAAGGCTTATTTTCTTTCATTCTTATTATATATTTTAAACAGTCTTGTTTATTAAGAAATATAACAAGTATCAATGCTGAGAGATAAAAAGATTAAACATATGAAACTTAATTGAGAAAGTTCATACAAAAAAAAACGAATTTTTTATTTCTTATATAAAGGTGATTCTAGAACGGAAAACTTTGGATAAAACTGTTTTAAAAACCCAATCATTTAATAGATAGCTTCAAGGCTTGTCATATCTGATTTAACTTTTCTTCCGGTCTTTGGGTGATGTATTATATCAACCCACAATTTAGGTTTAAAAAGTACTTTATCCTTGAATAAGACGTACTTAAGTGTTCTTTAACCTGGAGATAAAATTTTATAAAATCCATTACTTAATCATTATTTCATTAGTATTTCTCCTCATTATTGAAGACGAACTAACTGGGCTGAGTAAGTTCTTTACATATCTAATAAATTACTTACTAATAAATAAGGTAATTATTTCAATTTTGTTTTCTTTAAGAAAATTTTATATTTTTCATACACGTTTGAACTCTTTTTTAACTGTTCTAAATTTTAAATTAGTAATTATACTTATTTAATACTAAATATTAATTCCTAACTTTTTAAATTAGAAATTCAAATGAAGATGACATTGAAATAAATTTTCCTTCCTAATAAATGTGAAAAAGTTGTAAATTTAAAAATCACCCAATTTATAAAAAAATTAAAAACAAATCAAATATGCACTCAAAGATTGAAACATTACGTTTTCAACCTTCAAGTCCACGAAATCTAAACACAACCGTACAGATTAGCTCATATCATATTCCACCAGAAGACTTGCATTATGTGAACAAGATACATAAAGTTAGTTAAAGTTAATTATGAAGATATTAAACAACATTAGTTCTGTATATCCAACCACTACATAAACAAATATTTCTACACAAATGTCATAAAATTTGAAAAATTAATTTCGAAGCTATCAGTAAAAGAGCTTTTTATTCCTAGTTATTAAATAACCACATGGATACACTAGGATATAATTTAGAAAATACCATACATTAATTAGCTTAAATATTTGCGAATTCCCCCAAAGAAATCATTTGAATGATCCATTAAATAATTTCTGTTATTAGTTAAATTGTTCGTATGTATAGGTTTACGTCATTAAAGTTAAGTGCCATTAAAGATTACAGTACCATAAAGTAATTTATTTGCAAGAGAACATCTCTCGGTCCTTCTCGGTGTAAACTATCTTCAAATCTAATCGAGTTAATTGCTTTTTCACTTGCATAAATTCCGAATGCATTTCTGATGGTGTTACAGTGCATATAAATTCTTTACAAGTCAGTCTTTAAGGTCGATATTACATGTGGAATAGTTAAGTAAAAAATAAAATTGTGCTAAA
>CM063504.1:71480044-71487544 GCA_032207245.1 Pardosa pseudoannulata
TGCTACATATACTAGCTATGATCTTAAAATTTTCTAATTCTGGTTATGGATTTACTTTAAAAATATATAAATGTGCATATTTCTACACATATATACACAGGATAGTTTATTCATATATAATGTTCATTCACACATTTCCAAAAACACATAAAATAATTCACATAAAATAATAAACAATAAAGATAGTTTTTTGTAGAAGTTTAATTGATCATGACACTTTCTACTTCTCAGAAGTCAAAATGCAAACATTGACCATTTTTGAAGACAGTTTTGAATAAGATTTTCTTCTGTTAGATGACCATAATTGTGAATAGAGAATTTCTGTCTTGAATTCCTGGTTTAAGTGTGTCTTACTAGTTTACTGAAGTACTGACAGAGTTACTTCATTAACTCTTCATCAATTCAATTTCACCATCAATTAATCTTCACTAATAATATGTCTAGACAGTACGAAGATAATGAAACAAGCAACGATCATTTAGTTAATTCTGAGACTGTTTACGTAGAGACCTCTGAATAACTCTATTTAAATGTCTATCATGTAAGAATAATTAGTTAAATATATAAACGTATGCAAATGAGGATTAGAACTTGTAATAGTATCCCGAATTTTATGCATTTAAGTTATTTTATTATAAAGCTTATTACTAATTGCATTTTGGAATTTAAAAATATAGAATTCATTCACACGAACATTACTTTAATCAAACTAATCTGTCTCAGGCAGTGTATAATAGACATTCCACACAATTAATTTTCTAAAATTTCAGAAATAATCACAAGGAGGGACACACTTAAGCTAATAGTTCTCTCTATAGGTCTTTTGGCTAAAACATAATTTTAGGGGTATAATGCCAAAAGTAACCAGTGCTATGGTTAGAATTCACAATACTGAGAATTTGCTGTGAATGTATATTTTTCAATATTCACAAATAAATCGACTTAACATTTTCTGATATTTTGTATGAATGTAGTTCCTTTAATGAAGTTTGGAGTATATTTATAGGTTCTTTTTCTATTTAGATTATACTAACACGAATTTTCAGTAACATATAGATAGCGAAAAACAGTCAAAACTTCAGTAAGAAAATGTACCTTTTGTTATTGCTGGAATAATATTAATTTTTAAAGACCTATCTGCCAATGAATTATAACTTAAATCAAAAACCATGGAATTACTTGTTGACACATATTTTATTGTCAATACTAAACATGCTAATTTAAATTTAAAAAACCATGGAATTACTTGTTGACACATATTTTATTGTCAATACTAAACATGCTAATTTAAATTTAAAATCCATGGAATTACTTATTGACACATATTTTATTGTCAATACTAAACATGCTAATTTAAATTAAAAAACCATGGAATTACTTGTTGACACATATTTTATTGTCAATGCTTAATATGTATGATAATACTACAATTGAAAAGCAATTTTTTATCCTACATTATCTTCTTCAGACTTCTTCAGAGCTCTTCTTTAGACTTCTACATATATCTTATGCTAAATAATTTTAAATATTTGCAAAGATTATGTCAATATGTATGCTTTCTTTTTCTTAATAAAATATTATTTCTAATAAACTTATTTTTTAAATTTGCAATCATATATTTAAATATCCTGCATTTAATTTCAATATTTTTATGCACATGTTAATTTTATTTCAAATTTAACAAAAAATTTGATTGAATATTAAAATTAATCAAAATGTTATTAATGCTTTTATGCATAAAAAAAATTTCTTCATTGAGAAGAAAAAAATAAAATTTTTTTAAAGAATATAATTAATCTTTTTATAATTTATTCTCGACATTAATTTTTTTTCCATCCGATATTTTAGGAGAATTTCCCCTCCAAAAGAGATATTTAAATCAATTAAAACCATTCCAGCGGAAAGTCAAAATTTCATAAACCTGAAATTAAAAAACTACGGATAACTTTTTTCTAGCAAAAATGACTGCAATTTTCGTAGCAATTTTTCACGGATAATATTTAGTATTCATCTCTCGTCTATTCATCAAGTAGAAAAACACTTTTTTATGTTAATAGTTTTTATTCAATATTAGGATTTAAAATTACTAAAAAACATTTTTCATTTTATTCTGCTTTTACAACGAGCTATTTTATAGACACTGATAATGAGTTTATCTTTACAAGAATATAAAAACTTGCCTTTTTAAAAATATATATATAATGGCTTCTTGTTATAACCGATCAATATCCAGACATCATGATGTCCTTTAGTCCGGAAACAGTTTTTTCATTGAGATCAAGTCATCACGCGAAATAACCATTAAATAATAAGTAAGAGAACAATGAACTTAGATACCCTTTTTATCCAGGTTTGAAATAGAAAATCGCACATGTGTCAACTAAATCAAGTAAACCAGATCCTTCTTTTTTTTTAATTAATGTTCCAAATTGAAGGGGTTTCAAAATAATATAACAAAATAAATCTTATTTCCAAATTTAGGAAAAGAAATGTTCTAAAATACTATAGTTTTTTATATGAATTATAGTTATATTATTAGAGAAAACAGTTTATAGAATGGAGATCGTTCTACTTATTATATTGATTAATTATTAGACTTCAAAATATGCTCAGTACCTAAACCACAACTGTAGAAGTCAGAATTTTTGTTTCGTTCAACTAAAGCTGAATTACATTTAACTTTTAACTGAAATATATTGTAAAATAATAAATATTCAGCAGCCTGAATACAATTTTGTGAGATTCTATGCTTATATAAAAAATAATGTATATTTTTATGTGTATTTGTTATTTGTACAAATCTCCATGCATTGTAGTATACTCACACTATATCCCACTATTAATATTTAATGTTATATACAAAGAAATACTTTCAACATTAAAGTATCCTTTGCTCAACTTATTACTCAGTGTCACTCATTTATCTCTTGACGTAAATCCTTGCAGTTCATTGAAGATCGTAGAAAGTTATTTTAATGTTTCATAGTGTGGAATAAATGTTTTTCTCAATTTAGATGATTTTGCATCTATTAATATCTTATATGATTAGACATAGCAAGTTTATTTTTTTACACCTTTAACTTTTCAGAGATCCCCTGAAGAAATTTCAGAGATTTTATGAATTACTTTTAACTTATAACTGAAATATGTTGTAAAACAATAAATACTCAACAGCCTAAATACTACTTTGTGAGGTTCTATGCTTATATGAAAAAGAATGTATATTTATATGTGTATTCGTTATTTGTAAAAATCCCCATGCATTGCAGTAGACTCACACTATATCCCACTATTAATATTTAATGTTATATACAAAGAAATACTTTCAATATTAAAGTATCCTTTGCTCTACTTATTACCGAGTGTCACTCATTTATCTCTTGACGTAAATCCTTGCAGTTCATTGACAGATCTTAGAAAGTTATTTTAATGTTTCATAGTGTGGAATAAACAATATCACACAGTTATTTAATGTTGTATACAAAGAATTACTTTCCATATTTAAGTCTCATTTGCTCTACTCAGTGTCACTCATTTATTTCTTGGCTTAAATCCTTGCAATTCAATGATAGATCATACAATGTTATTTTAATGTTTCATATTGTGAAAGTTTTTCTCAATTTAGATGCTTTTGCATCTGTTAATATCTTATATGATTAGAAATAGTAAGTTTTTTATACACTTTTATCTTTTCAGAGATCCTCTGGAGATTTCAGGGATTTTATGAATTACATTTAACTTATAACTGAAATATATTGTAAAACAATAAATATTCAGCAGCCTGAATACAACTTTGTGAGATTCTATGCTTATATGAAAAAGAAGGTATATTTATATGTGTATTCGTTATTTGTAAAACTCCCATGCATTGCAGTAGACTCACACAATATCGCACAGTTATTTAATGTTATATCCAAAGAAATGCTTTCAATATTAAAGTCTCCTTTGCTCTACTTGTTATGCAGTGTCACTTATTTATTTCTTGGTGTAAATCCTTGCAATTGATTGACAAATCGTACAATATTATCTTAATGTTTCATAGTGTGGAATAAATGTTTTTCTCAATTTAGATTCTTTTACATCTGTTAATATCTTATATGATTAGAAATAGTAAGTTTATTTTTTTATACATTTTTCAGAGATTCTTTGAAGAGATTTCAGAGATTTTCTGAATTACATTTAACTTATAACTGAAATATGTTGTAAAAGAATAAATATTCAGCAGCCTAAATACTACTTTGTGATATTTTATGCTTATATGAAAAAGAATGTGTATTTATATGTGTACCGTTATTTCTAAAAATCCCCATGCATTGCAGTAGACTCACACAATATTGTACAATTATTTAATGTTATATCAAAGAAATACTTTCAATATTAATGTCTCATTTGCTCTACTTGTTACGCAGTGTCATTCATTAATTTCTGACGTAAATCCTTGTAATTCATTGACAGACCGCACAATGTTATTTTAATGTTTCATAGTGTGGAAGTTTTTCTCAATTTAGATACTTTTGCATCTGTTAATATCATATATGATTATAAATAGTACTTTTTATACACTTTTATTTTTTCAAATATACCCTGAAGAGATTTCAGAGATTTTATGAATTACTTTTAACTTATATCTGCAATCTGTTGTAAAACAATAAATATTCAGCAGCCTAAATACTACTTTGTGATATGCTATGCTTATATGAAAAAGAATGTATATTTATATGTATATTCGTTATCTGTAAAAATCCACATGCATTACAGTAAATTCACACAATATCACACAGTTATTTAATGTTATAGCCAAAGAAATACTTTCAATATTAAAATCTCCTTTGCTAATGTCACTCATTTATTTCTTAGCGTAAACCCTTGCAATTCATTGAGAGTTCGTACAATGTTATTTTAATGTTTCATAATGTGGAATAAATGTTTTTCTCAATTTAGATGCTTTAGCATCTGTTACTATCTCATATGCTAAGAAATAGTAAGTTTTTTTTATACAATTTTATCTTTTCAGAGAACAAAACAAATGTGTCTTTGCTATCATTATACCTTGAAAGAAAAATGTATTACATTATTGATATGTAGACATTAACTCGGGAATGTTTGTACAGATAAATTTGAATAGAGAAGTAGCAGTTGAGGAATTCCAAAATGAAATGAATATGTCAATATCTTATATACTAATAAATAGGGAATTTGTTTTTATACACTTTTATGTTTTCAGAGAAAAAAAGAAATGTGTATTTACTATTATTATATCTTGAAAGAAAAATGTATTACGTTATTGTTATGTAGACATTAACTCGGGAATGTTTGTAAAGATAAATTTGAATAGAGAAGTTGTACTGTGAAATCGCCAGTTCAAATGATTATATAATGCTTATTAAAATACTTTTTCTACTAACCCTAGCTTATATTTACAAATACTATTCTAGTAATTTTCTAAATGAGAATAACTGAAATCATGTATACTGATAAAAAAAATTGTAAATGAAATTTGTTAAAAGACATTCAGCTATTCGACGTTTTCTTTTAATATTTTTCTAATATATCATCATTTTTAAAAATAATGTGTTTTATCTAGCACACAATTCAGTTTTATTTTTATGAATATTTAACGTTAATCTACAGCTAGTTTCGTATTCTACTGCCCACAATAATGAAAATCATAATTTTTCCTGTTTAAAGAATTATTCCTAATTTTATAGAGCAATTAACATCCCAAAACACTTTACATAATTCAATGTATAGCTTAAAGAAGAAATATTGCCCTGATAATTTCTCTAGTGGATACCTCTTATTAATAATTATTGATATACCAAAATTTTATTTTCCTATTACATGAATAGCTTGGTGTACATAATGTTCCTACTCTCTGATTTTATTTACTTTACTACGGAAGCAAACGCCGAAAATTGAATAATTTTAGCAGAAGACAAACACTTATAGGCATAAAAGGAGGAAAATGCACTTCCTCAGAAATAATTTGAATAGAGGGTAAACTTTAATCATTGAGATAGTAAACTATTTATAAAACTTCAATTGAATGAAAGCACAAAGAAAGGAACACATATTCCTTATAAAAGTTTTAATCACAGCTAGGATTTACTATATCAAAACATCAATGTTTCAAGTAATTTACATGCGTTAAGGTTTAAAAATGTGAAGACTTTTGTTTAAAGTGTCGTCTCACATTATGGTATGATAGTTTAAATAATAATCGATAAAACATGTATGTAAAACATATTTTAAACAACCAAATGTAGAATAATAATTATCTTTAATTTAGCATAAGATATTAACATCAATAAACCACCAGCTTCTAATTAATATCTGGAGGAATGCAATATTAAAATGTACAAAAAGTCTTTAATAGCATGTTTCTGTCTTTTACAGTACATCCTACTGGCAGGAATAGATAGTGGTTTCAGTACCATACCTGATATCTAGTTTAAATCGAAATTTGGAGGTCTAACCCTTTGGTGGGCTTTGGGAAGATTACTTACAATCAACATGATCTTACTAAATATACCTGTGTGAAACGCAACACTCATTATAATATATTTAAAAAAAAAAAAACCTCGGTGCAACAGCACCTAGTTGAAATTCCGTTTTCCAGACTTAGGGCGCTGGGATGAGAAACATATATTCCGGTTAAGTGGTCAACCTTAACAGGAACCCCCAGTGCTTAGTTACCAAGTATGCTTGGTCCTCAGTTTGTCTACCCACTGAAAGGATGAAAGACTGGGTGAGCCTTGTCTAGCCTATTATAATATATTGGCCTTGCTATTATAACGGTAGAAAGACTGATTTCCTTTTTATTTTTGTGCTGTCATCTATTGTTCGATCGATTGAATACAATTAGAACTTCTGTTTTGAAAGATGGAAATCATTGTGTGTGAAACAAATGGCCCAGAAAAGGGTTAAGTGTTATAAAAGCCAAAGAAAGTTCCTATAATTCTTTCAAAATAGATTTTAAAAAATGAAAGGGGATGTTAGTAAATATTTCCTGTTAAGAAACTGGATATTAATTAAATCGACTTTTAAACAAGGGACACATACAATATTGAGAAAATTCGCACTTACGGCGATCAAAATTTATAAAATACTAGACTATCTAACAGACCTTGTCCTGTTTTAACGCTACAATTCCAAAAATTGTAAAATGTTTTTTAATAAATTATAAATTGGACCGTTTTGATGGGACAGTAAGGAAATTTTTTTTAAAAATACTAAACGCCACCACACGTACAGTCATCACTTTACCTTTTATACATTAGTGGAATATTCTAGAACACCGTTCCATTAAAGTAAAGTATTTTCTAAAGTAAAGTATGTTCCATACTTCTAGAACAAACAGAAACATAAATGCAATTAAATTAAATTAAAAATTCTCCCATCGCCTGTAAATTGATTCGGTCCTTTAACTTTTCGTACTGGAGTCCGTTGCGCCGACCACTGCACCATAGATACGTTGACATTTAAGGGTTTCAAGCGCCA
>CM063504.1:71502544-71522544 GCA_032207245.1 Pardosa pseudoannulata
CATATTTCTTTTATTTTTATTTCCGGGCAAAAGTTTTTTGAATATTTAATGCCAATATGCCTAGAGGTTGTTTTGATTTGACACTTAATACTTATCAATATAATGCTACTAGAATTAGAACTTTAGAACAGGTTCAGAAACAATGTTTTCTACATCTATTCATTTTAGTTACAAATGCTTAGACTTATTTTTAGTAATTACTTGTTAGAGAGTGTTTCCTGAGTTTCTAAAAGTCTCATTCGGCTTTTGATACAAGCCTCAAAATACACCTGTCTTTTTGATAATGTCAGGTGTGTTTTTAACATGCATTTTTGATAATAAAAGCTTCTTTAAACAAAAATGCTTTAAACTTATTGTGTTTCAGTTTTACGCTGTTTTTGGAATCACAAGAATATTCAACAGTAGTAAGCATAAAAATCTTATTAGGAAACTTTAAAAATAAATAATGCTTTAAAAAGAAATTCTTATTTGTTCCATTTCGGATATATTGCAATTCTAGATCAGATAGATGTATTTACATAGGTTTTGACTAGCTTGTCAAGGAAGCAAAGTATTATTTTACTTACATGTTCAATTGTTCATTATTTAGAAAGAAGGTGAACTAAGAATTATTTAAATTAGTTATGATGAACACGACAGTATTTAATTAAGAAACATAATTAAAATGAAAGGTTTTCCTGTTTAACGTTTTGGTTTATTTCCACTAATTTGAGATTATTCATTACATGACACTATTTTAAGAAGTAACTGACAATTGAAGAGTGATAAAGGCAAAGAATTATTTATAAGCTATGAGGCAATCAGTTTTTTGTTTAAGTTATAATTTATATCAATTTCTTTGAACCGTGTCCAGATCCTTCTGTTATTAATGTTTCGAATATGATGTATTCTCACAGAAACTATCTTCCTTCAACACTATGGTCCACAGCAAGCCGTTACCACCGTCTGGAGGGGTATGGCTTATCAAGGTCGACTATGGTAGACGATAAAATGTCCTTGGTGGAGGTTGGCTTCAGAAGCTTTTTTTCACCAGAGACCAAAGGCAGACAGATGGGCTGTAAATTGAGTAGTAGACCGTATAGACGAATCCACGTGCTCGGCCCATTGAGTGGCCCAGTGTGGGATGTAACCCGTAAACAATCGTCTAAGGTCACCATCAGGAAGTGGTGAACAATTGGCCATAGTGTGGAGGATACATCAAACATTTCCTAAATATAAACCATATAAGTTATAAGAATTGGCCCCCTGAGCCCATGCATGTCGTTAGAGGCTACTAAAATGGGTTCCTTTGTCGGGGGTTATAACCTGATGTTAGGCGTACGGCTAACAACCCCACCCTGTAAAACAAAATTGTTATGAAATCTCAAGAAACAGTTAAGATCAGTCTTAACTTATAAATGTGAAACCTGGGCAGCAACTTTGTCAGATGAAAATATACTAGCAACCTTTGACAGAAAAATTCTTAGAAGTATATTTGGAGGAATACAAAAGGTTGTGACTCGAACCGACTTTATCGGGAACCGAAGATCCTCGCCTAAAACATTCCGCCCTAGTTCGAGCTCTCTAGTGTGGGAATGCATAAAATTCTATGAGAGATATCTTTCCTATTTCGCTCAATAAATTCATCTGTCATTGAAAAATTACTTTTTGTGGGGAAAAAATCAAATTAGATCTAACATCTTTCTATTGAAATTTACCGCATAAATATCACTATATTAATGCTTTAAAATAGCTCCAGTTTTAATTAATTCTTATTCTTGTATATGATGTTAGTAAAGTTATTAAATAGTTAAGAAATTTAGGTGAATGAATTTACAGGAAAATAACTGAATGAATAAATTTGATAATTAGAAAAACCTTCTCAAAACTAACTATATACACATAGATATCATAGTAAAATTAATAAAATATGAAATATTTTTATATATATTATTATTTCATTCTAAAACAATTTTACTAAAATTCTATTTACTGTTTCACTCGATTGGGATGGTTATTCTCTTGAAAACTTCTCATAACAACGGAATTTCTTTTTTCTCTTTTGCAGTAGTTCAGTAGGTGATATTTTACTATTAGGTATTTTCATGCATTCTAAACCCCTTTAATAATAAGATATTATTCCATGGATATATTTTCATCCTTGAATCTCTATTATGATTAAATATTCAAGCCATTAGAACACAAAGAATTTAACAGGAGTTTACTTTTATAAAAATTATTTGATTCGAGTAAGAATAAACATAAAAGTCAAACAAAGAGAAATATATTTGCATCCCATTCATTCTTTTTCTTCATTTCTCTATGATGTAGGTTTAATATCAAGAACTGCTTATAATACTCATTTTGTATTACAATTAACTTCTGTCAACTTTTTTCTAAACTTTTACATGCTTTTTATTGTATTCATTGAAAATAACACAAGAATATAACATTTCTCTCTTAAGAGTAGAAAATGTTTATGCTATAATATATTTACAAGAAACATCTTTTATTAAATAGTACCCGAAGGGAATACAAAGATTGAAAGTCTTCATATAAGTTTCATAAAATATTTCCTAATTTATAACTATAAGTGTGTCATATTCTTTAATTAAGTAGAAACTGAACTGAGTTTTTAAAAAGTATTCAGAAAAGACAACAGAAGAAAAATTAAACTATGCTATTAGAAAGGAAACTTGTGTCAGAAAGGAAGGAAATTTTGCATAAAAAGAACATTGCTTAAATCCGAAAGTTTTAATTCTACCTGCCGAATTGTTAAGAATTCTTCTGATTTTTTTCCCTCCCGTACACATCTCGAGAGATATTTCACAAACAAATTAGTTTCTGTATAAATAACTCTCATATGTTTGAGGGAAAATAAACAGCATTTAAGAAAACTTTGATTTAAAATGAGAATTGTTTAAGAAATTATTGATATATATTTTATATCATCTTGTAAGCTTATACGTAAGAAATTATTTGATGAAAAAGTTATTAAAAATAAATGACAAACACCTAAATATAAAATTTCAGAAGTAAGTTTTTCTTCACGTCAGTAACTTATTTTATTATATGTTAGATTTCCATAGACAATTTCTTAGAAAACTTTTATTTTCAAACCAAATAATTGGAAGATTCAAAAACATCACAAAAGTAAACATGCCTAAAGTGTTAGTCTTAGATCACTATTTTCATTGTTATCTGCATTTCCATTCTAGAATGTAATCTAATAAAAAAAGTAATAAATATAACACCTATTGAAAACGTTGCATACATAAAAAATAAGTAAAAATTGTCTAAAAAATAAGCTGATAAATTGTTTTTGCAGCATATATATCAAATCAAACTAAAGTAGATGATGTATATAAAGAATGTATACTCTAGTGACTCGTAAATCAGTCCAACTCAATGCAGTATAATTACCAACAGAATCATTATTCCACTGACCAAATCCCTTTTTTCTCTCTATAATTCTTTGATCATCATTGTAATCATTCTCTTAAGACTTTTCTTCTTTTCCCCTATTTGTTAGAAAGAATTTCTAAGTTTAAAGAAATATTCTGCATATGTTTTTATTGATATCTATATTTTCATTCTATGAATGTAATATATTCAAAAATTAATAAGTCTAACACCTATTGATAATGTTGCATACATAAAAAATATGCAAAAATTGTCTAAAAAATAAGCTAATAAATTGTTTTTTGAAGCGTAGATATCAAATCAAACTCAAGTAGATCCTGTAGAAAGAATGTATACTCTAGTGACTCGTAAATCAGTCCAACTCAATGCAGTATAATTACCAACAGAATCATTAGTCTACTGACCAAATCCCTTTTTTTCTCTATTATTCTTTGATCATCATTGTAATCATTCTCCTAAGACTTTTCTTCTTTTCCTTTACTTTCGAGAAAGAACTAGGGAGGTTAAGGAAATATTCTCTATATATTTATATCTTTAAAGTTTAAATTATCAACAAATTAATTTTAAAACTTATCTATTTTACAAAATGAAATGTTCTGATAAGAAACTAAAAGTCTTTTTTTGTTAATATAAAGAAGGGTTTTTATAAATTAATTTTTATCAATTACAGATTGTATCGTAATATTTTTGGATATGTACGTTTAATATTATACAGTAAAACTAAAACTCTTCCGAACATTGTATAGTATACATATCAAATGCATCTTAACTACTCATTAATCCCTTAACGTGCCACTCAAGTTAACTCGAGTGAGCTGAACTGGCCAAATGTGCACATTTGAGATAATTCGAGCAGCGTTGCACTTTATGTTGCTATAATATTTCACAGTCGAATGCAATCCACTAGTGTTGTTATTATTTATGTTTTAGAAGTATAAATAAGTATTTTTACTAATAATAATGTTCATTCTGAAATGGTAATTTTAAAAAAATATTTAAAAATTCGATGTGCGTGTAATATTACAATATTCGATTTTTTTCTGCAATGTTATCAAAATCCAAAATTTAAATAAAATTTTGATTATTTTTGTATTCTTGTAATTTTCTTGGCGAGACAACGTTCTAAGTTGTGTGTTTTACATTTAAAAACTGATTTTTTTAGCTGGCCTTTTTAAAAAAATTGTGCATTAAAATAAACTTACGTACAGAAATGCAATTAAATATATTAGGATAATTTAAGAATTTTATTTATTTTTTTAATTTACTAGTTGTATATTTCCGTACTTTATTTTATATATTAAGAGTTTATTATTTAAATCAGCATTTTATGAATTTAGGTACACATTATCTTTCAAAGAAGTATTTCATGGGACATTTTGGGGGTTTCTATTAATTATATTATTAAATTAACTTTTCTAATAACAAATAATGTACAGAATTGAATTGCTTTCTTTACTTCCTTTCTTACGTGTAAACTTGTTGGTATTCGGAAAATGTAGTTTATTCGTTACTATAAAATTACACATAAAAATAAATGACCTCAACTTTAAAGTTAATTACAGAAGATAGGTTATTCAAATCCTGATTGAAAATTTAAAAAAAAATAACATTAGAGCATTCAGAAAGAAAAATTAATACTGTTATTCAACTAAATATATATTTCAAAGAGAAGGAAATTTAGGTTACTGTTGTCCTATTAAATTATTGAATACATGCATTAAATAGAATGGCCAAAAAGCTGAACTTTTGTTGCATCTATGTATGATACATGATAATACAATAAGTTATAAATGTCATAGTATTTTTTTAATTAATAAATTTTCCTCCATATTTTGAAAGTTATAAAACATGTTTTACTTTATTGAATATGCTTAAAAGTGTTTTATATTGTTAGTAATATACAGCACGTGACCAAATTATGAAGAATATAATTTTCTTGTATTCTCAAACTTAAGTTAAAGATTTTTTTAATTTAATGTTGCTGTGGGTGTTATTATTTAGTTAATAGGTAACAAAAAAAGTTTCGATTCAATTTTAAGTTTCAAATGAGTAAAATTAGTCAGAATTTGATTGTCCTTTGGTAGATATACCTAGTGTTGCAAGTCTGTCGTTAACCGAATTAAATCCAAATTGTATCCAAACATGCCCCTGGAAGTGTGTTGTGTAGAAAAATGCGAGAGAAACAAAATCACCACCAATACTATACCTACTAATCGTAAAATCAGGTATATTTCTCAAAAAAATAACAAAAAGTGTGTTAACTATGATGATAAAAGTTGAGTTAATTGAAGCTTTTAAAAGGAGAATCAGGAGGATATTGTCCAAACAGAAGAGTATGCAAAAATATTAAAAGAAAAAAAAAGAAACCGTGCAGTGAAAATGAAAACGTTTCGTCTACAATAGGTCAGACAATACCAGAATACATTTGTTTCAAATTGGCATCAAATAAATACAACTTTTTATAAAAATACTGAAATATTAATACTGAAATTTAATACTGAAATATTAATACTTAAATTTAATACTGAAATATTAATACTGAAATTTAATACTGAAATATAAATTTATTCTTATTAGTGTAAATTTTACACTAATGTGATATATATAGTATATTTCTTAGACGAAATTTTGCATTTGGTCAACGAAAGAGCATTCATCCAAGTACTTCCTGGAGTTCACTTCTACCAAGTGTCAAATGAGGAGAGGGCTAAACACACTTTGTGTCAAGGTGTCTGTGATTTCGTTCAAGCGCATGGGTAGACTATACTTTGTGAAAGAAACCATAATTCTGGACTAGTATAAGTGAGGTCTAGAAACTCGACTACTGACTATTGACTCCCCAATTTGATTTCGCGGTCATGAATAGTCTTTATAACAATTTGGCTGCATACCGCAGAGTCAGGAGTAGTATTCTTACTTTATTACACATAAAGACTGTTAATATTTCCTAGGCTTGGTAAATAACTTGCTATGAACTCCATAGAAAATATATGGGATCTCGCCAAACGGGTTATTTCCAAAAAAGTGATCATCACCAAATATCAGTTATTTAAAACTCTCACTAGAGATTGGTATCACAACACCGAACTTGCAAAACAAATTGCAAAAGTCGTTATAAAGGAGTGACCCAACGCTTTGAAGCTGTATTTAATGAAAAGAGTTCTATATTTAATACAAAGATTATTTGAATTATATTTGTATTAAAACAACATTACTTTCGAGAAAAAAATGTTTTTCATCTACTTAAACTGATGTTTTTATGATGTCAGTAATAGTCTTATAAATAAAAAATCACATCAAAGATTCAGAAGTAATTATTCATTCAATAATTTCAGTCAAACAAAAAAAATACAAAAAATCTAAATAGTGTCCCAAATAATTTATCGATTTAATGTACTTCTGTAAAGTGGTTACAATAACAAAACAAACTTATATTTTTATTAACTACTTATAAAAATTTTTCATATCAGTTCTTACTAACAATAATATAATTATTTCATTAAGAGGAAAACTTCAAACCTGAAAATATTACTTTCTGTTTATCGTAAACATTCGCGGAAAGTAACATCTATACAAAGGTTATTATTAAGAAATCTCTTATTGTTCCTTATTCTATTTTTTATTATATGAAATAAATATGACCAACTTTGAGTAAAATTTACACAGCCCAAAATCCATATTATCTTTAAAGTAAAAATAAAATACCACCAGTAAATAATCGTGGGAGGCTGGATAGATAAATAGATAAGAATAAGTAATAGAAGTTGTATTTAATATAATTGTTTTCAATTAAGCATTTATTGAAATGAAACTGCCGAAACTGATTACTTTCGACATGTAATATAACAATGCCTACTTACAGTTTTCAAATACGCACTCGCTATTTGAAACTCGATAAAAGCAATTTAATGTACGAAGATGTTATATCTCTATCATCTATATCTTTAGGCAGTAAATGAATGATGACTCAAAGTTCTCTGACTGACTAGTTGGATTTAGTTAATAGATGGTTTCCAAAGGATTTGGTGATGGGAGCAACAAGATATTCTTTAACAAGTTCGCTTGTCTCTCAAATTAATGTTCGACAAATTTTCACCCTACAACAAATTGGAGTTATTTACATATCGTTACATTTCGTAACAAACTGGTAAGCAATTTCTCCGAAGAGATAAATTAAAGGGAAATTTCAGTACCACGGTTCTAAAATAGTCTTGTAATGGATGAAAATTTTATGCAAGAGTCATTAGTACCCTGATTTATGCCCTTGCGTATCGACGTTAAGGCTATTACTCCATATTATAATAAAGCTCTGGGAGGAGTAAATAGAGCATTCACTCCCAATGATTATCTAATGACTGCTGGAGAGATTTTTTTTCAATTTAAAGTGTCGACATTAGTTTTAAAAAGTTTAAACTTTAATTAGATTGTTGCAAATTGTTATATTATGTTTTACCTAAAATTCAGAAAGATGGACCAAATATACGGTTTTTTCAAAGTGTCAATTTGTTATACGGAACCTATACATTTTTACTGTGACAAATTATATAGGTTCAAAAATTAATGGAAATATTCCATTATATGACTTATTTGGTTTTTTTATATCTTATTTGGTTTATAATATTAAAATCCTTGCTACATAATATAAATAATACTTAAAATCTTACAATTTCTATAAAAAATAAAATATAATTATTGGATCAGTTTTTATCTCATTACGTGAATATCCTCAATGGTTGTCATTTTCGGATTATTTAGTAGACATTTCGCACCTTATTTTTAGTGTAACGTGCTCACAATGGGCACATTATAACTGCAAAAGAGTTTACATTTCTATGAATAACCAAAACTGGTTCCCCGCAGCGAAATAAGTTTGTGTTTAGTCACATCACATTTTTGTATATCAGTCTGTATAAGCTATCCATTGACTTATTTTGTTAATACATATACTAACATTTTTTTTATTCCACATAAATTATTAGTGTGATGAGTAGTAGCCTTATAATAAGATTATCCGAATTACTTATTGAACAGTCTACGTTTCCTTGAAGAGTCGTGTATATAAAATAGATTTTCTAGAGTAGAAAAATTTAACCCAATATGATTTTACAGAATATAAGCAAATAATTCATTTTAGGGTTTTTCAGATTTTCAAACATGTGATTTTACATAATCTGTGTTAATCGGGTATGGGAAGGTTGGAAATCAGAACACCACATCAAAGTACATGAAAATATATATATATATATATATATATATATATATTATATATATATATATATATATATATATATATATATATATATATATATATATATAATCAGTTAAGCCCATATTTTATCTTTTGGTCTGTAAGTTTCTTATTAAAGAAATTTCTGTATGATGAATAAAATATTACTTGTATTTTCAATATTTTCAAATGCATACAAAGGGCTTAAAAGCATTAGCAAAATGTGTTGAGCTGTATCTGCAGAATGAAGTATGATGTTACACACAACGATTATAGTAGCATTTGTTTAGCTTCTAGCAACAGCAATAAAGTAATTATAACATAAAACTGTATCTTGCAACATAAAACTGTATCATCCCAAATTTGTTTAAAAGAATTTCGCGATAGCTAATGGTACTTGAAAGAAATGATAATTATTAATGAACTGTTAATAACTAGTTTGCCAAGTTTAATGTAGCTAATCTAGAACTATTTAGCTAATCTTGACTGGTAATATCACTGGAGAATCCATGCAAAAGATCTATTAGAGCCATATTATATCCTTTTAAAACGTAAGAACTCGCAATCCAGCTTTTTAAGCTAAATACCTACTTTAAGCTAGCGGCACCAGCGTTACAATCGACACACTCTCTCAGGAATCTCTCAGGACCAAGAAAAAGTATGTTACATAATTCCACCATCCCCTTTTTAAAGCCTTATACAACGTTATTTCGAGACTAATTTCTAAGATGCACAATATTCTTTATTGACAGACCAAGATAATTTTTAAAATTATTTTCTTTCGAAGATATGAAATCAAATAATTACTTTTGTATATTGATAAATTTTACTTTACCTCTTCTCCCATATATATATATATATATATATATATATATATATATATATATATATATATATATATATATATATATATATATATATATATATATATATATATATATATATATATATATATATATATATATATATATATATATATATATATATATATATATATATATATATATATATATATATATATATATATATATATATATATATATATATATATATATATATATATATATATATATATATATATATATATATATATATATATATATATATATATATATATATATATATATATATATTATAATTTGCCTGAAAGTCCCGCTATGGTGATACTTGTAATATAATATGACCGAAACTGTCAAGTTTAATAAGTAAATATAGTTATGTTGTCAAAAGATTGCTGCAACAGTAATACTGATTTGCTTATGCAGATTTGAAACATTAGCTAATCTGTACCATTTTATGCTAAGGTTGAAGGTTGTCTGTTATCATTCAATCGAAAGGTGTCTGTTATAATGAAGTTTTTAAGGAACAGAAGATACTATATATCCTTAAAAAAAGATAAATTTCTTTAAGATTTTAGATAGATATAAAACAGAAGATTATTGTTTGATTTTGTTAGCGAGTTTCCGTTTAATTTTGGAAGACAGAAAAATATTGGGGGGGATTGTGAGAAGTACAACTGTTTGCTTTAAGTTACACGATGATTAATGTAACAATACATACCTCTTAAAGCTAAATCTAAATAGCTACAAACATCTAGGTGAACAGCAAGATTCAAACCCACAAACTCACTAAAAATATCAAAAGACAGCTTTATATCTATGCCGTCAACATAAATGGAAATACGGAGTATTAAGAATAAAATCAATATAATACAGAACACTTAGTTACATATTTTTAAAAAGAAATAAAGAATTATATTAAAAGTAAGAAAAAATAGTAACAGAAAAGTTTATTTAAAAGCTAATTAGGAACACATATTTACTTCGTCACAATGAAAGCAAAAACCTTATGTCCTTCTAATTAAAATTCACTATTATAGGCGCATGAATAATCTAAACAACTTATTTTAACTTATTCTTACTTAGTTACATACACTTAGTTACATATTTTTAAAAAGAAATAAATAATTATATTAACAGTAAGAAAAAATAGTAACAGAAAAGGTTTGATATAAAAGCTAATTAGGAATACATATTTACTTCGTCGCAATAAAAGCAAAATCCTTATAAATGTCCTTCTAATTAAAATCCACTATTATCGGCGCATGAACAATCTAAACAACTTATTTTAACTTATTCTTACTTAGTTATATACATTTAGTTACATATTTTTAGAAAGAAATAAATAATTATATGGAAAATAAGAAAAAACAGTAACATAAAAAGTTTGATATAAAAGCTAATTAGGAACACATATTTACTTCGTCACAATGAAAGCAAAAACCTTATAAATGTCCTCTAATTAAAATCCACTATTATCTGCGCATGAACAATCTAAACAACTTATTTTAACTTATTCTTACTTAGTTACATACACTTAGTTACATATTTTTAAAAAAGAAACAAATAATTGTATTAAAAGTAAGAAAAAATAGTAACAGAAAAAGTTTGATATAAAAGCTAATTAGGAACACATGTTTACTTCGTCACAATGAAAGCAAAAACCTTAACAATATCCTTCTAAACAACTAATTAAAATTCACTATTATTGGCGCATGAATAATCTAAACAACTTATTTTAACTTATCCTATTTTATGTCATTTACAACCGCATAATATAACTCGATTCTGACAACAAGCGCTGCTTCAAACTCTAATCATTCCTGATTGACCAAAGTTAAGAAACTTCTACAAATCCAAACATATCCCATGGAAACAACTCTCCGAGTTTAGTACTTGATAGCATCCATGTAAGTTTTTCCGGTCGTATGTTGATGGAAGCACAAAGTTTGTATCCAGCTCAAGGGAAGACTACTCATCTCCTTGTCCGGAAGAGTGATGGATCGGAGTATAGAGGTGTTCTTGACAGGGAATAGGAGGAGACGCGGTATTTCCATGGAGAGACATTGATTTCAAGATACGAGTAGAAGTACTTTGCCAGGCTCTTTATTATACTCCAAATAAACTATAGAGTAGATCAGAAGGTTTTTTCTGTGTTGAAGGTTTTCTAGTCTGAGATCCTACTAATAGTACAAAAGGTTTGATATTGCTCTATTTTAAAAATTTTTAAAAATGTTCCCCGAAATTCGGGTATTTTTCATCTGTTGTACTCACAATATGTATTTTCTGATTTTACTAATAGACGGATAACTTGTCTGAAGCAACTGTTTCAAGATGGATACTTCTATATAAGATCCAACTTCCAACATACTTTCACGCTGAACAAGAAAATCACTTCTATTTACCCTGATTTTTAATATTACAAACAATTTTGATGTTATTTAAAATAGTCTTTAAGAACATTACTTTAGATAATGGTCGATGTAGATTTTTTCTTGTAACTTTGTAGTAAAATATTAAAATTCAAGCAACATTTATAAATTGTTAAACTACTTATTTATTATACTTTTTTAAGAACGCTTATTTATTGTTCTTCTAATATAAATAAAATTTTAAGAAGTATTGTGTTCACGCTATACAAGGGGATGGGTTTGTCAGTTAAACCCTTCTAAAATTTGTATAAAAAAATTGCATTTATAAGGATAATATTTATAAAGTAATTTCATTAAATTCCAACGAATTTATGTAGGTGACCTTTAAAGGGTCAAGGATAATTAAGATTTTAATACTCTTCCATAAATACATATTTTTACACGTAAATCGGGTGGTTACAGGAAACAGTAAAAAATTACTCCGTGTATAACTCGTAACATCAGTTATGCTTTAAATTTGTATTAAATCTTTAAAAAATTGTAAGCATAACGCATGCATAAATATTGCACGTGAATTTACAGACTATAATTATCATGCACGTGTAAATGTAAGGCTTCAATTTCATTACTTAGCCTGAATTAATGCTTATTTTACATAACAATGTATTTGTATAAAATATTTGGCTCTGTATTAAAAGCTAGGTAAAATTTAATGAGTAAACTGTAGAATTTAAATACTGTCATTTACCACTAATCCTAGGTAACAAATAATAAGTTTTTATTTCAAATAGTTGTACTCGTCTTTTCTTACCTTACTGTACTGATAGTGCCGTAATCTGGAAAAAAATGCTCTCATTTAACTAAGTATCTAATGCTGTTAGAACTATATATTTAACATTTAGTTAACAAAGAATGATGTCAGACTAAACATACATTACATACTACTATAGATATATAAAAATGAGATACGAAACATCAACTGTAGGCCTATTCTTCCAGACTGAAAGGTGTTAAATATTTACCTTCTTCTAAAAAATTGTCCAAACAAATGTTATAAAGGGTATAAAATCTCTTAGTTATAGGACAAATAAATTCAGATTCATTCCTGTATCAAAATGAAATGCTAAAGAAATATAAATTTTCCTTCAAATTTCATAAATTTTAATCTGAAATCTAGTATCAAAATAAAAATATTCTTATCATAGTTTTCCTCTGAATACAAAGAGAAACATTGGTGATAATTAATAGAAATATATGCAAAGTACAACCTCGAATTACTATGTTGTAAAACTAAATTACATTTCTAAAAATATTTTGAAATACTAGGTAAATAAACAAAACTGAATACTCTATAACCAAGCATGCTTGGGAACTAAACACTGGGGGTAAGATTGACCCCCTAACCGGAACTTCGCACACCAGGGCCTTTGGTCACGCAAACAGAAATTGGCACCGTAAGCCTTGGTCCCCTAGGGGCTGTTGCGCATTTAAAAAAAAAGAATACTCTATAGGTTATTTACAGTTCTTAGTAATTAAGACTATAATCTGTGATTAAGTTCAGGTACCAAAAGGATAGAAAAATATATTTTAATTTAATAATTTTTATAATAGGTTCCCGTAGAGTTCCAAACCATTAATTTTATAATATAATAATAAATTAATCATACTTGTTACCTTATATTAATTGTTGTTAAACTTACATAAGTTTCGCAATTTGTCACTATTTTGTGGATATCACTTATAATAGACTCTATGCTTCTATTTTGATTCAATAGTTGAATCCAAAACTACAAATTACTTGCCGAGAATAATGTCAATGCCTCATTCTATTAAAGAAAATCTTTACTTTGATAAATATGTATGATTCCGAAACTGATGAAAAGAATTCGCCTTTGGATTATCATTCTATTCAATTTTATTTTCTGTCTCTGTAACTTGTTCTCTAAGTTATTCAGCTCCCTCATTAGCACGTAAATGAGTTAGCTCATCAAAACATGTCTTATAGACGTATGTAAATCAAAAGTAATTTTTATACTAGTAGCATAAATTTTCTTTTTCCAGTTATTTCTTAACGAATCCCAACGAGATAAATAAAAAGAATCCAAAACCTCTTTAGCTTTCTCCTGATAGTAAGCTCTTTGTCTTTTAAGTTGTTTTTCTGTTGAGAAAGAAGTTCTTTTTGGAAGATTGAAAGGTAGGGACTTGGTACATTAAAAACATTGACTATTCTTGTTTATTTTATTTGCAATTTGTTTCACTTTATTTTCCTGAATGAAAACCTTGTTATATACGATGTAATTATTTTTTTTTGCATTGACTTTACCACTCGAAAACAAACTAAATAATGTAATCACCCATCCTGTAATAAACGTTATAGCATTCTTTCATCATTTCCACAAAAGGAATTTTTCAACAGTATAATGACATTCGTTAACATAAAATATTCATTAACCACGTTTATTCATAAATGCACAGTTATTTATAGAATAACCAAAACTAATCTTTATGTTTTCAGAAGTTTTGAGAAAATGAATTATCATTTACAGCCTAACAGTGCTGTAGGATATATGGTGTTATTAGAAAAGCTGGGATGTAAATGATGGACTGGTATTGCAGTTCTCAAAAAATAGCAGAAAATAGTCAATGGTAGTATCTAAAGGGAATTTAATATCTTCAAAGAACTTCATAAAAATTTAAATGCTAAACTTTTGGTATAATTCGAATGAAATGTTTAAAAAGGTAAATTGCCAAAAAAATATCGCTTCCTGTATGAATGTTATTAAAGTGATTCTATTCGTTTGTAATAACTTTGATTACTATTGTTTTTAACATTTTGAAGAGAAAAAAGAAGACAAATACATTTGGCTCTGTAGAAAAAGTTAGGTAAAATTTAATGAGCAAACTGTAGAATTTAAATACAGTCATTTACCACTAATTCTAGGTAAAAAAATAATAAGTTTGTATTTCAAACAGTTGTACTCGTCTTTTCTTCCTTACTGTACCGATAGTGTCATAATCTGGAAAAAATGCTCTCATTTAATTAAGTTTCTAATACTGTTAGAACTATATATTTAACATTTTGTTTATAAAGAATGATATCCGACTAAATATATATTACATACTACTATAAATATATAAAAATCAGAAAAAATCAAGATTATCTTACTACCTACACACAGAATTGTCATAATGATTTTATTTCTGAATTTGTTCGTTAATTCTGAATTTATAAATCAAGCAGCTTAAAAAAACAAGAGAAATATTAATTAAACAATTGCTTCAACTTGGTAAACAGTTGGCAAAGAGCATGCATTCAGTACACTTCTTTTATCACAGCTTTCATGTAATTAGATCTTATAGGGGTACATACAACTCCACTTTGATATCCTATTTATTTTCTTAGGCCTATTTTCAATATTCCTGTTACTTTCGAGGGTTTCATATGGCACCGCATATCTACAATTTCTAATTTCCTTTCACATACACGTGCCTGATTAAAGTTTAAAAATGCTTCTTTTTTATGAATAGCCGTGTGATCGTCGATTAGGCATCTTTTGGGAACAGAATACGTGGGTTCAAAACCTAATGCGACTAATGTGGCTGGTTGTAGTCATTTGGTATTCAATTTTAAAAGTAGATACGGGTCTAATTAACCATCAGGCAGAAAAAAAGTTAATTGCAGCTGTTCAAATAACCTTTTTCAAATAAATTTCTCATTTTTTAAATTTTAATTGTTATTTTTATAATAATTTATAAGCATTAATTATTAATTGAATCTTTTACAACAATTCAGTATATATATATTTAAAAGTTTCATAAAAGTAGTTAAATTTCCTTTAAAAATATAACTTAAGAAAGCTTCGAAAATGTTTAATATTATAACGATAGGAGTATGCAATAAATTAAAAATTATTTAATAAGGTTACTTTATAAAGTTAAGATTATCTAAATAAATATAGCATTTTAAATTCGGTATCAAGCTAAATCGAATTCCTAAATATCCTTTGGTAACAAAGGATTCTGTTCAAAACAAACAGTTGAATTTTTGTATACCATAAACTTTATAATTTTAACCCACATTTATTACGAATATTTCTATTCCACATTTTAATACTGTATATTTTTGAATTAATTAAAGCATTCAATAAACAATGAGAACAATACAAATTATTTTCCTTTCATTCAGCAATTAATGATTTTCGTAACCTCTGTAAAACTGAAAGAATTCAAATGAATAATTTAAACAATCTGTACGATCATTCCATAACTATTCAAAGCTTTTCATAATCGTTTAAATAGAGCTCTGATGAACAAAGTTCTTTAAAGTCAAAAGGCTCCGAATTTGGGGAAAGAACTTTATTAAGGAAATAAAATGAATAAATGAAGCTATTCCTTTATAATTTAAATAATATTATATATTAACGTTCTCTATAATCTGTACAGACGATAATTGTAAAAATTAAATAAGCATTTATATATTAATGTTTCTTTCTAATAATACCCCTTTTATAGATTTATAGACATTCCATGAAAATATTTTATTATTAATTAGCGCGTTATCACTTTATACATAATTTATCTTTGTTACAAGGGTTTCCAGATATTTAAACATGTAGTAAACATAAATAAATAGTTGTAAAATTCTATTTATAAAAAAGTCAAAAATTTTTAAGCATACTTTTGTCTGTAAATTTCTCGGATACTTAATAAATAATATATCATTAATGTATCCTTGAATAACCTTCTAAGGTTGAATTATATCATAATTAGCTCTATATACATAAATTTATTTTAATGTTTTGACTTCAAATATATGAAATTCTATCAGATAATATTTATGTATCTACATTTAAATAATTTCTTTGTCCATTTATTTCACATCTTAAAAGGAAAAGAAATTATGGCGTTATGCCAGCTTTCTAATAAAATGAAGGGAAAAAAGGTTATAGTTCTCCAAAATTAAACGAGTACTATATTACGAACATTAACAATTTCTGTCGGATGACCATAAATCTACAAACTGATAAATTGTTGCAGAATTAGAGCAGCGATGACTTATTCCTGCCGAAGCTCTCACTGGGCAGATGGAATTATATTTGTCTGAGTGGCTCATCAACCAGTAATGACTCCGGGTACAAATCCATCATATACTGCTTCTCTAATGTGAGGCATATCTTTTCTAGCCCATTCACTATTTGTTCGAAGGATAATTGATTGAACAACTACGTTGCTAAAGATAAGAGGCGTGTAGAGAGATTAAGCTCCGTTGGGATTTGAAGAACATTTCCTACAACTCTTCCAGATGCACAAGCTGTAACAAACAGAAGTATACCTCCATAAATGTTACTCAATGTTTCAACTCTAGTTTTATTCATACATTTCAATTTTTAATATCTCCTTAACTTTATATTTTATTGGGATAGATAATCTCCCTTGTAAAAATTCTAATTTTCCAATTATTAACTGCATCGAAGCGTGCTTATGTATTTTTTTAATTTAAGTTAAACAGTTTATTTCAATTTCAGGTTGGGTGAATTTATTTAATTGGTACATAATGACAGTGAACATATGTTAAGAGAAAACATTAAGTAACACAGAGTAATTATTGATGTGACTAAATAAAATAATAATAAAACAAATTAGAATATTTCAGAGTATATGCTTTATCGTATAAAATTTGCTAATTAAGATAAAATTAAAGCCGTGGTGTAAAAATTAATAGGAAAAGAATTAAAGATGAAATGCTGCATAGGAAATATAATGCATTTAAAAGAAATTTTAAATTCGCTTGTTTTTGCTGTACGGTGTCAATCAAAAGTTATGGTTTTCCTTCCGGCCAATCAAGTGAATGAAACGAAATGAATAAGTCGTGCAATATTATAACAAAATGAAAGATGATTATCTGCAAAATTTGAACGGACATATCACATTATCAACCAAGATTTCAATGAAGTATAACTTTAACTTTAACTTTGGTTTGGAGTGCTACAGTCTGCTTTTTGCAACACGAGCGCTAATGAGACCGGGACCTACAGCTTAAAGCCGATTCTGAACGGCTACGAACATCCATGCCACTGAGGGATTCGAACCCACGAACTCCGGTACCGAAGGCTTGCACCCTAACCAATCGGCCTACGTTCGGCTCAATGAAGCATAAAAACACACTGTGAAGAATAACAAAACTGTACTAGACTATCCCAAATCTTGTAAAACATAGATAACATTTCTAAAGACAAAACTTTAGAAATTTTTTGTTGTTTCTAATGCCATTTGGATAAACCAAGCCCAATTGATCCATAGCTAATCGTTTTGGGGCAAAGAAGGTGCGCCTTTCGTTTTAATGAGCACCGTTAAGGTAAAAGAACGGCTTTGCTCTAGTGGGTGCTAGTAATTTTGAAGTAGGGACAAAGCAGAAGACCCATAGACTTGACCTTCCACCCCAGAGGTATTGGTTGAGAGCTTGGAGGACATTGTGACCACGAACTTATTTTATGTGCCTCAGTCACTTTAACGAACACAAAGGATCTTAGGTCGGGTCTGGTTCCGAACCCTCAATATCTCAGTTACGATATCGTTGCCTTTGCCGACTGAATTCTTAGAGATTTCTGAGTCCTTTTAACAAACTTTTTGCAATGCTTATAAATGTTAAAAGAAAACTATTTCATTTATGAAACAATACTACTAACACGACGCTCGCAAAGAAAAGTATGCAATATAAATAATAACAAATAGATCATGTTACCTTTGTTAATTGCTTAATCAGGTTAAGAATAAATTTTCTATGAATCTAAAAAATATATCAGTTGATGCTGCCTACTTAAATAGGCCTTAATTATAAATTATTTTTAATATTTAAATACCAATGCATTGGTTTGGTTTGGAGTACTACGGTTTAATTTCTGCAACACGAGGGCTAATGAGACCGGGACCTACAGCTTAAAGCCGATTCCAATTGGCTACAAACATCCATGACATAGTGGGATTCGAACCCACGAACTCCGGATCCGAAGGCCAGCACCCTAAGCAATCTGCCATTGTTTAGCTTGGTTTGGTTTGGAGAACTAAGGTTTATGCAACCTCGTTTTATGCAACATGAGGGCTAATAAGACGGTACCTACTGCTTAAAGCCGATACTGAAAGGCTAGGAACATCCATACCACAGTGTGATTCAATCTCATTGGTACCAAAGATTAGCTCCCTAACCATTTGGTCATCGTTTGGAATTAGATACCGATGTAATACATAAATAAAAGCTTTAGTTTTAATATGTAAAAATTGAAAGCACTAGTCATTTATATAATGTTTAATTTTACTGTACACGGGAAAACATTACAAATGGTCAAAATATAACTTTTTTATATCACTGTAAAATCAAGGTTCATAAACGTTTCTAGGAATAATTTTGATTAAAATATATATTTTAATTACATTTTACTATCTGTGAAATTGTAAATTAGATAAATTTGTGAAAATATATTCAAACGTGAAAAGACTATATAGAAATTAGATATACTGGAAGATATGGGAAGATATTTGAATGAATATATCTAATAAGGGAACAAAATGTCCGAATGATAAAGTTCTTTACTCTGGACTAGAGAGATGCAGCATGTAAATGCAGGCAGTGCGTGCAATTATTACTTACTATTTGCATAAACTGGTATTAAATGGCAATTACTTTAAGCATGAGAGAGATTGTTATTTATTCAGAAACTTGCTTCCATTAACCTTTGCTTCATAATTAATGGAAACAACCACAATTCCCTTCCTTCTGTACCTTTGCTTTTCGTTTGCACAAAATCTCCTACAGTTCGGGAAATGAACGGAACCTTAGGGTATTTGCATTGAACATAGGATGCATTAACCTTGTTAGATATATTTAATGAAGTATTCAATTTGTGTTCCTGAAATATTTCTAATTTTACGTTCTAAAATTCTTATTGTCTTTTAAGTAAGTTTCATTTAAACAAAAGAGATTTCAAAGAGAATTAATTTCAGAAGGCAGGGTAAAAATGTTCTCTTCCTTTAAGAGTAAATTTTAATGGGTTGTTTACTGACTCTTCAATTAAAAAAAAATAGTTTCTTAATTTAAATAAAAATATTTTTAAATAACAGAAAACATACATAAAATAAAATAAAGATAGAAACGCCCTTAACCTC